>CM032884.1:5732500-6063733 GCA_019176425.1 Megalops atlanticus | reverse complement strand
AGTGCAAATGGAGACAATGTGGTAGGGAGAAGAGGAAGTGAAGTCATGATGATACAAATATGCCCTCTGAGTTCGAGTAAATATATCTTCTTCACTTCACATTTATGACTCCAGTTCACTGACTAAGATCTTGTTTTAAATGATGACAGGACGTGTGAGGATGGTAGCCCTTGATTTGTATCTAAAATGTGGAAGAATACCGACTTATTTTTGAAACATCCGTATTTCAAAAAAAATATTGAAATGTACAGGTACAGCACACAGCCGCACAAGTCTCATGCACATTGCTTGAAACTCCCTCAGAGAGATGCAACTGACCATTTGCACAATGCAAAACAGAGGTTTTTAGACTGAAGTTCCCCTTTCCACAATTGGTCAATGTCAAACACTTCACTCATTAAACAGAACGTTTTGTATTTGTCAAGATTAGCAACACTACATAGGCATATTTGGTTTCCCAATGATGTGCTTCGTCTTGGGTTAAATGCATAATTTGTTTGATTTTGCACTGAATAATAACACTGATTCTAATCTGTATGAGTGTTGTGGTGAATCGATGCTAATAGTATGGTAATTAACAGCAAATGGTCATAATTATATCTTGGCTACAATACTGTTAGAAGTGTGAATTAGCAATAGATGCCAACAGTCAAGATTCAGGAACAGGGCTGAGAAGCAGGAAAGCAGTAAATTGACTCACATGTTCATTGAAAGGTAATAGCAGCTGCTTTGAAATGTTAGTGCTGGCTGAGCACACAGATCAAAGAGTCACGATAAGTACGAAGACAGACAGGGAGTTTAGAGGAATTGTTCTATCCCACTCCACTGAATGCTGCTTCTGTAATCCACTCATCACTGCTGCTACTGCCATTACAACAACAACAACAACAACAAAATACAACTGATTCTGAATAGCTTCAGCTCTGAGGTTAATTTGATCCAGGGCACAAGCAGTGAAAGGAACAAATATTATATTTGGAGGCACCGTAAATCATTTTCCTTGATCAGTGACGAAATGTAACATACATTCTCATGATGCAATGCCAATTTCATGAGATGTGGCAAAATAAATAAATGTTGAAATTTAAAATTAGGATTGTACAATGAACCTTATCTCAGTATCAGTATAAACATGAAAGACATATTTCTGCCATTAAAACATTCAATATCAAAATAAAGCTGTGTATTGCTGAACAGTTTGGGCCATAACTTCAAACAACCTGAAGAAGTACTGTTCTAAATCATTCCTCTCTAATTTCTCTGGGTAAGTTGTCCCTGTGTTCCTTTATCCTGCCATCAAAGAGAGGTACATTACAGGAATACCTCACCATATGTAGGGGAGCCTGTGCACATTGCCATAAAATGCTTCACAGTAAAAGAAAAGATTCAATTAAAAGCCTACTGCTTTTCTGAAACAAGATGATTAATTGTTTGTGCCTTGCCCAAAAGGATTCATCTGCCTTGGTTAAAGTATTCCATACAGCAGAAAAGGGAAGGAAGACAGATTGACGTCAGCTAATTAATTCCATTCTGTTTTTATGTTAGGTTTAAACCACATTCTGCACAGAGAGACATTGCTCTACTGGTCAGGCTGGCTTCTACAGTATCAGATGACTGAGAGCAGAGATCTTCTCTACTAGGGTAAGACAATTTCATTTTGTTAGATTTTGTTACATTTTTTTCACAATGTCAAAAGCCAAATTTGAGTTTCAATTATTCAGTTGGTTACATTTTTTGGTCAATAAATATTTCAGAATTGGAATTACTGCATTTGTACAAACTTCCAATTAAAAGAACAAGAATTTCCATTGTGTTTTACCCCTTTGATTCACAGTGACAGCAGTGATGTAGGAAAACTTTCCCTGAAACCAACCAGACCTGTAGCATTGATTTTAGAAAGGACTCTGTATGACCAGATCAGTCTTGCAGTTATTTTCTCAAAAAGTAATTTCCCAATGTGCTTTTCTGACTTTCTTACAGGTTGATGCAGTAATGATCTTAAAAACAATATGCACCATAGTTATGGCCCTCTCTGTCTCAGTGAAAGTGCAAGGTAAAATTATGTAATATTTGTCTTTTTGTAGGTTTTCTTGACAGTTTGTTTTGATTTTTTTGTCTTTTTTTATTGTTGGGCCTTGACTCATATACCCTGTGATCTGGATGTGTATCCAAATGTGAGCATTGGTTATGATATTCTCAAAATGATTTTTTTCATTACAGAGGAGGATGATGATGTGTGAATGTTTTTCAGGTGCTCTGGGTGAGACGGACTGGGGTGTGACTTACACCAGAGAGAACATCTGTGCATTAAAGGGGACCTCAGTGGACATGGCCTGCACTTACACATATCCCAGCGGTCATACAATAACAAACACATTCTGGTGTAAGGAGTGTGAAAAATGGGAGAATGGAGAGAATCCTGTAGACCTGGCCAGCACTCCTGAGTATGAAGGCCGTGTAGAGTACCCGGGAGGTAGGAAAGATAGCTCCACCCTCAGAGTGAGAGATCTGAAAGAGAGTGATTCAGGAGGATATTACTTCAGGTTTATAACAAATAAAGAAAGCGGTAAATGGCTGGGTGCAGGTGGATATAAACTATCAGTCGCAGGTAATTTTATAGTCTCATACTATCGATGCACACTTTCACCCCTCCATGAACACATCAGCCAGATAAATGATATGAACATGAGTTTTGTTTCTTCTATGAAGCTGTACAGGTGATAGTGAATCCTGACACAGTGACAGAGGGACAGAGGGTGACTCTGACCTGCAGCACCACCTGCACTCTGAGTGGCAGCCCAGCCTTCATCTGGTACAAGAACGGACATCCTGTATCCAACACCAACCAGAACCTCCAGCTCTCAGCCAGCAGTGAAGATGCAGGCAGCTACTCCTGTGCTGTAGGAGGCTATGAGCATCTCCCTTCTTCTGCAGTGAATCTCAATGTCAGATGTGAGTATGTGATCAAAGTCATGAATTTTACTTTCCTTCATAGACCAAGCCTATTTACAGTAATGCATCTTAAATGGCCTTGGGAACAGAGCTGAAGTTATGACAGTGATTAAGAGATGGACATTTGTTCATGCTTAGAAACAGACACATTTGGTGTTGGTGAAAGTGGAAAAGTCAAAAATAAGGGCTTGTTCTGCATCCTCTGATTGTTTTTTATATTAAAAGATACTGAGCAATATTCAATATTTATTTACCACTGACAATTTTGTGTTATTTTCCCTTGCATATTTCTTCCACCATAGCTAACTATCTAATTGTTGATATTACTCTCTTAAACCTCATCCTGACCAACCTGATAACAGAAGTTTATACATGGTATCACTTTAGCTACAGCATGCTGTAGCTGAATCCCTGTAATTTAATCTCCATAGTTCTCAAAAAGTCTACAGATGATCTGTAGCTATTTATCTATAACACTTTCAGAACAATAAGGCTGTTGCTTCAGAGAGTTCAGAAGGGACATACACAATAACAAATGCTAGGCACTCGCATGGTGGAGAGTACTACTGTGAGGCAAAGAATAAGATTGGTTCAGGCCAATCTCCTCATCTACATGTCAAAGTACAGTGTGAGTACAGTACGACATTTCACATGATATGGACAGGAACAGTGAATACAGTTGCTTTTGTTTCTAAATGTTGTTGAGGTTTATTCATTTTTCAGCACTTCAATGTAGGAGACGGAAAAGGCTTCTACACCTTGCTGGATCCTAATGTTTTTTGTCACTCTCCTCTGTTTCAGGTTGCATTTAAATGTCCTCATTTGCTTTGTGTCTTTACCAGGCACAGTACATGGTACAGCATGTTAGCTGAAGAAAATAAAACTTTTGCTGTAATTGTTCCAGGATTTGTCAGTTGACTGCATCATACTTGATTACACTTATATTTTGTATTACTGGAGACAAAACCTCAGAGAAAATGAAATATGAAATAGAATCCTAATCACAATTAGGTGATTTGTTGAATGAACAATTAAAAACAAAGGAAAGAAAATTCAGAAATAACCATTTATGACCTCCTGAAGAAAGTTGCCACATTGAAAGATGTTTTAAAGTATGATTCACAGTGTTGAAAAACTCCCTGGTTTAAATCTGTCAAATACAGCTGCTGTATCTGTCATTTCCCATTTCCTCTTGCAGATTCTCCAAAGAACACCTCTGTGTCAGTCAGCCCCTCTGGTGAAATAGTGGAGGGCAGTTCAGTGACTCTGACCTGCAGCAGCAATGCCAACCCACCAGTGCACAGCTACATCTGGTTTAAGGATAATAGAAGTGTAATCTCACTGAAAGGATCAGGGCAGAATTACTCCATCACTAAAATCAGCTCTGAAGACAGTGGACAGTACTACTGTGAGGCAAAGAACAACCATGGAGCTCAGAACTCGTCCACTGTAACTATAACTGTAGAAAGTGAGTTAGAATTAATGATCAATAAAGTTTAGTCCTGAACAGGGTTATTTTTGATTTGACAGATTTCATAACAGAATGTGTAGTGTTATTAACAAATTTTCAGAGACAGAGGCCATTCCACATTGTGACCCTCATTTTTTGATCAGAGGGATAAATATTTCCTTTTCAAACGGTCCTCTAATGAAATAAATTCATTTTCCACCGTTATTGTCATCACAGTATTTCAGGTGACAATTTAAACTGATGCTGTGATTCACTGTGCTAATTGAGGGTTCCACTGTACTATCATTCTAAAGTTTGAAGTCATATCTCTAGTAACTGTTCCATTTTGACCTTCTGCATGTTTACTTTCAGCAGGAAATGGGGCTGCTCTTTTTTGGATTCTCATTGGAATCGCTGTCTTTGTGGATTATTGTACTTGTACCTGTTTTTGCCTGTGTGAGGTAAGTGAGTCACGCTTCCCTATCATAATCACCTGCTGCAGATTGCTTTTATTTGGTTACTTATTCATGTTTTAAAATCAGTTTACAATTTAGCTGTAGTGAAACGCTAACAATTTATCATGCTTTTTTTGTGGGTACTTTACACCTGTCCTATTTACTGAAGGATGGTCTTAGGAAAAGAGGAAATCTGTTCTCCTCCATTCCCCTCCTTTCTCTATTTTGTTTTCCAAACAGAAAGAGAATTCTAAAACCAAAAGAAGACACAGCTGGTACTGCTGACGACACAGAGGTGAGCCAATCAGAATGTAACAATGTACAGTTCAGTAACTGTACAGGTGCATGTCCACACATTGCAGTGTTTCTATGCAAAATAAACATGCTTACATTTCTCTCACATAGCGGTTTGTGAGAGATATGTAAGCATGTGTAAGCATTTCTGTACATTGCAGAGGACAGTACCTTTAGTTATTAGTAAATCCTGTACAACTTGTATATGCTGTAACAATCAACCAGGTAAAGACAGTCACTGTCCAGGAAGCTTAACTCCATGACAAGACTGTTCAGAAAGGTAATGATTAGGTCAACAATACTAAACAGCAGTTGATTTTTTAGTGGGAGGACAATTCAGAGTTGGGGAACCCAGGTACAGTATAAGGAGAGAAGGCGTCAGAGGAGACCGATGGTGGTGACTGAGGCTGCTGTTCTGATGGGAGTGTGGAGCTCATTCTGTCTCATTTCTTCATGCTGTGTTTTCATTCTCCTCCAGGGCAGTAACAACCCTCTGAGTGGCAATGCCTCAGGAAAAACTTTGAACCCTGTTAGCCCACAGGGAATGGACACAGGGCATCAGGAAGATATTCATTATGCCACTGTCCAACATGCTCGCCCCAGGAAACAGAAAGGGGTTCTACACTCCACTGTTCAACCTGCTCACTCTGAGAATGAGGACGACATTCAGTACGCCAGCATTCGATTCCCCCTCTCCACTGCTGCCACCAGGTGGGCAAATCTCTCCATTACACCTGTGCTGACTGTGACTGTGTCAGATCTTCTATTTTCTCCCTCCAGCAGCTTTTATCATGCACTGCTGTCTATATGGTATGTGACCAACCCCTATGGCTTCCTCCTTTTTTAATTCATTCAAATTTCATTTCAACAGGTAATGCTCAGTAAGTTCAGTTTGTGATTGCAATTGAGTTTTGTGTCTTTTTAGGCCTTTTTGCATTTTTCGTACTTTCAGATTCCTTAGTATGATTCATGAATGTAGCCCAGATGTGTATTGAAAATATGCACTCATATGATATCGTTGCTGGAGGAGTAAAAGCATCCAGAATGTTTCATTTCTTTTAATGTTTTTATTACACTAAATAACAACCTAAATGTGTTCTTTTCTCCCTGCAGATCAAGAGAGCAAAGAGAGGAAGATGATTCTGTTCTCTACAGCGCAGTTAACAAATGCAAGACCTGACAGTAAGATAAATCTCACCTTCACCCCTGCCTTAAGAATCAACAATCTGTCTGTCTGTCTGTCTATCAATCTATCTATCAATATCTATCTATCTATCTATCTATCTATCTATCTATCTATCTATCTATCTATCTATCTATATCTTATCTTTATTGTGTTCCATGGCAGCACTGTGTAAACTGTTGTATTTTATTGAAACCATTGAATTTTGTTATTGTGTCATTTCATATTCTACATTAACAACTTGAGTCATCGAGTCATTAAGTCAAACTCACTTCCTAATAGTTCCTCAGGCTTGATTTAGATCATTCTAGATAATAATCTAATAATCTAAGGTAATGCATCTCCCAAGCTATTTTATTGTGCACGTTGTGCATGTTTATTCAGCTATATCATGGTCAAGGTTAAAAAGTCTGCCTGAGTCAGTGATTTGACTGCTAAGCATTTAAGACCAATGTTTTTAATGATATTCCACAAACTCAAGTTGAGATCATGGAAGATTAGTAATTTGTCATGTGAACTTCCAATTCAGCTAAATATATAGCTTTTTTAAAACATGTCAACCTGTTTCAGAGAATGGACAAATTTATATACACAGAAAAAAGACATCCAGCTGCTCTTGGGACTGATCTTACATTGCTCCTACAGCTGGTGTGTGGTTCTTTGCTGGTGCTTGTGCTGATAAAGATTGCATGCATTTTCCTGGGTATACGACTAGTACTACTACTAATGATGGTAATAACAATTTTAATTAATTAAATTGAAGAACACATCAGCCATGTAACATTCATAACTGTAGGCCCGTAGCCACAGGCATCACTACTATCACTAATAATAATAATAAAAATGATAATAATAGTTTCTTTGTCAAATGTCCCTAAGACCACCTGTTGGGAGCAATTCATTCCCCCTCCTCAATGAATTACATTGCATCACAACTTATGCACTATAGCATTCCAAATATACTGCTAAGGGGGACAGAGAGGGACACAAGAACATGTGCATAAGAGGGGAAAAAGGTCATGCTTGGGTAGTGAGGTTGTGGTGTAGCCTGAAGAGGAAGGGCTTCAGTCTAAGATGAAGGATGGCCAGTGTGTCAGTTATTCTCACTGAAGCAGGAAGCTCCTTCCACCACAGAGGGACAAAGACAGACAGTGGGTGTGACGGGGATGTGAGGTTATGAGAGAGGGGAACAGCCAAGCCTCCTGATGAAGCTGAGTGCAGTGGTCTGGCCAGCGTGCAGGGTCAGTGTTTAACTGAAAGTGTAATTTAACCTTATTTTGTTTTTCTGTTTGATGAGTTTGGAACTCTGCACAGGGAGATTATGAAGAAATTTTGTCTGAATGGAACTCTGTGCCATGTTTTGTATCATACTGTATTGTGAAATGTCTGAGTATTGAATACATACGAGAACATGCCTCAGTCTATATGAATGAATGGATTGTTGATTACATTTCTTTGATAACTGATTATGTGTTAATGGCATTTTAAATATATTGTACTGCTTCATGTATTCTTTTCATATCTGTTGATTTATATGAAGACATTGTGTACTGTACTGACTGTGGCTGTAGCTTTGCATAGCTTCTTACCTGAAAACACACATCTCAATTTCTGTTTATTATTGCTCAGACTTAAAGTGAATTGAGTCTTGCTGTTGATGGTCATTACTGTTGTAGGAATTTTGGAATATGGTTTAACTGCATGATGAACAAAATTGAAATTATAACTGAATGAATAATAAAACCACATCTTAATCATAGTGAAGTGTTCACTTTCTGTTTTGTTATCCAATAATTGAAAAAAAAAGATGCTTCAGAGGAAAATGAGTTGCAGAACATGCTAGTACCTAGTATTTTCACAAGAGGGCAGTCTTTTATCTACAGCACAGGGTATTGAGGTGGAGAAAGAACCAGGAAAAGACTATAGACACAGTGGGCCCTTTTTTTAAAAAACAGTTAGGAAATCCAAATTCAAGCTTGAAGAAGTGGGGCCAGCATAATGTTGGTATTTTGAAAACACAGAAGCAGAAGAGGAAGATGCTTGCAAAAAAAACAAAAAAAGCAAAACAAAAATATTTTAATGAGTAGAGGTGTGAGGAACATATCACAAGGCGCAGTCATTCAGGATTATGACAAATTCCCTGTAAAAAGGGGAAAAAATTCCTTGTGCTATGGTGTGAGTACATTCTATATAAAAATAGGCTATTGCAATTTCAATGGGTTTCACCATGACTGTATCATTCAGGTGAAGATTCATTCTCCCACTATCTTACCTGTCTGTCAAACTGCTGTCTCAGCCAGACTCCTAATCCAAGGGAGAAGATAAAAAAAGAGTATGAGAAAAACAGCAGCACATGAAAAACTAAAACAATGTGCTCATGGCTGAACGTCCTCTGTTAACATAGAAAATGAGAATCAGGTTTAGATATTTTACATGCATTCTCAGTTCAGATGGAGAAGGGCATTAATTACAGTGGCTGTAGATGCAGTCAACAGCACCAAGGATATCAGGCAGACCACACATCACCATAAACTCCTGCTTCTGCTCTTGAATGGCAGATGACAAAGGAAGGCCTCATGTTCTCATTGTGCCAGACTAAGGCTGATGTGACCTCACACAGAGCAGCACTGACAGCCATTACATCAGCAACTGATGTCACAATGTGCTAGAATGACCCTGTGATGCAGAAGGACAAGGCAGCTGTCTCCTTTACAGCAACAGGTACAGACAGGGACAGTGGGAATGGGTGTAGCCATCTACCGCAAAAGTACTGCAGCTCTTTTGCCTTTTCAGAAGTTAGGCTGGATTCTTACTTGGATGTCTGTTGCAGACAGGCTTCATTTAACTTTGTTTCTTCTGTTTATGTCTTTCATGCTCTCTGTCTCTCTACATTTCTCTCTCTCTCATTGTGGTTATACAGCTCTTCTGCCTAAATCATATTTATATTGTGTCTGGCTTTCAATAATTCACCAGTGAAGAATGTTTAAAAATTTGATTGTCATGGATGTAGAAGGCAGGATTAATTAGACAATCTAACAAATTATGGAAAACATGTTTTCTTTTTTCATAATTTCTGATGCAGCTGGTCATTGCATTTTGCGAAGGCTTTTAACTGCATTTCTGGTTTGCTGGTGTCCATCAGCATATGCCTTTCCCATGTTCATCTTGGTTTATTTTTAATCAAACAACCAACATACCACTGCATAAATACAATATTACACCCTATGCCTGTATGAGAACTGCCACTCACCCCTCCGCCAGGACTAAAAGCTTGTGCTGTGTGGGTCAAGTTTACCAACCGCACTGATGTCAGTACACCAAGAATAACTTTGCTGCAGATTTCCAGGCCCCATGCTGACACTGTTTGCACGGTGATTGTCACTTTGAACATCAGCTTACATTAAGAGGAAGGCTATGCGATAGAGAGAACAAATTCAGTTTTAATGAAGCTGATATTAAAGTAAATGCAAAGGCAGGCCAGTGGGTAAAGTCTACACACACACAACTGCTGAGACGATGATGCTGCATAGTAGTCAGTTTCACTTAAAAATGTAAAAATGTAAGACACTTTCTTGCTACTCACTGATTCATGTAAATGAACAAATTTCATTAAGAGTCAATTTAACTTCATTCCCATTTCATTTCCAAAGGGTTTTGGGGTCATCAAAATCATTCAATTTGCACAAATAATAAAATTCAATGTCAACATTAACAAATATGAACAGAATGAATAACATTCTGACATGTTTGCTTACCCTGTCTTTCTGTATTTTATATTTAAAAGATCATAAATAATTTGATCTTTGAGGGTAGCTAACAGCTACACCAAAAGTATTTGCACAGTTTATGTGCATGAACTTGTCAAGTGCAAATGGAGACAATGTGGTAGGGAGAAAAGGAAGTGAAGTCATGATGATACAAATATGCCCTCTGAGTTCGAGTAAATATATCTTCTTCACTTCACATTTATGACTCCAGTTCACTGACTAAGATCTTGTTTTAAATGATGACAGGACGTGTGAGGATGGTAGCCCTTGATTTGTATCTAAAATGTGGAAGAATACCGACTTATTTTTGAAACATCTGTATTTCAAAAAAAATATTGAAATGTACAGGTACAGCACACAACCACACAAGTCTCATGCACATTGCTTGAAATGCGCCTTAGAGAGATGCAACTGACCATTTGCACAATGCAAAACAGAGGTTTTTAGACTGAAGTTCCCCTTTCCACAATTGGTCATTGTCAAACACTTCACTCATTAAACAGAACGTTTTGTATTTGTCAAGATTAGCAACACTACATAGTCATATTTGGTTTCCCAATGATGTGCTTCGTCTTGGGTTAAATGCATAATTTGTTTGATTTTGCACTGAATAATAACACTGATTCTAATCTGTATGAGTGTTGTGGTGAATCGATGCTAATAGTATGGTAATTAACAGCAAATGGTCATAATTATATCTTGGCTACAATACTGTTAGAAGTGTGAATTAGCAATAGATGCCAACAGTCAAGATTCAGGAACAGGGCTGAGAAGCAGGACTCACATGTTCATTGAAAGGTAATAGCAGCTGCTTTGAAATGTTAGTGCTGGCTGAGCACACAGATCAAAGAGTCACGATAAGTATGAAGACAGACAGGGAGTTTAGAGGAATTGTTCTATCCCACTCCACTGAATCCTGTTGCTGCTGCTGTAACCCACTCATCACTGCTGCTACTGCCATTACAACAACAACAACAACAAAATACAACTGATTCTGAATAGCTTCAGCTCTAAGGTTAATTTGATCCAGGGCACAAGGAGTGAAAGACGCAAATATTATATTTGGAGGCACCCTAAATCATTTTCCTTGATCAGTGATGAAATGACATACAGTCACATGATGCAATGCCAATTTCATGAGATGTGACAAAATAAATAAAAGTTGAAATTTAAAATTAGGATTGTACAATGAACCATGTCTCAGTATCAGTATAAATATGAAAGACATATTTCTGTCATTAAAACATTCAATATCAAAATGAAGCTGTGTTTTGCTGAACAGTTTGTGCCACAACCACAAACAACCTGAAAAAGTACTGTTCTAAATCATTCCTCTCTAATTTCTTTGGGTAAGTTGTCCCTGTGTTCCTTTATTCTGCTATCAAAGAGAGCATTTGTGTGTCAAATCCAAAGTCTCAAAGTTAGTTGAGAATGTACAGTATAGGCCTGTAGCTACATTACAGGGATACCTCACCATACGTAGGGGAGCCTGTGCACATTGCCATGAAATGCTTCACAGTAAAATGAAAGATTCAATTAAAAGCCTACTGCTTTTCTGAAACAAGATGATTAATTGTTTGTGCCTTGCCCAAAAGGATTCATCTGCCTCAGTTAAAGTATTCTGTACAGAGTGCAGCAGAAAAGGGAAGGAAGACAGAGCAACGTCAGCTAATTAATTCCATTCTGTTTTTATGTTAGGTTTAAACCACATTCTGCACAGAGTGACACTGCTCTGCTGGTCAGGCTGTTTTCTACAGTATCAGAAGACTGAGAACAGACATCTTCTGTACTTGGGTAAGACAATTTCACTCTTTTACTTTTTGCTGTTGCACATGGTTGATACATTTTTTTTTTAATGTCAAAAGCCAAATGTGGTTACATTTTTTGGTCAATAAATATTTCTGAATTGGAATTACTGCATTTGTACGAACTTCCAATTAAAAGAACAAGAATTTCCATTGTGTTTTACCCCTTTGATTCACAGTGACAGCAGTGATGTAGGAAAAC
This sequence comes from Megalops atlanticus, assembly GCA_019176425.1. Taxonomy (NCBI): domain Eukaryota; kingdom Metazoa; phylum Chordata; class Actinopteri; order Elopiformes; family Megalopidae; genus Megalops; species Megalops atlanticus. The sequence goes on along the minus strand of CM032884.1, from coordinate 6,051,625 downwards.
TTTCCCTGAAACCAACCAGACCTGTAGCATTGATTTTAGAAAGGACTCTGTATGACCAGATCAGTCTTCTCAAACAGTAATTTCCCAATGTGCTTTTCTGACTTTCTTACAGGTTGATGCAGTAATGATCTTAAAAACAATATGCACCATAGTTATGGCCCTCTCTGTCTCAGTGAAAGTGCAAGGTAAAACTATGTAATATTTGTCTTTTTGTAGGTTTTCTTGACAGTTTGTGTTTTGATTTTTTTTTCTTTTATTATTGTTGGGCCTTGATTCATATACCCTGTGATCTGGATGTGTATCCAAATGTGAGCATTGGTTATGATATTCTCAAAATGATTTTTTTCATTACAGAGGAGGATGATGATGTGTGAATGTTTTTCAGGTGCTCTGGGTGAGACGGACTGGGGTGTGACTTACACCAGAGAGAACATCTGTGCATTAAAGGGGACCTCAGTGGACATGGCCTGCACTTACACATATCCCAGCGGTCATACAATAACAAACACATTCTGGTGTAAGGAGTGTGAAAAATGGGAGAATGGAGAGAATCCTGTAGACCTGGCCAGCACTCCTGAGTATGAAGGACGTGTAGAGTACCTGGGAGATATGGAACATCACTCCACCCTCAGAGTGAGAGATCTGAAAGAGAGTGATTCAGGAGGATATTACTTCATGTTTATAACAAATAAAGAAAGAGGTAAATGGCTGGGTGCAGGTGGATATAAACTATCAGTCGCAGGTAATTTTATAGTCTCATACTATCGATGCACACTTTCACCCCTCCATGAACACATCAGCCAGATAAATGATACAAATATGAGTTTTGTTTCCTCAATGAAGCTTTACAGGTGAGTGTGAATCCTGACACAGTGACAGAGGGACAGAGGGTGACACTGACCTGCAGCACCACCTGCACTCTGAGTGGCAGCCCAGCCTTCATCTGGTACAAGAACGGACATCCTGTATCCAACACCAACCAGAACCTCCAGCTCTCAGCCAGCAGTGAAGATGCAGGCAGCTACTCCTGTGCTGTAAGAGGCTATGAACATCTCCCTTCCTCTGCAGTGACTCTCAATGTCAGATGTGAGTATGTGATCAAAGTCATGAATTTTACTTTCCTTCATAGACCAAGCCTATTTACAGTAATGCATCTTCAATGGCCTTGGGAACAGAGCTGAAGTTATGACAGTGATTAAGAGATGGACATTTGTTCATGCTTAGAAACAGACACATTCGGTGTTGGTGAAAGTGGAAAAGTCCAAAAGAAGGGCTTGTTCTGCATCCTCTGATTGTTTTTATATCAAAAGATACTGAGCAATATTCAATATTTATTTACCACTGACAAGTTTGTGTTATGTTCCCTTGCATATTTCTTCCACCATAGCTAACTATCTAATTGCTGATATTACTCTCTTAAACCTCAACCTGACCAACCTGTCAACAGAAGCTTATACATGGTATCACTTTAGCTACAGCCTGCTGTAACTGAATCCCTGTAATTCAATCTCCATAGTTCTCAAAAAGTCCAAAGATTCTGTAACTATTTATCTATAACACTTCTAGTGTAAAAGATGAAAGTAAATGACAATTACATAAACATTTTCACATCAATTAGGAGCCACAACACCATTTACCTCTCCTGCAGTGAATGATGCACATATCTTTTCATTTCTGCTCTGTCAACTAACAAAGCAGCAAGAAATAACAAACGCCATGCTGTTACGATATTAACACAAAAAATATGGTCTTCACACTGAATTGGTAATTGGTAAGCCATGGGGAATTGGTAAGCCATGCTGGAGAGTACTACTGTGAAGCCCAAAATGATGTTGGGAAAGGCCAATCTCCTCATCTGCAGCTCAAAGTGCAGTGTGAGTACTGTATGTTATTTCAAATAATATGGACAGGAACAGTGAGTACAGTTATTTGTGTTTCTAAATGTTGTTGAGGTTTGTTCATATTGCTGTACTCTAATATAAGAGACAGAAAACGCTTCTACACCCTACTGGCTCCTAATTTTTTTCATCACTCTCTGCTATTTCAGGCTGCCTTCACATTTAATTGTCCTCATTTTATTCGTGTCTTTAACAGGCACAGTTCATGGTACAGTATGTAAGCTGAAAAAAAATGTTTATTGGAATAATTTCTGCATTTGTTATCTGACTGAATCATAGTTGATTTCATTTATTGTTTGTATTACTCCAGAGGTTAACAAAACCTGTGCATTTTTCAGTTTATGTCAATAATAAAACATTGCATTTTGAGATATTCTGTGGATCCATGACCACTGGTTCACACCCCCCAAAAACTCAGTCTTATGATCACTTTTCCAAGCATTGTCCGAGTGAAATTTGCTACACAGTGAGCAGCAGTGTTTCCTCTTCAGCATATCTGGGGGCAAAGACTGGCAGTCGATTCTTTGTTTGTAGTGGTAATACTTTTGACTCTTGAAAAGAGCAACCTGATTATTACGGCAGAATCATTCATCTTTCACAGTACATGTCATTTTCTCTTTGAGATGCTCCCGTGAACATTCTACTGACAGTCAGTCCCTCTAGTGAAGTAGTGGAGGGGAATACAGTGACTCTGACCTGCAGCAGCAATGCCAACCCCCCAGTGCACAGCTATAACTGGTTTCAGAATAATAAGGCTGTTGCTTCAGAGAGTTCAGAAGGGACATACACAATAACAAATGCCAGGCACTCGCACGCTGGAGAGTACTACTGTGAGGCAAAGAATAAGATTGGTACAGGCCGATCTCCTCATCTACAACTCAAATTGCAGTGTGAGTACAGTACGACATTTCACATGATATGGACAGGAACAGTGAATACAGTTACTTTTGTTTCTAAATGTTGTTGAGGTTTATTCATTTTTCAGCACTCCAATATAAGAGACAGAAAAGGCTTCTACACCCTGCTGGCTCCTAATGTTTTTCGTCACTCTCTGCTGTTTCAGGTTGCATTTAAATTTCCTCATTTGCTTTGTGTCTTTAACAGGCACAGTGCATGGTACAGCATGTTAACTGAAGAAAATAAAACTTTTGCTGTAATTGTTCCAGAATTGTTCCAGAATTTGACTGCAACATCAATGACTACATTTAGAGTTTGTATTACTAGAGACGAAACCTCAGAGAAAATGAAATATGAAATAGAATTCTGATCACAAACACGTGATTTGTTGAATGAACAATTAAAAACAAATGAAAGGAAATTTAAAAATTAAGCATTTATGATCTCCTGAAGAAAGTTGCCACAATGAAAGATGTTTCATGGTTTGGGTAACATCATCAGTATAATAATGAATGTATGTGTGAAGAGGTATGGAGGGGAATTATCAGGGCCATGTCTGACTCTTGGTGGCTAAAGTCTGAGGTTGTCATTGGCACTTACTTTTATTCCTGTAAGTTACACTCATTAATTCTGTTGTCTTAATGTTAGAATATGTTTATATTAAAAAAACAACACTATATTAGGAGGCTTGACTTTCTTTAAAATAAGAAATGTGGCCTTTTGTTTATTCAATAACCTCTTTGAGAGAAAGTGAGAATCCATAATTTAAAACTTTATGATATTGTTCTGTGAGTTTCTGATGTGAAAAGTTTTGATGTTTAAATCAGGTATTGCATAATCTCAATTTGAAAGTCTGATTCAAGGTGTTGGAAAAACTCCCTGTTTTAAACCTGCCAAATACAGCTGCTGTATCTGTTTTTTACTCTTGCAGATTCTCCCAAGAACACCTCAGTATCTGTCAGTTCCTCTGGTGAAATAGTGGAGGGCAGTTCAGTGACTCTGACCTGCGGCAGCAATGCCAACCCACCAGTGCAGAGATACACCTGGTTTAAGCATAATAGAGGTGTAACCTCAGTGAGAGGATCAGGGCGGAGTTACTCCATCACTAACATCAGCTCTGAGGACAGTGGACAGTACTACTGTGAGGCAAAGAACAAGCATGGAGCTCAGAACTCGTCCACTCTAACTATAACTGTAGAAAGTGAGTTAGAATTAGTCATCAATAAAGTTTAGTCCTGAACAGGGTTATTTTTGATTTCACAGATTTCATAACAGAATGCGTAGTGTTATTAACAAATTTTTGTAGACAGAGGCCATTCCACATTGTGACCCTCATCTTTTGACAAGAGGGATAAATATTTCCTCTCCAAACGGTCTTCTAATGAATTAAATTCATTTTCCAACGTTATTGTCATCACCGTATTTCAGACAACAGTTTAAAGTGATGTTGTGCTTCACTGTGCCTATTGAGGGTGCACTGTCATTCTAAAGTTTGAGGTCATAACTCTAGTAACTTTTCCATCCGGACCTTCTGCATGTTTACTTACAGCAGGAAGTGGGGCTGCTCTTTTTTGGACTCTCATTGGAATCGCTGTCTTAGTTGCTGTTGTACTTGTACCTGTTATTGCCTGTGTGAGGTAAGTGACTCACGCTTCCCTATCATAATCATCTGCAGCAGATTGCTTTTATTTGGCTACTTATTCATGTTTTAAAATCAGTTTACAATTTAGTTGTAGTGAAACAATAACACAATTTCTCATTGTGGGTATATTACACTCGTCCTAATTAAATGAAGGATGGTCTGAAGAAAAGAGGAAATCTGTTCTCCTCCTTTTCTTTCATTATATTTGAATGTTTTGTTTTCCAAACAGACAGAGAATTCTAAAACCAAAAGAAAAGACAGCTGATATGTCCAATGATATAGAGGTGAGTTGATCAGAATGTTACAAAAAAGACAGTCATGAATATCAATGAAATTTTAATGTAGGTATATTCACATTTACAGTACAACTGTACAGGTGTATGTCCACATATTACAGCAGTTTCTATACTGCATATGTTTAAATTTCTCTCAGAGTGTGGTTTGTGTTGCTCATTCTGTCTGTTTTCTTTAAGTTAATTTTGTTGAGCTTGAGAACATTTGTAGAAACAATGCAGAGTACAGTACTCTAATTTATTAGTACATCTTGTACAACTTGTATATGCTGTAACAATGAACTAGGTGAAGACAGTCACTGTCCAGGAAGCTTATCTCCATGAGATGACTGTTGAGAAAGATAATGATCCTGCCGCTGCCCAGGACGTTTAGCTCCATGAGATGACTGTTGAGAAAGATAATGATTCACATCATTTCTCTGTACAGATTCCCCATCCTGACCCCCACAATGACACCTATATAGCTCTCAACCCGAAGACTGTATCACCTGATTATGACACACTAAAGGTGAGTCTCTCATTTCAATGACTTTCAGGTTTCTGATTAAGAACTCCTACTGACATATGAAGCTGGCATTACATGCATGTCGAGCAGGGCCAGTGGGTTTACTGTTGTGTTTCTTCCTGCAATAAATGGGGCTCTGACTCACTGTCATCTTTCACTGCAAGGTCTGATTACCGTGATTTCTTTAAGTGGATAAAAATCAAAACGTGTGCATTTTTGTTACATCACGTTTTGTATTCATTTTTATAGAAAAGTATGGATAAATATACAGGGTACTAATCATATCATTCATTAAATGTTTTCATCTACTCTGATCACAATCTCCAAAGTTTCATTCTCGTTCAGCTCCATGAGATGATTGTTCAGAAAGATAATGATTCACATCTTTTCTCTTCACAGAGTGCCCATTCTGACACCCACAGTGACACCTACACAGCTCTCAACCTGAAGGCTGTATCACCTGATTACGACACACTGAAGGTAAGGTCATTTCCACAAGTCTTAACTAGCAACTTTTTACAGAAATGCTGATCACCATAGATTTTTGTGTGAGTTTAAAAGGGTTAGTGGGTGTGTTATTGTGGCGTGTGATGAGTTTCTTCCTGTGTTTTGCCTCTTTCAGAGTGTGAGAGCCACAGCCAGTGGTACAAGCACTGTGCTCTCAGATTATGAAAATCTTCAGGGAAGGAGAACTGATGAAGTTTAATGTGAACAGAAGACCCTGTTTGTCTTTCAAAACCTTTCCCAACTTATGTCTCTTTCTGTTATGATCTCCTTCTTATAATGGGTTGTTTTCCCTGAAGCATTGTCACTGTGCTCCATATTGAATAGGATGCAGATGTTGGAAGGAGATGTCTTTGTAAAAGTGTAATTTTTGACTAGTGTTTATTCTCTTCTGCGGGTATTTGTTCTGACTATCTGAATGTGTTAATGAGAAATTAGACAGAATTTTAGACTCAGTTTAGACACATGTGACTATGATAGATTTTGCTTTGGACATTTGAAGCAAGAGGGGAAGAAGAAAGCAGCCATTGCCTCAGTCTGGAGTCTAGAGTAATATCATATTTCATAAAGAATTACCAGCATTATAAATAATTTAAGACTGTTGATATGCTGTCCCACATCATGTAAGTAAATGTGTTGTTAAGCGCCGCCCCAGGGTAGCTCGGTTGAGAATAACCGTCATGGTCACAATATCACATTACATACAAATATTGTTAATAAAAACAGGTTGTACTTCTCCTCTGGTTTCACTAGTAAATTGCATTATTATCTTTGCTCAATTTATGTAATATCCATTTGTACATTTCTATTGAAAATTATATCCAGGTTGGGTATCGTTATTAGGAGTACAGCCGTGCTACATGTAGAACTGAACCTGAAGTCTTCTGGTTACAGCTCAGCCAACTAACCTCTACATCACAGAAAATACCATTTCAATTCTATAGCAGTGTTCTATAGCAGTAACTGTTGCCACTATGAGGTCACAGTCATCTGACCCCTGGGGATACATGATACTAGTACGTTTGAGCTGCTGCATTTCCTTATATGCAAAAGAAGGCTTTATGTATTGTCAATTTTGTATTTTTGAACATGGCTTAATTTCTTCATGAACAAAACTGAAATTCTAATCTGATTGAATGCATAATAAAACCACATCTAAATCATAATAAAGTGTTCTCTTTCTGTTTTGTTATCCAATAATTGCAAATAAAAAAAGATTCAGAGGACCCTCAGGTGCAGGATATGCTTATACCTCATGATGTCACAAGAGGGAGGTGTTCTATCTACACCACAGGATAGTTCTGTGTAGTGCCAGGGAAGGACTACTCCATCAAACCGCTGTCTCACCCAGACTCCTCATCAGAGGGAGAGGATGATTATGATTAACGGTGCCCTATCAATATGTTGTCCCACAGTATGTAAGTAAATGTATTATGAATGACAAAACCAGGGTTGTTCATCTGAGAATTGAGAACGATCACAATCTCACAATACATACAAAGGATGATATTAATAACAGGTCACACTCCTCTTCTGGCTGTCTCTGTAGTAAATTGCATTATTATCATCCAGTGTCTTTTCTAAGCTGACATAATATCCATTGTTAAATTTCTATTTACAGTGAAATTCAGGTTGAGTATTGTTATTAGGAATACAGCAGTGCCACATGTAGAACTGAAAATGCAATTGTTACGTCCCAGGTGGATACCAGCGTCTAGGGAAAACTGCGTCGGGACGCAACACAAACGGAACCCACTACCAGGGTCAGACGGTGCGAGCAAGAAAAGAAAAAGACCAGCACGGAAATCGTGGTGCAACAAAAGTGAGGGGTGTATTTACAGTGTACAGTTATTTACAGTTATTTACAATTATGTACAAGGAATGGGGGAGAGGACGCCGGGCGGTGCCAACGAAAAGAAACTAACAAAACAGAACAATCCTGCCTACCTTCACCAAAACCGGAATATCTTCGAACAAAAAGGTGGCAGAGCCAAACAAAAACCCTGTCTACACTAACTGCCTACGAACCGAACTTACAGGGGTGGCACTGCGCCTACCCTAACCCTATACAGAATACGAGGCTAGCAACACAGGGGATCCCCCTTCTTACCTGTCCTACTCCCCACGAACCCGCCTGCGTGCAACAAAGCCAAAACACAATCCAGAGCCGTAGTCGAAGGTTATGAACACAAGGTCGATACACTAGTAGTCAAGTTTGGAACAATATTATACCGAAGCACAAGAACGAGGACGAATCTCTCGTTGTGTCGGTCCGGGCATCTTTAAAGGCTGGCGCCTAATCTCCAGTTGGCCCAGACGGAACGAGGAGGCGGAGCACCAGGGGGCACAGCATCCGGCACAACGGAGATGGACAGGTGCGCGGCGCAGTCGCAGCTGTATACCTGTGAAAGGAGGGGGGGGGGAGAAAAACATACGCGGCCCGGACTAACGCGAGTGCACAAAGCGCGCAGCACGTAACAGCAATCTTTTGTTTACAAATTTAGCCACCTAAACTCTACATCACTCTTCCCTTGGTTTCAATAATCAAAACTGTCACTGCGTTTGCAGAGAAATGAGCTTCATGGGACCTTCAGGTGAAGAATATGCTAGTACCTAGTATGGTCACAAGAGGGCAGTGTTCTATCTACAGCACAGGATAGTTGGGTGCAGAATGAACCAGGAAAAGACTATGACTATGAGGAGAACAGTAGCACATGAAAAACTAACAGAAAGACCTTGTAGCTGAACATCCTCTGTTAGTCCATACATAACCATAACCTGCTCTTTAATCACAGGTGAAAAAGAAAGGCCTCATGTTCTCATTGTGCCAGACTAAGGCTGATGTGACCTCACACAGAGCAGCACTGACAGCCATTACATCAGCAACTGATGTCACCATGTGCTAGAATGACCCTGTGATGCAGAAGGACAAGGCTGCTGCCTCCTTTACAGCAACAGGTACAGAGAGGGACAGTGGGAATGGGTGTGGCAACTACTGCAAGCATGCTGCAGCTCTTTTGCCTTTTCAGAAGTCACACTTGATTCTTACTTGGCTGTCTATTGCAGACAGGCTTCCTTGTTTCCTCTCTTTCCTTCCTTCTCTCTCTCTCTCTCTCTCTCTCTCTCTCTCTCTCTCTCTCTCTCATTGTGGTTTTTTGGCAGTTACACCAAAACGTTGTTAACATTGTGCTTGGCTGTCAAGAATTCACCAGTGAAGAATACTTCATTACTAGATTGTCATGGACATAAATGCCAGATTAATTAGACAATCTAACAAATTATACAAAACATGTTTTCTTTTTTGATAATGTTTGGTGCAGCTGGTCATTTATTTTTTTGCAAAGGTTTTAGCTGCATTTTATTATTATTGGTGTCTATCAGCACATGCCTTTCCCATGTTCATCATAGCTTATATTTAATGAAATACACAAAATACCTCTGTACCCCAAATACAATACTACGCCCTACACCCATATGAGAACTGCCACTCACCCCTCTACCGGGACTTAAAGCTTGCGCTGCAAAAGTCATTCTTGCTGACCACACCGATGTCAGTACACCAAGAATAACTTTGCTGCAGACTTCTAGGCCCCATGTTGACATGGTGCATGTCACTTTGCACATCTACTTACATTAAGAGGAAAGCTATGAAATAGAGAGGACAAATTCAATTTTAATGAAGCTGAAATTAAAATAAATGCAAAAGTAGGTCAGTAGGTAAAGTCTACACATAACTCCTCAACCTTTGATGCTGTAGTAGTGTTTTTCAATTAGCTATTAAAACATATACCAGTTTCTGCTGATTTATTTATGTAAATGAATGTATTTCTTCAAGAGTCAATTTAACTGCCTTTCAGTTTCATCTCCAAAATGTATTGGGGTCATCAAAATCATTTTAAATGTACAAATAACAAAATATCAATGTCAAAATTAACAAATCTTTGAATAACACTCTGATATATTTGATTACCATGTGTTTCCATATTTTATATTTAAAGGAAAATAAACAATTTGGTCTTTAATGGTTGCTAACAAAAGTTGTTGTACTGCTGGCACTGTTTATGTGCATGAACTAGTCAAGTGCAAATGGCTGGGGAGGAGAGGAAGTGAAATCATGATGATACAAATTTACAAATATATCTTCATCACCTCACATTCATGATTCCAGTTCGCTTACACATTTATGACTCCAGTTCACTCAGTTGTTGTAAATTAAGACATCTTATTTGAGAATGATGGCCCTTGCTTTGAATCTAAAAAGTGTACTGATAAAATTCCATTTTAATGAAGCTGAAATTAAAATGAACACAAAGGAGGGCCAGTCTACACATAGCTCCTGAAACTTGATGCTGTAGTAGTTAGTTTCAATTAGGTGTTAAAATATGAGCCAGTTTCTTGCTACTCACTGATTTATTTACATGAATGCATTTCATCTAGAGCCAATTAAACCTCCTTTAAATACTCCTAGAGGTGCTTGGTCATGTCCAAAGGTTATTTGAAATACATACAATGTACATGTACAAAATACAAGCACATGTACAAAATGCCAATGGCAATATCAAAAAATGTTCAATAATATATTTGCACACCCTGTGTTTCCACATGTTATACTCACTAGAACATAAATAATCTAGCCTTTACAGGTAGCTAACAGGTAAGGCAAAAAAACATGAACTTGTCGAGTACAGATGGAGACAATGTTGTGAGGAGAAGAGGAAGTGAGGTCATGATGATACAAATGTGCCCTCTGAGTTAGTGTAAATATATCTTCTTCACATTTATGATTCCACTTCACAAATGAATAAATTTGTTGTGAGGATGATGGCCTTTGCTCTGTACTCAAACTGTGTTTTTTTTAAAAGCTGTAAGAATACAAGCTTAGTATAACACCACCCAATAAATAATTCAGTAAAAGGTCTACAGTACAGTACACAGCCATACAAATTTCATGCTCATTACTTGGAATTCAATTCAAAGCACACCCAGTTCAGATACAACTGATTATTTGCACTATACAAAACAGAAGTGTTTATAATGAAGTTCCCCTTCCCATGATCAGGCATGTGCAAATAGTTCACTATTTAATTACAACATCTGCTATTTGTGAAGATAATCTACCTTGCATCATCATATTTAGCTTCTCAGTAATGTGCATCTAATTGATTGACTTTGCATGCAACTAATTGATTGAAGGTGTTATGGTGGACTGATAGTAATAGTATGGTAATTAAGATGCAAATGATCATAATGATATCTTTGCTACAATACTGTTAGAAGGGTGAATTAGCAAAAGATGCCAACAGTCAAGATGCAGGATGTGAACAGGATTGAGAAGCAAGGAGGCAATAAATTCACATGTTTGTTGAAATGTAACAGCAGCTGGTTTGAAAAGTTAGTGCTGTCTGAACACACAAATCAAAGGATCACGAGAAGTATAAAGACACACAGGGAGTTTAGCGGAATTATTCTGCCCCACTCCACTGAATCCTTTTGCTGCTGCTGTAGCCCACTCATCGCTGTTGCATCTGCCATTACAACAAATAACGATCTTCAGTTCTGGGGTCATGTTGATCCAGGAACAAGCAGAAAAAGAGACAAATATCTGTAGGCATCCTAAAATATTTAGTCTGATCAATGTTGATATGACATACTATGCAATGTCAGTTTTGTAAGACATGATAAAATGATTAAGACTTGAAGCAGAAATCCTCTCTGACACCTTTGAAACAGCTTTTAGATGCTTCCTTAATCATGTCAGTGTTTCTGGATAAACAGAGGAGGGCGGTAAAGTGACTCTGCTCTCAGATTAAGCTCAACAAAATTAACGTTAAACTAACATTTTCTAAACTCTACAAATACGGAGAAAACTCGCAAAATGTATTTCTGCTATTAAAACTGACATCAAAGTGAATCTGTGTTTTACTAAACAGACTGGGCCACTTCACCTGAAACAAGCTGAACAAGTCCTGCTCTGTTTCAACCTCTCCCTTACTTCCTAATTTCTTTTGTGTAAATTGTTCCTGTGTCCTTTTATCCCGCCATCTGACGAGAATATTTATGTGTTAAAAGCTGAGAAGTACTGCAAAAGAGGATGGAAAACATTCAATGCATTGTTGTAATAAACAGCTGTTAAAAAAGTGCACTCTAGGTCTTATATGTCAGTGCTTGCATATAAGCTGGTTGTACCTTCATATCACCAGCATTTGAAGCCCAAACTTAGACGAGAACATGCAGTAAAGGACCACTTACATTACGGGAATACCTCACCATATGTAGGAGAAGCTGAGCACATTACATTAAATTTACATCGTATTGATCATATTGATTTTTTTTTAAAAAGGATAATTTTCAATTTGAATTTGTGCCTTACAACAAAGGATGGATATCGCATCAGAAAAGGGAATGAAGACAGATCGATGTCAGCGACTTATTCCCAGCCTGTTTTAGTTGAAGTTTTATTCACACACTGTAAAAACTGACACTGATCTGCTGGTCAGGTTGTTTTCTACAGTTATCAGACTACTGAGAGCAGACTTCTTCTCTACTTGGGTAAGACAATCCAATTCTCAAAATGTCACATCTGAAAGATTTTCAAATGTATCATTACAGAAATTATTAACTAGACAATTGGACAAGAAGTATTTGTGGACTGAAAATACTATATTTATATAAACTTAAAAATGAAAGACTGAGCATTTATTGCATTTCACAGACTGTGTGTTTTGCTCCTGTCTTTTACAGTGATAGTACTGATTGAGGGACATTTTTCCTAAAACAAACCAGACCTGCAGTGCTCATTCTATAGAGGAGTATATGTGACCGGATAAGTCTTAGTTATTTTCTCATAATAATAGTAATCTCACAATGTTTTTTTCTGACTGTTTTACAGATTCATGCAGTAATGCTCCTAAGATCAATATGCACCGTAGTTGTGGTCATTGTCTCAGTGCAAGGTACCAATAATGTAATATCTGTCTCAGTGTTAAGTTGTCATTTTGTGTTTTAATATTTATTTTATCAACATTTGTAGGTCTTGATTTAGATGCCACGTAATATGGATTGACAGAGGAGATGCAGTTTTGCTTTAGTAAATACTAATTTAATTGTGAGCATTGATTATGATATTCTGAAAGTGAAATCATCTCTACATTACAGATTAGAGCGATAATAAATAATAAATGTGTGAATGTTTTTTCAGGTGCTCCAGGTCAGGAGAGCTGGGGTGTGACTTACACCCAAGAGAACATCTGTGCCTTGAAGGGGACTTCAGTGGACATGGCCTGCACTTACACATATCCCAGTGGTTATAAAGTGATTACAACATTCTGGTGTAAGGAGTGTGAAAAATGGAAGATTGGAGAGGAGCCTGTAGACCTGGCCAGCACCCCTGAGTATGCAGGACGTGTTGCGTACCTTGGAGATATGACACATAGCTCCACCTTCAGATTGAAAGATCTGAAAGAAAGTGATTCAGGAGGATATTACTTCAGGTTTATAACAAACACAAATGGTGGCAAATGGCTGGGTGCAGGTGGATCCCAATTATCAGTCACAAGTAAGTCTATACTCCCATACTATAGATGCACACTTTCACCCCTCCATGAACACATCAGCCAGATGAAAGATATGAACATGAGTTTTGTTTCTTCTATGAAGCTGTACAGGTGATAGTGAATCCTGACACAGTGACAGAGGGACAGAGGGTGACACTGACCTGCAACACCACCTGCACTCTGAGTGGCAGCCCAGCCTTCATCTGGTACAAGAACAGACATCCTGTATCCAATAGCAACCAGAACCTCCAGTTCTCAGCCAGCAGTGAAGATGCAGGCGGCTACTCCTGTGCTGTAAGAGACTATGAGAATCTCACTTCCTCTGCAGTGACTCTCAATGTAACATGTGAGTATGTGATTGGACACATGCATTTTACTTTAATTTTCATCAATTTCTTTAAAAACGGATGTGTAGCTAAATCACATTGGGTGCTACAGACAGATGTGCCTTCTTTATATTTGAACATTGTGATATCGGTCACACAGAGACACTGAGGTCTCTTAACTTCAACAGTATTTAGCATGAGCAATATGGCTGCAACCATTCTAGACCCCCATGCATAGGGTGATTATGGGGCCCCATGGCCACCCATCCAAACCCCCTAAAGAGAAAGTGTATTATCAGTTTTCTGGGCACTGTCTGACTGATCTCTGGATTCAGTGACTGGCAGCATGCCCCCCTCAGCAGCTTTGGGGCAGAGACTGGGTCTATCAGTGATTACACTTTTGAGACTTGTAGTTAAAATGTAGTTAACTAATAGTGTATTACAGCCAATAACTCCCACCCCCACCCCCCGACTTACAATAACCAGAGATGTATCCAACAGCCAATACGAGGAACACGCCACAAATCAATGCTGGAAAGTAATGTTGGAAGAACTAATCAAAACAAAACAACACACAGGACATGCAGGGTCAGGTCAGATACACAAAGTATATCGAGGTACTCTTTCCATGTACATATTTATAAAGACTTCTTTCAGTATGATGTTCTCACCTGACAGGTAGCCAAAGAGGTTCTGGTGGCAAAGCCTCTATACTATGAAAATCCTAACTATTAAGAGAAAGACTTTGGATTTACACCCCCTGACAAAGAAATGCAAATAAAACATAACATGTTACCAACTCCCAAATTGACTATATTATTATCAATTAGCAATGATTGGTAACAATTTATTTGCTAAGAATTGAACAAACACACAAGACAAGGTTATAAAAAGTCCTCATAAGTCTCTAATGATGTTGTATGTATTCCTCTAGTAACTTCCAAGTTGATGATTAGTTCCTGGCTTATTAGCATTTTATTAATGCTTTATTATGGACCCTAAAGTAAAGTGATCCCAAAAACATACATTTAGAAACCAATAACAAACACAAAAGTTTTTCAAGATAACAATATAACCAATGGCTGAAGTAAATCCTCAAGAAAATTACAAATGCAGTTCTTATGGTTCCACTGGTGATTGAGAGAGGCACCCCAGACAGAAAACAGGAAGGCGTTAAATACACCTGGCCCAGCTGGACCCCCAGCTACTACACCTATGACGACAACCCACACAAACAGACACCAACAAATCAAACAAGCAAAAAGGACAGGAGCATGTAATATAGAGCAGGTCAATTCATGCTTTTTTTTCTACCTTCCGAATTCCACTTTTGAGTTCTGTTCAGGTAGCTGTGTCTCATGACTTGCTAGGCATTAGATCACATTACATTATTGACATTTTAGTAGACACTCTTATCCAGAGCGACTCATACAGGTTACAATTTTTTACATGTTACCCATTTATACAGCTGGACATTTACTGAGGCAATTCTGGGTCAAGTACTTTGCCCAAGAGTGTAGCAGCAGTGCCCCAGCGGGAACATTTTGGGTTACAAGTCCTGCTCCTTACCACTGTGCTGCCCCTTAGTAGTGCTGAGAAGGGTTGCCTGTCACACTATGCATGTGATTCTGACTTTTCAGCTGGAACAAGAGGCATAATCCATCAAGAGGGCTGGGACTGTTAGTTTTTCATTGCCATTTTTACATGAGCACTGATAAATATTAACTATATATGAACAATTGATAATGTGACATGATCTGATGTTGTGTGATGTTCACTTTGTTACAGCCATAGCAAGTAAACTAGTTACTTATGACTCTATGTCAGACTTCATCCTGACCACCCCACTAACTTCAAATCATTAATTCACTGATAGTACATTGCAATATCTTACTCATTAAGTACTAATAATTCAATATCACAATATGGATGCATTTCAAATTGAGATACAGAAATCTATTTGGAACTCAATTGTTGAAAAGTCTTTTCTCAAATTATACATGTTTCTGCTTCATTATTTTTTGTGTAAGTGCACTGTCTATGTACCTGTCTAGATTTTCTTTTGCAGATGCTCCCAAGAACACTTCAGTGTCCATCAGCCCCTCTGGTGAAATAGTGGAGGGCATTTCAGTGACTCTGACCTGCAGCAGCAATGCCAACCCACCAGTGCAGAAATACACCTGGTTTAAGGATAATGTGTCTGCAACCTCAGAGAGAGGATCAGGGCAGACATATCTCATTCAAAACTCCAAATACAGTGATGCTGTAAATTACTACTGTAGAGCAGAGAATGGGATTGGGGCAGGAACATCTGATCAAATACGTCTGGATGTACAATGTGAGTATGACTGCATCTCAGCTCAGAGTCAGTGAGCAAAAAGGAGTCAGTGTCACCTTCATCTCTATGGGTAGTGTCACATCATAAAGACTTAGGGAACCCAATGAGATTGGTCGGCCATGGGAAGCCACGTGAAGATGTCATTAAAATAATGTGCCATAAAGAGCTAAAAAAAAAATTCACAGTGGCATGTAATTGCAACTTTGTAATTTGCATGCAGACAGAATACTGTTAATATATACTATCTACATCTTTAAGCTCTGAATTGTAAAATCTAAATAGAGATGGAAAAAATAGTGGAGGGGAGATAAGTAATTCAGCCTGCATATGGGTAGCATCAGTGGTAACAGTAATCATTCACCAAGATACTATCATCATAACAATAGAAATGTCATGCTGAATATACAACGGGGGGCTTTGGAGGGGTACAGCATTTTTGTTCTGTCTGTGTTAAATTCAGACTCTGTGATCTATTTTAAATTCAGCTATACAAAGAAAATAATCTATTCTAGAAGGAAATATGTTTGTTTCACCATTATTTCTGGTGCATGTGTACTGTTTATGTACAGCTGTTGTATCTGTCATCACCTCTTGCAGATGCTCCCAAGAACACCTCAGTGTCAGTCAGTCCCTCTGGTGAAATAGTGGAGGGCAGTTCAGTGACTCTGACCTGCAGCAGCAATGCCAACCCACCAATGCAGAGATACACCTGGTTTAAGGATAATAGAGCTGTAACCTCAGTGAGAGGATCAGGACAGAGTTACGCCATCACTAACATCAGATCTGAGGACAGTGGACAGTACTACTGTGAGGCAAAGAATAAGCATGGAGCTCAAAACTCAACTGCTGTGTCAATAGATGTTCAGTGTGAGTGTAATGTTTTATCCATGATTTATATACTCATTAGAAACTTTCAGGAAGCTTGAACATACAATTTATTTGGGAATTTGAATAGAACTGTAAAAACAGATAGTAACATTGTTGCAATTAATTTAAACCCACAAAATATTACATGTGACTCCAACTTCAATTCCCCTACTCCAGTCTAGCGTTATCCTGTCTCATTGCACACTGTTGATGCAGTATCTTACTGTCGACAGTGCATTACTGTTACAGTAACAAGCTATTCTTTGTCTTCCAATGAAACAGTCTTACACGGAGGATAACTGTAGTTTGTTGTCAACAAAAGAGTTTATCAACACACAAATCATCTCTTTGTAATCATTACATTTGAGACAAATGACAGAAAAATTTTATTGTTGTTTTCAGATGCCCCCCAGAGCACCTCAGTGTCAGTCAGTCCCTCTGCTGAAATAGTGGAGGGCAGTTCAGTGACTCTGACCTGCAGCAGCAATGCCAACCCACCAGTGCAGAACTACACCTGGTTTCAGAAGAATGAAACTGGCGTCTGGCAGACAGGATCAGGACAGAGTTTAAACTTTTCTAACTTTAGATCCTGGAACATCGGACAGTACTACTGTCAGGCAAAGAACAAGATCGGAACTCATAACTCTACTGCAGTATCAATTGCAGCACAAGGTGTGATTGAATTTTTCTTAATAATTTCAATTTTAGCCATCCCAAAAGTAGTTATTTTGTCAGGCATTGGATTATGGTTGATGGTTTTTTTTTTTTTTTTTTTTGAGTCATACAATACTTGAGAGGTTTTTTCAACCCTACTGTAAGCTTCATTTACAAGGCCCCAGAAACATAGCAAGAATCAGTTTGATTTTTCAATTGGTCTTGTTGGAAGCACTCTTACTTTCTGGCTAAATAAACTAAAGTCTGTACTGACTGTATCATTTTTGTTGACAATACCCCAAACAAATCTTCTGACCCACTGTAGTCATTTAAGTTCCCATGGCAGTGTGGGACTGTGTACCAGTGCTGCATTCTCTCAAAATAACACATTCTAATGAGGGGTTCTGGGATAGATTTATTCCTATACACTCAACCCACAGGCATCAGTGAGAGATATTGTCCTATGAAAGTGCATGTTCATAACAGAAACAGGTGCATTTTTGTGTTTCTTTGCTTAGGAAATCACACAGCAATCATATTTGCTATTGTTGTTGGAATCATAGTCATTGTGGCTCTTGTGTTTCTACCTTTTATTGTATGGAGGAGGTAAGTGGCTTAAAATACATCCTTATCAGATCTGCCTTCTGCTTTTAGTTCAGTGTAAACTCAAAGTAATTATAATTTTTATTTCAGTATAGCTCTGTTGATAAACACCAACTACATTCTATCAAACTGGTGCTGTAGTTAACTAATAGCTCTTTAAAGACGTTTGTTGCAATATTGTTACAAATAATTGCAGTGGAATTTATAATTAAAGTGGTCTGTACATTCAGATTGCCAGCCTGAATAGAGAAATCAAAGCTAAATTATGCAATCATCATGAACTTATCCATTAATATGTGGGCAGGTAGGACCTCTAATATTCTCATGTTATGCCCATTGCATAGTTTGGTCATTTGGCTCAAGTATGTGTTGATTTTAATTAAATTAAGTAATATTCATACCTCAGATTTATACCAAAGAGGATTACATTCCTCAAAATCAGTCCTTTGTTGTTCAAGATGACTTTAAAGGTGACTTTTTCTTCATGTAGTTTGTACAAAGATAAAAATGAGTAAATACATGCCTGCTATATCTGCTATATACCTAACGCTTGTGATGATAATTTGAAAGTAAACCTCATCTCTGTTTTGCATGTCTGCTCACAGTTGGAGAAAATCAACAAATGAGACAGAGCCCACAGAGGTGAGTAAACAGGTGACTCAAACAATATGTGAGGACAGACAACAGACAGAAGCTTACTGTAAATCACTCACACCAGCCAGTAAAAGTGAAGAATTCTCAGCTTCTCTGGATGATTGTGCCCTGATGGCAGCTGATGAGCAGAAAAAATGGGTCCAGTAAATTGAAACTCCAAATGAAAATTCCGGAGGAGAATTTTTAGACAATCCCTACACAATCAATAAACCTGTCACACCTTCAGTTATGCTCACCACTTATCACTTCAATTTCCTGTCAGCGGTTCACAGCATCTCTCCCCTGCCCATCTCCTCCTTATTTTGATTCTGATGTATGATGTCCGGGGGGGGGTGTCCAATTACCTCTGCCCAAAGTTGACTTGGGCATTGACAGCAACGCCTCTTACTGTATTAAAATTCATAAAACAGAATTCAAATTATAATCATAAGGATAATCAGAATGCCATGTAAAGAAAAGAATTGCAACATTATTATTTATTATCATTATTTTATCTGATAAAGTTGTTACAGCACAACTGGCAACTTATGGCTCTAATGAGGGTGAGAGTAAACCTCTCTACTGTTTTGAGGAACATTTCCCTTCTTCACTGGACTGTTTCCTTCTCTTCTTCTCTCCAGAAAAATAAAAGTCCCATATATGACAATGTCATAGGAACAGTGATGACCCATAATGCAACACACAGCACAAAGAATGATGAAGCCACACCGTACTCCACCATTCAGCCTGTTCCGACCAGCAACCAGGAAGCAGTTCAATACTCTATTATTCAACTTGTTGAGTCAAGCAACCAGAAGGAGAATCTATACTCCACTGTTCAACCAGTTCAGTCCAGCAACCAGAAAGAGAATCAATACTCCACTGTTCAACCAGTTCAGTCCAGCAACCAGAAAGAGAATCAATACTCCACTGTTCAACCAGTTCAGTCCAGCAACCAGAAAGAGAATCTATACTCCACTGTTCAACCAGTCCAGTCCAGCAACCAAAAAGAGAATCAATACTCCACTGTTCAACCAGTTCAGTCCAGCAACCAAAAAGAGAATCAATACTCCACTGTTCAACCAGTTCAGTCCAGCAACCAGGAAGAGAATCAATACTCCACTGCTCAGCCTGTTCAGACAAGCAACCAGAAAGAGAATCTATACTCCACTGCTCAACGTGTTCAGACAAGCAACCAGAAAGAGAATCTATACTCCACTATTCAACCGACTCATACTGACAATCAGGACCCTGTACAGCATGCTAGCAGTTAATTCCCCTCTCCAATGCTGCCACCAGGTGGGAATATCCCTCCATTACATCTATGCTGACTTGTATCAGAGTAATAAATTCTAAGGCGCTTTCTTCCTGCAGGTCACCAGTGCAAAGACTGGGGATTGTCATTGTTCCTCACAGTACAGTTACCGATATACAGTGGACCCACAATATTACATGCTGCAATCTCAGCATGTCCATATTTGATGCTCCAAAGTGAAATTTGCTGTTACATAGATAAGGTTTAAATTTGAAAGGTTAACCTGACAAAGGTCTTCATCAGCAGGTTGTACTGCTGTAACCACAGAGAGATACTGTATTGGCCCAAATGTAAGTTTGTATCCCTCGTGTATATGGTTTAAAAATGCAGCTCATCCGTTATTCATGGACCATTCAGAGCTAATAAAGCTAATGCTAAGTGGCCAAAGGTGGTACCAAAGAAATGCCACTGGATAGGCTGTGCATTGTGCAGTTAATAGTTTCCTTTTTTTTGCAAAATTCTATTTTTAATATGTTTAATAATGTATTGGATTACAAACATAACTCCAGCAGATTACTGACATTTATGGTGAGAAATTAAACATTTATTTTTTCCTCCATTGATTGCTGAAGTTACATTCTTGTTATGTTTGATAAAGACTGCTTCTGTCACTGACAAAAACTCTCTTCTTTGAAAAATGATTGTATCTACAAAATCATGACTACAGTATTTATTTAACTGATTTTTAATGACTGACCATTTTTTCCAATAAGATGAAACCAATACGGGCAATATATAATTTGTTTGTTTAAAATATTTGCAGTGCATATATATTAGTATCTGCAGGTTTAAATATGATTTAACAAATTGTATGTCTTCATTCTCTATGTTGTGGTTTTTAATATGGATCATTGAAAGACATATTGAAATATTCAGAATTTGGGCTCTTTCTTTAAATATATTTTTAATAATTATCTGTTCTACATATCCTTCAATTAAGTGTATTTTTAAAACATTTAATGGGCAAATGTTCTAAGCCCTAAGCTTACAACTGAACAGTAAAATTCAAACATTGCTCAGAACACTGGTTAAATAAATAATACTTTGAAATATATTGCACAGTCATGTCTCATCTCACTTCTATTTCCAAACATATTCACAAACATACACAAACCTTTCTTCTGTAAAAATTCCTGTGAGCATGCAGACACTAAAGGTTTCATTTCATAAACACATACATAATGTGGAAAAACACTCAAATTAAAACATTACAGTGCAAAAATATTACACCCACATTTGAAGTGTTTGTATCATGAACTCATGTTAGGGAAAAAAAAGCACTGCATCTCAAAAATGTGGAGGAAAATAACCAGGAAATTCCATTGGATCACACAAATGTAATCAAATTGATAAATTCATGCACTATGCTTTGCATGAATGACCCTCTCTTTTACTCCTCTGGTGAAATGTTAACCCCACCCTTACCCCCCTAGCTCTGTAACACCCTGAGGATTCTCATCATTAACTCCTCCCTGTCCCCTTTCTCCTCACATCCTACTCAGTTTGAATGAACCAGAAACCCCTCCCTTTACATCTATGGGTGCACCTACTTTTGTCTGAAGAGCAGTTTTGTAAAGCGGGAATTATGCGGGCACTCTAAAGAAACACCTTAATGTCACTGCAAGCAGCAAACTCATCACACAAGACAATGCAATACGCAGCACACCGCCTGGTCCAACACACGAGGATACATGCAAAAAAAAACAAACGCCTTCCAAGGGCAATCAGAAAAAAGTATCGCAGCGGAAATGTGGAATACAAGAGCACAACTTAGCCTGATCACAGGCAAAAAAGGAAGTGGAGTGCCTTCTGCAGCATGCTGTATAGATTACACCCTTTAATTTACACCTAAAAATTAAATACTCTATGGATCCAACGCTCTAGAAGAACAGTCGAGAGG
The DNA here is from genome assembly GCA_019176425.1 of Megalops atlanticus. NCBI lineage: Eukaryota > Metazoa > Chordata > Actinopteri > Elopiformes > Megalopidae > Megalops > Megalops atlanticus. The sequence continues at coordinate 6,029,697 of CM032884.1, read as the reverse complement.
ATGACAGGTTGTGAAAGAACAAAACTGTGTGCCCCAACAGTCCACAGCATTCTTAGGGGTTAGTTTCAATTCATTAAAAATCTTCCCTTAGCATATCCAGTGAGGCAATTTTTAAAACATGCTTAAAAATAAGGGCTTACAACCCATACTTATAGCAGCTTAAACAGCATATGAGGCTTTATTTCTCTTTCATATTATGGCTGTTTTAATATACTGTCTGTGTGATCTAGTACATTGTAGCATGGATGATTCCTAGTGCATTTTTGTCATAAATACTGTGGAAAATCAGAAGTGGGGTTATAATTAGTTTGTTCTGATGGACCTCACTGAGATGAAGTTGAAAGTAAATCTGGTCTGAAATAGAGGAAGGCGGTTCAGTGACTCTGATCTACAGCACAAATATCAGTCCACTAATGAACAGACACTCCAAGTTTAAGAATAATACATCTGGAACATCAGAGAGAGGGTCAAGTCTGAATTACTCCATCACATAACATTGACAACATATCATAACAGGAGCTTCAAACTCTACCTAGTGACGCTATAATTTTAGAACTAGAGTAGACATTGCTGGAGAATGTTCAGTAATGTCTATGTTGTTTAGAACAGTCCCTGAAGTACATATATATTGTTCTATGACAGATTTCTTAACAGCAGTCTTACTGTACTAGAAATTACATTTACATTTATTCATTTGGCAGACGCTTTTATCCAAAGCGACGTACAAAAGTGCAAATAGTGGGCAAACAACAGGCACAAGAGCAAGATGTGTATAGGTCATACAATGCAAATAGTGCTGAAGCTGAGCGCAAGGTCAGTGTCGCGAGCCAACTAATCTGAACTAGGATTGCATATCAAATACAATTACAGGAACAATAAAGTACCGCTATACTACCTAGGTAAGTGAGCGACAAGTACAAGAGAGGAGTCAGGTTTACAACGTCAAAGTTACAGGGTCAAAGTAGCAGAGGTATCAGTCCAGGTAGAGTCTGAAGAGGTGTGTCTTCAGCGCACATCTGAAGGGTTGGAGTAAAGGAGTTGTTCTGAGGGGGGTGGGGAGTTCATTCCACCACTGGGGGGCAATGATGGAAAAGCGTCGTTGTGAGGAGCGTGGGCCTTTCGTTCTGTTGGTGGGTGGAGCGAGGCGTCCTGATGTAGCAGAGCGAAGTTGATGAGCGGGTGCATAGGGTAGGATGAGGTCCTGGAGGTAGGTCGGGGCAGTCTTTCTTGCAGCAGAAAAGGTGAGAGTCAAGGTCTTGAAGCGGATCCTGGCTGCGATTGGGAGCCAGTGGAGGGATCTCAGTAAGGGGGTGACACAGAAGAACTTGGGGAGATTGTAGATCAGCCTAGCAGCTGCGTTTTGGATGAGCTGCAGCGGCTGAATGGTGCAGGCTGGGAGGCCTGCGAGGAGGGCGTTGCAGCCCTCCTCGCCCTCCTCGTTACAGCTGCTGGCCATACCAGCTCATATCCTATGTCTGTATATATATTGCAATATATATAACTGCTGGCCAGTAGGGGGCAATATTTTCCTCTCATGCAGTTTTTTTTCTGATTTGGAGTAGAATTTTTGATGAGACATGAGGTTTGTATGGACTTGTCATTTACATTTCATCTGCAATTGTAATTTAAAATAATGAGGGGTTAAATGTTTAAGTTGGGTTTGAATCTGATTTTTTTTGGTCTGTTTATCAGTCTCTTATATAGACACTTGTTGGAATAACAGACATTATGGTCCATGTGCTTCAAGCTGTTTTTATATTAATGTTGTACATACTTTGCGGAATAAAATCAAATGAAACTTAAATATGTGATTGCAAATTCAGCATTAAATATGACAGCAGTGTGGAGGAATGTTACAGCTGAAGTTTGTTGTTGTTGTAGTCTTAGCTACCACCACATTTTTGATCTCTCATTTAAAAACAACTGATTTATTTGCTTATTACTGTTGCTGTTTCTCTCAGTCTAGAGGCATATGTGGCATCTTGTTAGATTTGTGTCTCTCAGTGTGGAGTCATATTTAGTAAATTCACCTGCAATCAATTAAATATGAAGAAATGAGAAAAAAAAATCCCTTTCGCAAATGAAAGAGTGCAGTCATCACTGTCAAGATGCTTGGCCCCATGGGACACATGACAGCAGTACATCAGTGTTGCCACTAGAGGGCAGACACAGCCTAAAGAAGACAGTATATCCTGTAAAAAATGCCATCAAGCAAACTGACAGGTCAACTTGTTAAATTTTATATTAAAAAGGGAATCTTGAAGAGTAAGTGAAGAGTCAAAATACTGGCAATTGTCTGATGAGCCTGTGTACTGACCAATTCCTGTGCAATGGGTCTATGAGCTCAGCTTTGACTATTTGCTATGCTTAATAATAATAATAATGCTCTGCCAACACTAGCCCTTCCTTTGCATCTATGACAGGGTTTTAAAAATAATTACAAAAAATTATTAATATTCATTCATTTCCTGTGTGAGCAGACAGTGTTCTGGTCAATTTTATTTTCCACTGATATGGACTGAGAACCTCTGGTGACATACTGAAGCACAGTAAACCAAACAAGTTACAGCCAGTGCTGTTACGGTTAGTGCTTTCTCTCATTAATACAGTGTGAAATATGCTGAAAAGGGTAACTGGGTGTGTTCTTGTGATGTTTGGCAGAGTTTCTGCTTTTATTTACTCTGCCTGAGAAAGACATTCTGTAACTCATTTATACTCCTGGATTTGTACTTAAAATTGACTGATTGATTGACTAAAATTGACATGGTTTTCATACCTAAGAGTAATATGTTCAAAAAAGATAATGTGATTTTCTTGTATTATTGATTTTGGATCCCCAGTTTACTAGACACACATACAGGCAAACAAATACATTTAAACACAGTCATACACACACACCCTCAAAAACACACACACACTCACATATGCATGCAAATATGTGCAGATGCTAACACGCAAATACACATGCATACTCACACAAACACATGCATATACACAGTCGCACAAATACATATGCATACACACACAAATACACACATATTTACATATGCATACACATGCATCCACACAAAGAGATAATGAGATAATGCCAGTTTCAAACTCAACATTATTTCTTCTCAGACAAGTAAGAATCAAATAAATGCACTTCTTTCCTTGAGCCATTGTTCATAAAGTAATATGCATAAAGGGCTTGAAACGGGGAAGGAAGTTCTACATCAGCAAGTGAAGCTCATTTTGCATTTAGTGTAAGTTTTGACTCCTTTTGTCTCAGTTACACTCAGTGGCCCATCTCAGATAGTGAGGCTGTTTTCTACGCAGAGGCTACAGAGATCAGAGCTCTTTGCTGATGGGGTAAGTGGATCATATCATGTGATTGATTCACATCTCAACATGAAGAAATTATGAGCCCTTCTCATTTACTGTTGTAAAAAATAATAAGTAATATTTCATTTGCATTTAGATAGCATATATCATAATTACAACAAACATTTTTAAAAGGCATTCAAAAATATAATTAATTATCTTTAAATTACTGTTGTTTATTCCATGTAAAGTTTCTGTGGAACGTTTACAATTTTAAAGTAATTAAAATAGCAGCATGTAATTAACTTTTGCTTCCATAGTATTTGTTAAAGGTTTATCTTTGTGTCTTCCTCTCAATATCTTTGTTTTATTTGTTTGAATGTAATCATATGAGCTCTGTATTTTGATAAATGTATTCAGAGTGATGCAGCCATGGTGTCGAAAGCAACCAGAGTGTTTATGGCAATACTTCTGTTTGTGCCAGGTAAACAACTTAATTATTTCTGAGCTGAGTTAGCCAGTTAGCCAGTATGGATATGTTACAATATCATTACCATAGAAATCCTTGAGTATTGATCCTATGAACCTCATTCATTGCAGTCATCAATGAACTCCAACATATATTAAAGTTAGAGAAACATCTGTTTGCATGTTTGTATTATTTCCATGTAATCATTTGCTCCGTTTCCTGACATTAGCTCTGAGCAGCACAGTCTCTGTTTCACTGAGTTTATATCACACATTTGAAAAGAGAGAAAGAACATTTTTTATCTGAAGTTCCTCTTCACACTCAGCTCTGCTACAGAGATATGAATAGTCAAAATGGAAATATCGCTGACACTGCAGAGTAACCAGAGCTGCCAACACTCTGCAATCATCAACATGCTGTATTTTTCAAGATAATGCAAGATACCATCATTTTAATGACAGTTCTGTCATAGGTCATAAGTGGTTTGTGAATGAATGTGGCAATACATTACATAAATTGCATTAATGAAAGGTGTGATGATTGGTGTGTGATTGTTTTTCAGGGGCTCTGAGTCAGTCTGGCTGGAAAGTCACTTACGCCAGTGAGAACATCTGCGCCTTAAAGGGGACTTCAGTGGACATACCCTGCACTTACAAATATCCCAGAGGTTATACAGTACAAACAACATTCTGGTATATTCACAATGATATGGATAAAGGGAAGACTGAAGACCTTAAACTAAACCCACAATACAAGCAGCGTGTTGAGTACCTCGGGAATAAGAAACAAAACTGCACTTTTAAAATGAACCATCTGACAGAGAGTGATTCAGCAACATATCGCTTCAGGTTCCTGACAGACAAAACTGATGGGAAATTTAGTGGTGCACCTGGTGTCATACTGACAGTCACAGGTAATTCTAAAATTATATCCAAAAACTCAGCATTTTCATCCCACTGTAAAGACAACAGACAAATCAGTAAATGAGCAATATCAGTTTAACTGTTTCATTTTGTCTATGAAGCTTTACAGGCAAGTGTGAATCCTGGCACAGTGACAGAGGGACAGAGGGTGACACTGACCTGCAGCACCACCTGCTCTCTGAGTGGCAGCCCAGCCTTCATCTGGTACAAGAATGGAAATCCTCTATCCAGCAACAACCAGAACCTCCAGTTCTCAGCCAGCAGTGACCTTTCAGGCAGCTACTCCTGTGCTGTAGGAGGCTATGAGCATCTCCCTTCCTCTGCAGTGACTCTCAATGTGACATGTGAGTATGTGACCAAAGTCATCAGTTTTACTTTTCTTCATAAACCAAGCTTGTTTATGGCAATACATGTTCAACAGCCTTGTGAACAGAGCTGAAGCAGTCTGTAGACCATAAGGGAGAGGTGTGACCGTGATTAAGACATGGACTTGTTCATATTTATAAGCAAACACATCTTCCTATGCTTTATGTATTGATGCCTTAATGGTGCCCTTCATCTACACAATGTTTACAACTGACAACTCTAACAGAAGCTTATACATGGTATCACTTCTCTACAGCATGCTGTAACTGAATCCCAGTAATTCAATCTCCATTGTCTGCAAAAAGTCTGAAGTTGGTCTGTATCAATCTATATCACTTTAAGTGAAAACAAATAAAATGACAAATAAATGACAATTAATGACTTTGGGAGCCTCAGGCCACAACACTGTTTACCTCTCCTAAACTGAATGATGCATTTATCTTTGCATTTCTGTCAACTAAAAAAGCATCGAGAAATAACAAACATGATGATGCGATAATATTAAGACAAAAAAATCATCTTTGCACTAAATCTGGAATGTGCATTTTAAAATTAAAATCACAGTACATGTCATTTTCTCTTGCAGATGCTCCCAAGAACACCTTGCTGACAGTCAGTCCCTCTAGTGAAATAGTGGGTGGGAGCTCAGTGACTCTGACCTGCAGCAGCAATGCCAACCCACCAGTGCAGAGCTACACCTGGTTTCAGGATAATAAGGCTGTAGCTTCAGAGAATTCACAAGGAACATACACAATAAAAAATGCCAGCTACCAGCACATTGGAGAGTACTACTGTGAGGCAAAGAACAAGATTGATACAGGCCGATCTCCTCGTCTACAACTCAAAGTTCAGTGTGAGTACAGTATGACATTTAAAAGGATATGGACACGAAGCCTCTGCATTGAACACAGCTGTTTGTGCTTCTGAAAGTTGCTGAATTTAAATAGAAGAGACAAAACAAGCTTCTATAGACAGTGAGCTGACAACTTTTTCATCATTTTTCCTTTTAAGTCGTCTTTACATTTAAATCTCCATCTTTCTTTCAATGTCCTCATTTTCTTTGTGTTTTCAACAGGCACAGTGCACAGTCCAGTATGGTACATAAAGGAAATAAAGCTTTTGCTGTAATTGTTTCAAGAAATTTACATTGTACCACATCATGTTTCAAATACATTTATAATTTATACCACTGATGAAATAGGCAAAACCTTTATGCATTGTTGAAATTGAAATGTCAACAACGTAAATTATTTCACTTTTGACCAAAATTTGTACAGTAGTTTCATACATTTATTGGAAAGTGTTTAGAAAAACCAGGTTTGACGTTTTGTTATATTTCTGTTCTTCACTCAGGTGTGAAGTTGGAAATAAATTCTGACACAGTAAGAGAAGGAAAGAGGGTGACACTGACCTGCAGCACTACCTGCACTCTGAGTGGCAGCCCAGCCTTCATCTGGTACAAGAACGGACATCCTGTATCCAACACCAACCAGAACCTCCAGCTCTCAGCCAGCAGTGAAGATGCAGGCAGCTACTCCTGTGCTGTAAGAGGCTATGAGCATCTCCCTTCCTCTGCAGTGACTCTCAATGTGACATGTGAGTATGTGATCAAACTCACAAATTTTACTTTCTTATAAGCAAACATAGACCAAGTCTGTGTAATATCAGTGGATTTTACTGTAATGCATCTTCAAAAACTAATAAAATAAAATTAATAAAATTAATTAATGTTAATACAGCTGAAACACACTCTCTACACAACAGTGAAGAATCATGACAGCAATGGATATGGATTTGTTTATATTAAGGAAAAAACTATTTCCTGTTCAGCACCTCTGGCAGTTGGGCATGATATGTAACCCAAATGGTGTAATTAAGTATTCAGATGTAATACGTATTAATTTCTGTAAGACACTTTTGATAAGAGCATCTGATAAACAAAAATGCTGTAGTGTAAACACTAGTGTTACCAATTATAATACTTATGAAGGACTCTTAACTGCAATATTATGGCAAATAAATAAAAATAATTATGTATATTAATAATAATTCCCTTTTCCCTGTCTCTGCTCTTTTATCAGATAAAGCATCAACAGTTAAAGTCATTATTTTCACTGCATTGTGAGAGTGTATCATATACAAAACCTGTTCCATATACCTTTCAATTCCTCTTTCAGATTCTCCCAAGAACACCTCAGTGTCAGTCAGTCCCTCAGGTGAAATAGTGGAGGGCATATCAGTGACTCTGGTCTGCAGTAGTAATGCCAACCCACCAGTGCACAGCTACACCTGGTTTAAGGATAGTACAGCTGTAACCTCAGAGAAAGGATCAGGACAGAGTTACTCCATCACTAACATCAGCTCTGAGGACAGTGGACAGTACTACTGTGAGGCAAAGAGCAACCTTGGATCTCTGAACTCGACTGCTGTATCTATGGATGTTCAGTGTAAGTACTCAATTAATGACTTATTTACTTTAGCAGACATCATTATTGTTTTTCAGGGGAATTAACAAAATGGATAACCTCTCTTGCTACATGTTTCATGACAAGTTCATGTTCCTGGAATTGGGAAAAACAGCAGAGAAAGAGACTTGATTGAGTTAAACCAACTTCATAAAACTTATAACAGCAGTGTTGCCATGGATTCAGTTCAAACTTATACATGACTCCAGTGTTAAATGTTAACTCTCTTATTCCAGATCATATGAATGCACACTCTGGATGTTAGTATCCAGCTCAAAGTATATTAGCATTCACATCACAACAGCAGCAAGTCATAACAAATACTCCTGCCTTTCCCTGAACCAGTCCTACATGTGGGATAGCTTACATCATTGCCCGCTGAAGTTTTTTTTTTACACACAAATTACATACAGTTTGCCTCACAACTGATGTGACTGTAACCATGCATTCAAGGCAAAATATTGAATATGAATTTATTTTCCCCTTTTCATGTGTGTGTCTATTTTATTTCACTTTATATTTTAGATGGCCCCAAAAGTGCTAAAGTGTCAGTCAGTCCCTCTGCTGAAATAGTGGAGGGCATATCAGTGACTCTGGTCTGCAGCAGTAATGCCAACCCACCAGTGCACAGCTACACCTGGTTTAAGGATAATACAGCTGTAACCTCAGAGAAAGGATCAGGACAGAGTTACTCCATCACTAACATCAGCTCTGAGAACAGTGGACAGTACTACTGTGAGGCAAAGAACAGGCTTGGATCTCTGAAGTCTCCTGCTTTACCTATAGCTGTTCAGTGTGAGTACCCAATTAATGATTTATTTTACTTTAACAGACATTGTTATTCGTATTCAGGGAAATCTACAAAATGGTTAACCTCTATAGGTTAGGTATAGCTGAAGAGTTTTTTTCACAACATAAACTAAAAATGAATGCCTCTGCAGACAGTCTGTTCAAGACATAAAACATTGATAAAGAAATTATGTGGAATCCTCCTGAACCCATGATTCCATTCTTGTTGTTTTCAGATGCCCCCCACAGCACCTCAGTGTCAGTCAGTCCCTCTGGTGAAATAGTGGAGGGCAGTTCAGTGACTCTGACCTGCAGCAGCAATGCCAACCCACCAGTGCACAGCTACACCTGGTTTAAGGAGAATGAAACTGGAGTCTGGCAGACAGGATCAGGACAGAGTTTAAACTTTCCTAACATCAGATCCTGGAACAGTGGACAGTACTACTGCGAGGCAAAGAACAAGATTGGAGCTCATAACTCTACTGCTCAGTTGATCACAGTGGAAGGTATGGCTGAAATTTTAAATTATGTCTAGAATTATCTGGAACTTCAGTGGATGCCCAAGAGGAATCAGAATGCAGGGCTGTACAGAAACCTGTGTGGGGCTGTGTACCAGTGGTGCTTACTCTAACACATTATAATAACAGATAGAGATATTGGGACAGATTGATCTCTTCTCAACTCACAGGTATTAGTGAGAGTGCACATTCACCATTGATACTGGTGCATTTTTGTGTTTCTTTGCTCAGGAAATCACACAGCACTCATAAGTGTCGTTGGAATCCCAGTCCTTGTAGCTGTTGTGCTACTACCTGCTATTGTGTGCATGAGGTAAGTGAAAATACAGTCTTCTCACATTCAACCTGCTGCTACTTCCATTTCTCTGGTGACCAACATCAAGTTTAAAGAAGTGATTGTATAACATGCTATTTCTGTGCACAAACTAAATTTGAAACTAAAACTAAACTTGACCTAACTAATGATTAACTAGTGATTTTGATCATGTCTAGTGTCAAGGCTTTGTTTGGGGATGTTTTTCAGTATTGATTATTGAAGCACAGACTTGTGAAAATCTAAGGGCTCTTATCACTCAATGTACAAAATAATCCCTAAATGGTAGGTTTTATATATAGCTTTCAATCTTAAAAACTCAGGCAACATTTGTTTGATGTGATCTTCATGAATTTGGCTGAAAACGGCTTCATGAAGATGGCTTTTGATGCCTTGTTTCCCTTTCACATCACTGCTTTTGTGAAATACTGCCTTATGTGATCCAATTCATAATGTACCATGAATGATTCCTGTTGTACTTCTGCTAGAAACACTGTGTTACATGTCAGATGAGTAGTAACAGTTCATTTATTCTGACAGACTTCATTGAAATGTAGATGAATGTACATTGAAACAGAGGAGGGCAGATCAGTAAAATCAGACCTGCAACAGCAATATCAATCCACTGGAGAAGACATACACATCACTTAAGAGTAACTATGAGGCAAAGAACAAACATGGAACTAAGAACGCTACTGCTGTAACTATCATTATAGAGCTAGAGTTATATTTAATGTTCAGTAATGTCCATGTTTTTTATTAAAACCCCTGAATCTCTCTCTCTCTCTCTCTCTCTCTCTCTCTCTCTCTCTCTCTCTCTCTCTCTCTCTCTCTCTCTCTCTCTCTCTCCCTTTCTCTCTCTCTCTCTCTCACACACACACACACACACACACACACACACACAGCATATATGTAATAGTATGGCCCACCTGCCATACCAGTTCCCATCTTGTTGACCCGTAGCGGGCAATATTTTCCAATCCTGCACTTTTTCTTCAATTGGAAGGGAATTTTTGAGGAGACATGAGGTTCATATGGATTTGTCATTTATGTTTTTTCCATAATTGTCATAAGAGGGGTTTGATAGGGTTACATCTTCTCTTTTTTGTCTTTGTTGTTTTAACGCATCTCTTACATGGACATTTGTTGGAATAACAGACATTATGACTTATATGCTATGTTCTTGTGTTCATGTTGTACATAGTTTATTGTATGAAATTGAATAAAACTTAAATATGTTAAATATGTTTCAAGTTCAGCATTTATAATCAGAGCAATGTGGAGGAATGTTACAGCTGGAGTTCAGAGTCTGAAGGTCTTTGTCACCCACTCTGTCTTGCTCTATTCAGGAAGAAGAGAGGAGTGCCAAGAGAGGGAGACAGAGGAGCGGACATACAGGTAAGACATAAGATGTGGAACTCATATGATATTATAATATATACGTAAACAATAACCATACGTATTCATACTCTTTCAGACGTCAATCACTAAAGGTTCATTCTCTTTCACCAACTTTCCTCTGTACAGAGTGCTCATCCTGATCCCCAGAATGACACCTACACAACTCTCAACCTGAAGTCTGTATCGCCTGAATACGACACACTGAAGGTCAGTCTCTCAGTTCTATAAGTCAGATAGTGTTTTTCGAGATCTGCTAAGGGAAATGGCTTTCTATGTATGCTTAACAGGCCCAGTGGGTGTGTCTTTGAGATGTGTGAGTGTCTTCCTGCGTGAAATGGAGATTCCGACTCACTGTGATCATTTTCAACTTTCACTGTACATCTGTCACCATCATCCTAAAGATGAAGTTATAATAGATGTAATTTATTTACAGTTTTTTACAACCGTTTTCACACTTAGGTCAATACCATGGCCACTTTTTCAAAACTCTTAACACTGTGTGCTTAACAACCATGCATACGAGCACATCAGTTAATCTTTCGTGCAAAATGCACTACAACCACCAAAACACTTCATAATTCACCCAAAAGTGACTCGTGCTGCCATAACTATAGCAAATGCTCTCTCCCAGCAGACTACTTTGTCACTCAAAGTACAATGGACTGAAAAACAGAAACAACTTGAAACATTGCAAAATGCATAGATTATGTGTTGCTGTATCCTCTGTTTTAGCATAGATTACTGTAGCGTTGCATTTTAAAAAAGAAAAAAAGAATGACACCTCTTTAGAGTACATATTGTAATACAAAACAAATAATTCTAAAATGTTTCATTACAGCAATATGCTAAATTTCTGTTACTGTATAGGCCTACCACAGCACAACAAAAAGCATGCAGATGTTACATATTCATTTCCAGTGCATTAAGTTTATTGTTTATTGTTTATAGGATCCCCGTTAGCCAAGCCATACAGCCCCGCTTTTCTTCCTGGGGTCCGAAAATAAAGAATCATGATAATCAGATTTAAAAAACACATTACATTGCAAGAGACATCAAAAAAAAAAAAAAAAAAAAAAAACTCCAAAGACACAAAAATGAGTTATTTAAATAAGAAGGATAAGCATTAAAACACAATCATTGTGAACCACACTAAAAGAAGACGGGTAAAAAAGAAAACACTACAAATGCACGCACTAACAAGGATTGATATAATAGCAGTGATTAGGTGTATATCTGACCGAGGTAATTCTTTACTTGCTTTTTAAAAGTAGATTTAATATTTATTTTTGTTAAAAAAGATTGAAGTGAATTGGTACTAGCCTTTGGTACTACAAAACGTCCTTCCACCGCACATCGTGTGCTATAGGTGTGGGAGTAGCAACTTTTATGGAAAAGATTATATTGATTTGGTGGGGTATTTTTATTTAAAATTGACCAGGTTGAGAGTAGTAGAGAAGCGTTTAGCCTATCTTCAACTTTAAGCCAATGTAAACTTGAATGCATGCTGTTGATATTTGTTCTATATGGACATTTGAGAGCAAGGCGTGCTGCTTTGTTCTGGACCAGCTGAAGTTTTCCCAGATGTTTCTTTGTGGCATTTGACCATATGATGTTACAATACTCCATCTGAGCTAGAACCAAGCCACCCTTCTTGGTTAATTCAGGTGTAAGGTATGTACTGCAGCGCCTAAGTAAGGCAAGGCCTCTACTCATTTGGTTTACAATCTTGTCAACTTGCTTTGACCAGGATAATCTACAGTCTAAGATGACACCAAGCAACTTTATTTCCTTAACCTAGTTGCTTGGTGTCAACTAGGTTATGATGTGTTGTTGTTTGTAACCTAGTTACAGTACATGATACAGTATACCTCAGTAATACCACTGGAAGTCTACTGTAGCCCTAATGCTGATCCATGGTGTACTCTGTATTCTGGGTCAAATTTTTATGATTTTCACATTTACTGCAACATTCTCCCTTGCCTTGAACCTTTAGAAAAAAATCTTTAGAATATCTTATCCACCCCTACAATCCCCCTTGCCCCATATTTGAAGCCAAGTAACTATCATGACACCAAGAAAAAAACTTTTTGATCTGTTGTTTTGCCTGTCACAATACTTTAGATACTACTGTTGAGTGTGGTAAATTTACTGTAGTTGCATTCTTGGGTCACCTTCTCTCACTGATAGCCCATGACTTACATATACAGCAGTAATAGTGGAAAAATCTCTTCAGCAACAACTACATCTATATTTTGCCTATATACATGCAAATTTCAACGCAAATATGACCTCTCACAAAAGTGGTAACAAGGCTGGAAACAAAAAAACTGAATAAACTTTCTGCTAAAATCAGAATAATCTGTCTTATTTCAAGCATATAGTTTCATTTGTCTGTCAAAATGCAGCATATTTCCTTCTACAGTGATCTAAATTTCGTTAGGTTTTGAAGTGAAAGTTAACTGTTTTGAACAGAGTATCTTAATGTCTGCAAAATTTGCTGTAGTTGTACAGAATTTTGCTAGTGGTGAACACTGACTGAGAGAAGTATTCATGAATTTCGGAAGAAGTGGTGATTGAGTGCATTTTGTATGAAAGCAATGCAAAAGTATACACAGTTTAGTTCACATAGTCTACTGATATGGTGGATGTGTTAAGTGTTTTGAAAACATGGAAATGGTATTGAGACACGTGTGAAAATGATTGTAAGTGGAAAAATATTCAATATATTTGTTGTTATATCATGTTTTTTATGAAAACAATGAAGCAGGAGGCTGCTGATTATATTATTCATTAGGCTGTATTCTCTTTCACAGCTGGTCTCTACAGAGTGCCCATCCTGACCCTCACAATGACACCTATACAGCTCTCAACCTGACGGCTGTATCACCTGATTACGACACACTAGAGGTCAGTCTCTCAATTCTATAAGTCAGTGCTGTTACAGTACTGCTGATGAATAATAACTTTCTATGTGAGTTCAGAAGGGTCGGTGGGTGTGTTCTTGTGATGTGTGACTGAGTGTCTTCCTGTATTTTTCCTCTTTTAGAGTGCGAGAAATGTAGCCAATGACACAAACACTGCTCTATCAAGAGCAAAAGAACATGGCAAGAATCTGCAGTTAGAAGACTGATAGAGCTTGGTATGGAAGAGAAACTCTTTTTGGCTCAAAAACATTTAACCAAAGACCTGCTTTTTCCAATATGTGTCCTACTCAACTAGATTTTCCTGCTCACAATAAGATTTTGATGGTGGCTTTTCCCTGAAGTATCACTCATGTAGTCAAGCATAGGATGTAGTAGTGAAGTGAATGTCTGTTATCTTTCATATGTGATTGCTCTCTTGCTGTGGCATTAGTTCTGAGTATCTGTGGATGTCTTGTTAGATTAAGTTGCTTTGGACAGGCCTCCAGGCACTGGGACACATGTGACTGTGTCAACTTTTGCTCTGAAGGTTTGAGAAAGAGGAAGAAGGAGGCAGCCATTGCTTCTGTCTAGAGTGTTTATCCTAAAAAATTTCAACAGCCACCTACTTTTGTCTGAAGAGCAGTTTTGTAAAGCGGGGAATTATGCGGGCACTCTAAAGAAACACCTTAATGTCACTGCAAGCAGCAAACTCATCACACAAGACAATGCAATACACAGCACACCGCCTGGTCCAACACACGAGGATACATGCAAAAAAAAAACAAACGCCTTCCAAGGGCAATCAGAAAAAAAGTATCGCAGCGCAGAAATGTGGAATACAAGAGCACAACTTAGCCTGATCACAGGCAAAAAAGGAAGTGGAGTGCCTTCTGCAGCATGCTGTATAGATTACACCCTTTAATTTACACCTAAAATTAAATACTCTATGGATCCAACGCTCTAGAAGAACAGTCGAGAGGATGACAGGTTGTGAAAGAACAAAACTGTGTGCCCCAACAATCCACAGCATTCTTAGGGGTTAGTTCCAATTCATCAAAAATCTTCCCTTAGGATATCCAGTGAGGCAATTTTTAAAACATGCTTAAAACAATAAGGGCTTACAACCCATACTTATAGCAGCTTAAACAGCATATGAGGCTTTATTTCTCTTTCATATTATGGCTGTATACTGTCTGTGTGATCTAGTACATTGTAGCATGGATGATTCCTAGTGCATTTTTGTCATAAATACTGTGGAAAATCAGAAGTGGGGTTATAATTAGTTTGTTCTGATGGACCTCACTGAGATGAAGTTGAAAGTAAATCTGGTCTGAAATAGAGGAAGGCGGTTCAGTGACTCTGATCTACAGCACAAATATCAGTCCACTAATGAACAGACACTCCAAGTTTAAGAATAATACATCTGTAACATTAGAGAGAAGGTCAAGTCTGAATTACTCCATCACATCACAACATATCATAACAGGAGCTTCAAACTCTACCAACTGTCGCTATAATTTTAGAACTAGAGTAGACATTACTGGAGAATGTTCAGTAATGTCTATGTTGTTTAGAACAGTCCCTGAATTACATATATATTGTTCTATGACAGATTTCTTAACAGCAGTCTTACTGTCCTAGAAATTAGTACAGCCACTGGCCATACCATCTCATGTCTGTATATATATTAACTGCTGGCCAGTAGGGGGCAATATTTTCCTATCATGCAGATTTTTTTCTGATTTGGAGTAGAATTTTTGATGAGACATGAGGTTTGTATGGACTTGTCATTTACATTTCATCTGTAATTGTAATTTAAAATAATGAGGGGTTAAATGTTTAAGTTGGGTTTGAATCTGATTTTTTTGGTCTGTTTATCAATCTCTTATATAGACACTTGTTGGAATAACAGACATTATGGCCCATGTGCTTCAAGCTGTTTTTATATTAATGTTGTACATACTTTGCGGAATAAAATCAAATGAAACTTAAATATGTGATTGCAAATTCAGCATTAAATATGACAGCAGTGTGGAGGAATGTTACAGCTGAAGTTTGTTGTTGTTGTAGTCTTAGCTACCACCACATTTATGATCTATCATTTGAAAACAACTGATTTATTTGCTTATTACTGTTGCTGTTTCTCTCAGTCTAGAGGCATATGTGGCATCTTGTTAGATTTGTGTTTCTCAGTGTGGAGTCATATTTAGGAAATTCACCTGCAATAAATTAAATATGAAGAAATGAGAAAAAAAAATCCCTTTCGCAAATGAAAGAGTGTGCAGTCATCACTGTCGAGATGCTTGGCCCCGTGGGACAGATGACAGCAGTACATCAGAGTTGCCACTAGAGGGCAGACACAGCCTAAAGGAGACAGTATGTCCTGTAAAAAATGCCATCAAGCAAACTGACAGGTTAACTTGTTAAATTTTATATTAGAAAGGGAATCTTGAAGAGTAAGTGAAGAATCAAAATACTGGCAATTGTCTGAATGAGCCTGTGTACTGACCAATTCCTGTTCACTGGGTCTATGAGCTCAGCTTTGACTATTTGCTATGCTTAATCCAGTAATAATAATAATAATAATAATAACAATAATAATAATAATGCTCTGCCAACACTAGCCCTTCCTTTGCATCTATGACAGGGTTTTAAAAATAATTACAAAAAATTATTAGTATTCATTCATTTCCTGTGTGAGCAGACAGTGTTCTGGTCAATTTTATTTTCCACTGATATGGACTGAGAACCTCTGGTGACATACTGAAGCACAGTAAACCAAACAAGTTACAGCCAGTGCTGTTACGGTTAGTGCTTTCTCTCATTAATACAGTGTGAAATATGCTGAAAAGGGTAACTGGGTGTGTTCTTGTGATGTTTGGCAGAGTTTCTGCCTTTATTTACTCTGCCTGAGAAAGACATTCTGTAAGTCATTTATACTCCTGGATTTGTACTTAAAATTGACTGATTGATTGATTAAAATTGACATGGTGTTCATACCTAAGAGTAATATGTTCAAAAACGATAATGTGATTTTCTTGTATTATTGATTTTGGATCCCCGGTTTACTAGACACACATACAGGCAAGCAAATACATTTAAACACAGTCATACACACACACCCTCAAAAACACACACACACTCACATATGCATGCAAATATGTGCAGATGCTAACACACAAATACACATGCATACTCACACAAACATATGCATATACACAGTCACACAAATACATATGCATACACACACAAATACACACATATTTACATATGCATACACATGCATCCACACAAAGAGATAATGAGATAATGCCAGTTTCAAACTCAACATTATTTGTTCTCAGACAAGTAAGAATCAAATAAATGCATTTCTTTCCTTGAGCCATTCTTCATAAAGTAATATGCATAAAGGGCTTGAAACGGGGAAGGAAGTTCTACATCAGCAAGTGAAGCTCTTTTTGCATTTAGTGTAAGTTTTGACTCCTTTTGTCTCAGTTACACTCAGTGGCCCATCTCAGCTGTTTTCTACGCAGAGGCTACAGAGATCAGAGCTCTTTGCTGATGGGGTAAGTGGATCATATCATGTGATTGATTCACATCTCAACATGAATAAAATTGTGAGCCCTTCTCATTTAGTGTTGTAAAAAAATATTAAGTAATATCTCATTTGGATTTAGATAGCATGTATCATAATTACAACAAACATTTTTAAAAGGCATTCAAAAATATAATTAATTATCTGTAAATTACTGTTGTTTATTCCATGTAATGTCTTCGGTTTCTGTGGAACATTTACAATTTTAAAGTAATTAAAATAGCAGCATGTAATTCTGAACTGAAAAATTTTGCTTCCATAGTATTTGATAAAAGTTTATCTTTGTGTCTTCCTTTCAATATCTTTGTTTTATTTGTTTGAATATAATAATATGGGCTCTGTATTTTGATAAATGTATTCAGAGTGATGCAGCCATGGTGTCGAAAGCAACCAGTGTTTATGGCAATCCTTCTGTTTGTGCCAGGTAAACAACTTAATTATTTCTGAGCTGAGTTAGTCAGATAGCCAGTATGGTTATGTTACAATATCATTACCATACAAATCCTTGAGTATTGATCCTATGAACCTCATTCATTGTAGTCATGAATTAACTCCAACATGTATTAAAGTTAGAGAAACATCTGTTTGCATTTTTGTATTATTTCCACGTAATCATTTGCTACTATGTTTCCTGACAGTAGCTCTGAGCAGCACAGTCTCTGTTTCACTGAGTTTATATCACACATTTGAAGAGAGAGAGAGAGAACATTTTTTATTTGAAGTTCCTCTTCACACTCAGCTCTGCTACAGAGATATAAATAGTCAAAATGGAAATATCGTTGACACTGCAAACTATCTGTTGTATTTTTCAAGAAAATGCAAGATATGATCATTTTAATGACAGTTCTGTCATAGGTCATAAGTGGTTTGTGAATGAATGTGGCAATACATTACGTAAATTGCATTAATGAAAGGTGTGATGATTGGTGTGTGATTATTTTTCAGGTGCTCTGAGTCAGTCTGGCTGGAAAGTCACTTACGCGAATGAGAACATCTGTGCTTTAAAGGGGACTTCAGTGGACTTTCCCTGCACTTACACATATCCCAGAGGTTATACAGTACAAACAACATTCTGGTATATTCACAATGATAAGGATAAAGGGAAGACTGAAGACCTTAAACAAAACCCACAATACAGGCAGCGTGTTGAGTACCTCGGGAATAAGAAACAAGACTGCACTTTTAAAATGAACCATCTGACAGAGAGTGATTCAGGAACATATCGCTTCAGGTTCCTGACAGACAAAACTGAAGGGAAATTCAGTGGTGCACCTGGTGTCATACTGACAGTCACAGGTAAATCTAAAATTATATCCAAAAACTCAGCATTTACATCCCACTGTAAAGACAACAGACAAATCAGTAAATGAGCAATATCAGTTTAACTGTTTTGTTTTGTCTATGAAGCTTTACAGGCCAGTGTGAATCCTGGCACAGTGACAGAGGGACAGAGGGTGACACTGACCTGCAGCACCTCCTGCACTCTGAGTGGCAGCCCAGCCTTCATCTGGTATAAGAATAGAATTCCTCTATCCAGCAACAACCAGAGCCTCCAGTTCTCAGCCAGCGGTGACCTTTCAGGCAGCTACTCCTGTGCTGTAGGAGGCTATGAGCATCTCCCTTCCTCTGCAGTGACTCTCAAAGTGACATGTGAGTATGTGACCAAAGTCATCAGTTTTACTTTTCTCCATATACCAAGCTTATTTATGGCAATACATGTTCAACAGCCTTGTGAACAGAGCTGAAGCAGTCTGTTGACCATAAGGGAGGGCTGTGACCGCGATTAAGACATGGAGACTTGTTCGTATTTAGAAGCAAACACATTTTCCTGTGCTTTAGTGAAATGTATTGATGCCTTAATGTTGCCATTCATCTACACCATGTTTACAATTGATAACTCTTACAGAAGCTTATACATGGTATCACTTTTCTATAGCACACTGTAACTGAATCCCAGTAATTCCATCTCCATTGTTTGCAAAAAGTCTGAATCTGATCTGTATCAATCTATATCACTTAAGGTGAAAACTAATAAAATGACAAATAATTGACAATTAATGACTTTGGAAGCCTCAGGCCACAACACCATTTATCTCTCCTAAACTGAATGATGCATTTATCTTTGCATTTCTGTCAACTAAAAAAGCAGGGAGAAATAACAAACATGATGATGCCATAATATTAACACAAAAAACATGATCTTTACACAAAATTGGGAATGTGCATTGTAAAATTAAAATCACAGTACATGTCATTTTCTCTTGCAGATGCTCCCAAGAACACCTTACTGACAGTCAGTCCCTCTGGTGAAATAGTGGAGGGCAGTTCAGTGACTCTGACCTGCAGCAGCAATGCCAACCCACCAGTGCAGAGATACACCTGGATTAAGGATAACAGCGTTATAGCCTCAGTGAGAGGATCAGGACAGAGTTACTCCATCACTAACATCAGCTCTGAGGACAGTGGACAGTACTACTGTCAGGCAAAGAACAAGCATGGATCTCTGAAGTCTACTGCTGTATCTATAGATGTTCAGTGTGAGTACCCAATTAATGATTTACTTACTTTAACAGACATCATCATTCTTATTCAAGGAAACACACAAAATGGATAACCACTCCTGCTACATTTTGTATGACAAATTAATTTTCCTGGAATTGGAACAAACAGCAGAGGTTGAGATTTGATTGAGTTAAACTGTAATGAAAGACACAGAAGACCCAAGTGCAGAGCTCTGGTACTTTAATTAAGAAATCCAAATCCGTGTCCTTGGAAAGGTCAAAAACACAAGCCGGGGTCAAAACAGCCAGGACAGCAAAACGGGTATCTGAGCAAACAGTCCAAAACGCAAGACAAAGGGCAAGGTCAAAATGACAGGCAAACAGGTTTAAAAAAAAAAAAAAATACAGGCGCAGCAGAACCAGTAGGAACAAAGAAACTGCAGGGTAGAGCAGGCTCAATACCTCACAAAAAGGTGCCTGAACTGCAGTCCTTAAATCCCCCAGTGGTGATTAGGTGAATATGCTGCAGGTGTGGTTAATACTCAGGTGACTCAGCGTGGGCGTGGCTGAACAAGGAGTTGGCTGGAGGCGGGTCTGACATAAACCATTTTTAAAGACCTTAAACAGCAGTGTTGCTGCAGATTCAATTCAAACTTATACATGACCCCAGTGTTAAATGTTTACTCTCTTATTTCAGATCACATGAATGCACACTGGATATTAGTATCCATGTCAAAGTATATTAGCATTCACAACACAACAGCAGCAAGTCATAATGAATACTCTTGCCTTTCCCTGAACCAATCCAATATGTGGGATAGCTTACATCATTGCCTGCTGAAGTTTTTTTTGCACACAAATTACTTCACAACTGATGTGACTATAACCATGCATTCAAGGCAAAATACTGAATGTGAATTTATATTCCCCCTCATGTGTGTGTCTTTTTTATTTTACTTCATTTTTTAGATGGCCCCAAGAGTGTTTCACTGTCAGTCCGTCCCTCTAGTGAAATACTGGAGGGCAGTTCAGTGACTCTGACTTGCAGCAGCAATGCCAACCCACCAGTGCAGAACTACACCTGGTTTAAGGATAATAGAGCTGTAACCTCAGTGAGAGGATCAGGACAGAGTCACGCCATCACTAACATTAGCTCTGAGGACAGTGGACAGTACTACTGTCAGGCAAAGAACAAGCACGGAGCTCAGAACTCTACTGCTGTATCCGTAGATGTTCAGTGTAAGTGCTACATTTAATTAATGACTTATTTGCTTATTCTGTGGCTCACATTGAACTGAAGAGGTTTCACATTCACAAACTACACATATATACCTTTGGAATAAATAGCTTAGGAAACATTTGACATGCAGATTCTTGAAATTAAAGCTTAATTCCTCTTTAACCCTATTTCCTATTCTGCTTTTTAGATGGACCTCAAAGCACCTCAGTGAGAGTCAGTACACCTGGGGAAATAGAGGAGGGCAGTTCAGTGACTCTGACCTGCAGCAGCAATGCCAACCCGCCAGTGAAGACATACACCTGGTTTAAGGATAATAGAGCTGTAACCTCAGTGAGAGGATCCGGACAGAGTCACGCCATCACTAACATCAGCTCTGAGGACAGTGGACAGTACTACTGTGAGGCAAAGAACAAGCATGGATCTCTGAAGTCTCCTGCTGTATCTATAGATGTTCAGTGTGAGTACCCACTTAATGATTTATTTACTTTAACAGACATCATCATTCTTATTCAGGGAAATACACAAAATGGATAACCACTCGTTACATTTTGTATGACGATTTCACATTTCTGGAATTGAGACAAACAGCATAGAAAGAGATTTGATTGCCTTAAACCATCTTTATAAAACTTATAACAGCAATGTTTCTGTGGATTCAGTTTGAACTTATACATGACTCCAGTGTTAAATGTTAACTCTCTTATTCCAGATCACCTCAATGCACACTCTGCATATTAGTATCCATGTCAAAGTATATTAGCATTCACACCATAACAGCAGCAAGTGATAATAAGTACTCCTGCCATTCCCTGAACCAATCCTACATGTGGGATAGCTTACATCATTGCCTGCTGAAGTTTTTTTTTACACACAAATTACATACGGTTTACCTCACAACTGATGTGACTATAACCATGCATTCAAGGCAAAATATTGAACATGAATTTATATTCCCCTTTCTTGTGTGTGTTGTTTCTACTTTACTTTATTTTTTAGATGGCCCCAAAAGTGTTTCACTGTCAGTCAGTCCCTCTGGTGAAATAGTGGAGGGCAGTTCAGTGACTCTGACCTGCAGCAGCAATGCTAACCCACCAGTGCAGAACTACACCTGGCTTAAGGATAATACAGCTGTAACCTCAGAGAGAGGATCAGGACAGAGTTACTCCATCACTAACATCAGCTCTGAGGACAGTGGACAGTACTACTGTGAGGCAAAGAACGAACACGGAGTTCAGACCTCTACTGCTGTATCTATAGATGTTCAGTGTGAGTACCTAATTAATGATTTATTTACTTTAACAGACATCGTCATTCTCATTCAGGGAAACACACAAAATGGATAACCACTCCTGCTATATTTTATATGACAAATTCATTTTCCTGGAGTTGGGACAAACAGCAGAGAATGAGATTTGATTGAGTTAAACCATCTTTATAGACCTTAAACAACAGTGTTGCCGTGGATTTAATTCAAACTTACATATGACTCCACTCTTAAATGTTAACTCTCTTATTCCAGACCACATGAATGCACACTCTGGTTATTAGTATCCACGTCAAAGTATATTAGCATTCACACCACAACAGCAGCAAGTGATAATAAGTACTCCTGCCATTCCCTGAACCAGTCCTACATGTGGGATAGCTTACATCATTGCCTGCTGAAGTTTTTTTACACACAAATTACATATGGTTTGCCTCACAACTGATTTGACTATAACCATGCATTCAAGGTAAAATATTGAATATGAATTTATATTCCCCTTTCATGTGTGTGTCTATTTTATTTTACTTTATTTTTTAGATGGCCCCAAAAGTGCTTCAGTGTCAGTCAGTCCCTCTGGTGAAATAGTGGAGGGCATATCAGTGACTCTGGTCTGCAGCAGTAATGCCAACCCACCAGTGCAGAACTACACCTGGTTTAAGGATAATACAGCTGTAACCTCAGAGAGAGGATCAGGACAGAGTTACTCCATCACTAACATCAGCTCTGAGGACAGTGGACAGTACTACTGTGAGGCAAAGAACAGGCTTGGATCTCTGAAGTCTCCTGCTTTACCTATAGCTGTTCAGTGTGAGTACCCAAATAATGATTTATTTACTTTAACAGACATTGTTATTCGTATTCAGGGAAATCTACAAAATGGTTAACCTCTATAGGTTAGGTATAGCTGAAGAGTTTTTTTAACAACATAAACTAAAAATGGCTTTCTTTAAAATGAATGCCTCTGCAGACAGTCTGTTCAAGACATAAAACATTGATAAAGAAATTATGTGGAATCCTCCTTAACCCATGATTCCATTCTTGTTGTTTTCAGATGCCCCCCAGAGAACCTCAGTGTTAGTCAGTCCTTCTAATGAAACAGTGGAGGGCAGTTCAGTGACTCTGACCTGCAGCAGCAATGCCAACCCACCAGTGCAGAGATACACCTGGTTTAAGAAGAATGAAACTGGAGTCTGGCAGACAGGATCAGGACAAAGCTTGAACATTACTAACTTTCCATCCTGGAACAGTGGACAGTACTACTGCGAGGCAAAGAACAAGATTGGAGCTCATAACTCTACTGCTCAGTTGATCACAGTGCAAGGTATGGCTGAAATTTTAAATTATGTCTGGAATTATCTGGAACTTCAGTGGATGCCCAAGAAGAATCAGAATGCAGGGCTGTACAGAAACCTGTGTGTGGGCTGTGTACCAGTGGTGCTTAGTCTAACACATTCTAGTAACAGATAGGGATATTGGGATAGACTTACCCCTTCTCAACTCACAGGCATCAGTTAGAGGTATTGTCCAATGAAAGTCCACATTCATCATTGATACCAGTGCATTTTTGGGTTCCTTTGCTCAGGAAATCACACAGCACTCATAAGTGTTGTTGGAATCCCAGTCCTTGTAGCTGTTGTGCTACTACCTCTTACTGTGTGCATGAGGTAAGTGAAAATACACTCTTCTCATTTTCAGGCTACTGCTGCTTGCATTTCTCAGATGACCAACATCAGGTTTAAACAAGTATAATTGTATAACATGACATTTCTGTGCAGAAACTAAATTTGATCTAACTGATGTCACAGTGATTACATCTGGTGTCAAGGACTTGTATGGTGATTTTTTCAGCATGGATTATTTATGATCAAATCTGTCACCATTCAATCTTTATGCTATATTACCACTCAGTGTACAAAATACAGTATTGATGGTTGATTTCATATGCAGCTTTCAGCTTGCAAACAGATAAAAAAAAGATAAAATACATGGTTTCTCTCACCTCTTAGATTCTGCTTCATCATTAATGCTCATGACAACCTATTTTTGGGGCAGAAGGGTGACTGAAATTTTATTGTAATACAGTAAAAGGCCTTATTTTTGTCATCCTTTCCCTGTTTTTCTTTCTCTGCTCATGTGCTCTGAAAACAGGAGGAGAAACTCAACAAAAGAGACAGAGCAGAGAGAAGTGGATAAGGAGGTGGGTCAATCAAACTGTGATGACAGAAGACAGACATAAGATTACAGGACATTCATCACACTAGCCAGTAAAAGTGAACAAATCTCACCTTTTATGGATTATTGTGCCCTAATGATGGCTCATAAACATGATGAATAACATAAGGTTGTCAGGCTCTCACTAAACTATATCAATTACAAATACAGTGACAGTTCATGTTCCTATCTAAATAAACAACAGGCCTTAAAATCCTCATATCGTGGAACAACTCAAACTAAATAGCATTATGACGTTATTATTCATGATAAATTCTTTTATCTGTTATCACCCCTTGTGTTGCTTAAATGGTTACAGCATACCTGTACCTGAGGATTATGGTGAACCCTGAAGCAACTTGAACCTCCCTTACTGGTAGTGCATGTTGTGTGAGTGTGAAGGTTGCCAGTTTATGGATTGATGAAGTCTGAACCTCTCTATTGCTCTGAGGAACATTCCCCTCCTTCATTGGTCTGTTTTCTTTTTACGTCTCCAGGAAAATGAAAGTCCTGTTTATAGCAATATGGCAGAAATGGCTTTGACCCATAATGCAACACAGAGCACAGACAGAGGCAATGAAGAAATTGAACTGTACTCTACAGTCACAGCTCCTCACCCTGGCAACCAGGAAGAGGTTTTATACTCTGCTGTTCAACCTGCTCGCCCTGAGAATGAGGATGATGTTCAATACGCCAGCATTCGATTCCCCCACTCCACTGCTGCCACCAGGTGAGAATATCCCTCCATTGCCCCTGGTGTTGACTGCATCTGTGTCAGGTTGGCTGTTATCTCCCTCCAGTAGTTTTTTTAATCATAGACTGGAGAAGCCTCCACCAGGGCATCAGGAAAAGGAAACTCACTGAACAGATCAATGTTTCTCAGTAGGGAATGTACCTTGTGCATGTACCACAAGAAAAAAAAAAAGAAACAAGTTTTATTTTGATACAAAACATGGTACATGGTAAGAACTACCAACATGTGAGCATGTGCAATAAATACCTAAAACAATGCATGGGTGGCAGTGCAGCATAGTGAGAAGGAGCAGGACTCATAACCAAAAGGTTGCCGGTTTGACTCCCTGCTGGGGTGCTGCTGCTGTACCCCTAGGCAAAAGATTTAACCCAGAATTTCTTAAGTAAAATATCCAGATGCATAAATGGACAAAATGTAGATATTGTAACCTTTGTAAGTCACTCTGGATAGGAGTGTCTGCTAAATGCCAACAATGTAATGTAACGTAATGTTCCTAAAGGAGAATCCCAGCCCAGCTTCATAAGATTGTAATTATTTTACCTTGTTGTGATACATACAACATGACATGTCTGAAAGCTATGCCTTTTCAGGAATTATTTTTTTCAAAAGTAAGTTGAGTAATGAAGAAAAAATGCTAACCAAACTATTTTTCCCTGCAGATCACCAGAGCAAAAAAATGAGGATGACTCTGTTATATACAGCACTGTTTCCAAAGGGAAAACCTAAAGTATCACTTGTCCAGGGGAGTGTGACCCAGGTAGGGATTTAAGAAAATGTTTTAATCTTTAATCATTTTCATTGGGAGAAGAAAGGCAGGGAAAACCCCATACATATGAGGAAATAAACCACAGTACCCTTCAAAAAATGGTCACAACTGCTCAGGGTATCACAGACACTGCCATACTAAACATCAACTTCTATGGAAAGATGACCATATAACCCTCTTCAGTCTGAAAGATGGCATTTTTATGAAAATTAGTCAAATCGTCATACCGCCACTAATAGGTTTGGTTTTTATTTTCAGCAATTAAGGTCGTCATTCCTGTAGGGAAACCCCCTTCTCAACACAATGTAGCACTCTTCAGTCACACTGCATTAAGAGTCACTGTACTGAGGTCTGACACCAGCATAATGAGTCTGGTTGCTAACAATACCATGAGTCTGTGCTGTGTCATAAAGTATATTAATCTGTTTTACAAATAAATGCCACAGGCCAGGTCATTCATCTCTCCAACACCAAGAGTGAATTTCCAATGAGATGGTGACAACATGAACTCTCAAACACAGTTAACTGTGTTTGCTAATTAGCTAATGTTAACATTCCTAGTCAAAAATCCGAGTTATGGAAGTTATGGTAGCAATGGAATACTAATGTAACAGCATTTTCCTCTGCCAAGTGGTATGTTTGGTTTGCAACTTGCCACTGGTGTTATTTGTCTCCTGTACAATAACAATTTTATTAGGAGTTCATATTTGTTAATTAGCCAGCAAGCTAGGAGGCCAAGAACCAAGACAGGGACAGAGAGACCAGCATGTTGCTTTTCTTTACTTCTCACCAGCTCCAAAAGATGTATGTTCACATGTTTCAAACAACAGCAACATTAATTGCTAAGCGGTCCTGGTATACGCGCATATTTGCGTTTAGGTGCAGAGTTTACCAGCAATGAGGTTGCACAGTTTCATACCAAGATGCGTTTATTCTGACCACACACAACCATGCGCCTAACATGTGCACCACAGTACTAATCGTATGTAACTTCAACACTGGTTGTAATTACAAGTCAGTTGAAATTAGTTGTAGTAACTTATTAATTTGTTTAAATTCTAAACTGCTTAAAAATACAGGGTCGGTTACAAACAACAAGGATGTTTCAGTTGTCATTGCTGGAAATTAACCCCCTTCTGCTCACGTTTTTGGGGAACATTTATATATTTAATCATATTTTGTGAATTATTACATTGATTGTGTATTACTTGATTACAGGAACACGTTCTCGAGTGGGACTCCAGCCGGCTCTTCGGATGTTATTTTGAACAGAGTTACCAGCTTTGCAGTGGCATCTCTTCATTGTTGGCACAGCCAAATATGCAGAGAAGTCAACTTAGAGAGATCAACTTAGTCATTTTCCACTTAGAAACTAAACCACATGTTTGCTTTATCTAGCTACATGTCAGATATAAGAGACCTTTTAAAAGTGGTAAAACATCTACATTGCACAGATGTTTATAGTGACAAAATTACCAGAAACATAGCAACATAAAAGTGAATGTAGGCCTACTATAATAAAAATGAATACATTTACTTCCTAACTGTATTAAATTAATTGTCTTATGAAAAATCTGTTAGATGCCATAATGCTCTCATGTGAAATATGAAAAATTGAACTGGATGGCAAAATATATGAAGATGAATTTGGAAGAAATGTAAAATCTATGTATTGATGATCGAAGTAATCTCTTGTTATTTAATAAAGCTTGCTTTTGCATACCAAATGTCACTATGAATGTTACAATACTGAAATGTTCTTAGAAATATTACAATAGTCTACCACAAGTTTAAAACTTACACAGACAACGTCAAGTAAAATCTCAAACTTTTCAGAATGGTGTTATATATCACGTTTGTGGATAATTGTAATAAATAACTAAAATCTGACATCTGATATTTCCATTCACACATTAAGCATTCACTTAGAGCAGATATGTCGCTGGAGTGTGGTGTTAAGAATGTTTATGACAAATAATTCAACTAATAAACCAGAAATAGTAATAATATCTTTCTATTACATCTTCCTCATCACCCCTACGGGTCCCTTTGTGTTGTTTCTACAATGGCTGTGAGAAAGCAGCTCTCTTCCCCATCCACTTACTAATAATGTGGACATCAGCAACTCCTGAGATGCACAGCCCCTTAAACCTAGGCCTCTATTCAGTTATGATGCATTTTTCACTTAACTTTGAAGTTAAGTCTTAACACACAGTCTTTGCTACCACCATATTCATGATTTCTCTTTTAAAAACAACAGATATGTTTGCTTATTATTGTTGCTGTTTCTCTTAGTCCTGAGGCATATGTAGCATTTTGTTAGATTTGTGTTTGTCAGTGTGGGGAATCAAACCAGCAACCTTTCAGTCACAAGTCCTGCTCCTTAACCACTATGCTACACTGCCACCCGAAATATGAGGAAATAAGAAAAAAAATACTTTCACAAATGAAAGTAAGAGTGCACTGTCATAACTGATGCTGGGCCCCATGGGACAAATGACAGTAGTACATCAGAGTTGCCACTAGAGGGAAGACACAGCCTAAAGATGACAGCATTTCCTGTAAAAAGTGCCATCAAGCAAACTGACAGGTTAACATATTATATTTTATATTAGAAAGGAAATCTTGAAGTGTAAGTGTAGGATCAAAATATTGTCTGATGATCCTTTGTAATTCCTGAGCACTGGGTCTATGAGCTCAGCTTTGACTATTTGCTCTGCTTAATCCAACAACAACAACACTAATAATAATAATACTAATAATAATAATAATAATAATAATAATAATAATAATAATAATAATAATAATAATAATGCTGTGACAACACTAGCCCTTCCTTTGTATCTATGACAGGGTTTTAAAAATGATTTTTTTAAAAATTGTATTCATTCATTTCCTGTCTAAGCAGACAGTGTTCTGGTTGATTTTATTTTCCACTGATATGGACTGAGAACCTCTGATGACATATTGAAGTACAGTAAACCAATCAAGTTACAGCCAGTGCTGTTACAGTTAGTGCTTTCTCTCATTAATACAGTGTGATATATGCTGAAGTGGGCAACTGAGTGGGTTCTTGTGATGTGTGACAAAGTTTCTGCCTTTGTTTACTCTGCCTGAGAAACACATTCTGTAACTCATTTTTAGTCCTGGATTTTTACTTAAAATTGATTGATTGATTGATTGATTGATTGATTGATTGACTAAAATTGACGTGATGTTCATACATAAGAATAATATGTTCAAAAAAGATAATGTGATTTTCTTGTATTATTGTTTTTGGATCCCCAGTTTACTGGACACACATACAGGCAATCAAATGCATTTAAACACTGTCATACATACAAACACATATGAATATATACACCCTCAAATACAGACACACACTCACACATGCATGGAAATATGTGCACATGCTAACACACAAATACACATGCATACTCACACAAAGACACACATATGCATGCACACAGTCATACATATACATATGCATACACAAACAAATACACACATATATACATATGCATACACACACACACACACAGATAATGAGATAATGAAGATTACACTGCCAGTTTCAAACAAAATAGTATTTATTCTCAGACAAGTAAGAAGTAAATAAATGCATTCCTTTCCTTCAGCCATTGTACAGAAAGCAATATGTATCAAGGGCTTGAAAAAGGGGAAGGAAGTTCTACCTCAGCAACTGAAACTCATTTTGCATTTAGTGTAAGTTTTGACTCCTTTTTTTCCTCAGTCACATTTAGCGGCATGTCTCAGATAGTCAGGCTGTTTTCTACACAGAGGCTACAGAGATCAGAGCACTTTTCTGTTGGGGTAAGTGCATCATATTATATCAATGATTTACGGTTTGACATGGATAAATTCTGATCCCTACTTATTTGCTGTTGTAAATAATCTTTAGTAATATATCATTTGGTTTGAGGAATTTAAAGACGGCATATATCATAATTAACAAAAAACATATTCCATCATTAAAAGGTATTCAAAAACGTAATTAATTATCTGAAACTTATTGTTTATTATTATTGTTTATCCCATGTAATGTCTTTGGTTTTCAACAAGCTGTCCAAGAGTAGCCAATCCAACTCAGTGCTATTTCTGTGGAATATTTACAATTTTGAAGTGATTAAAATAGCAGCATGTAATTCTGAATTGAAAAATGTTGCTTCAATAGAATTTGTTAAAAGCTGATCTTTGTGTCTTTCTTTCAATATCGTTGTTTCATTTGTTTGAATAAAATAATAATATAAGCTCTGTGTTTGGATAAATGTATTCAGAGGAATGCAGCCATGGTGTCGAAAGCAACCAGAGTGTTTATGGCAATCCTTCTGTTTGTGCCAGGTAAATAACTTAATTATTTCTGAGCTGAGTTAGCCAGTTAGCCAGTGTGGAAGCGTTACAATATCCTCATTTCTCGTCATTTAACCTCATTTATTGTAGTCATAAATTAACTTCAGCATGTATTAAAGTTAGAGAAACATCTTTTTGCATGTTTGTATCATTTCCAAATGATCATATGCTATTATACTTTCTTTCCTGACATTAGCTTTGAACAGTGCAGCCTCCATTTCACTGAGTTTATATCACACATTTGAAGAAACAGAGAATATAGTTTATTATCTGAAGTTCCTCTTCACACTCAGCTCTGCTAGAGTGTGATATGAACAGAGATATGAACAGACAAAATGGAAATATCGTTGACGTTGCAAACTAACCAGAACTGTCAACACTCTGCAATCATCAACATGTTGTATTTTTCAAGATAATGCAAGATGTGATCATTTTAATGACAGTTCTGTCATAGGTAATAAATGGTTTGTGAATGAATGTGGTAATACATTACATAAATTGCATTAATGAAAGGTGTGATGATTGGTGTGTGATTGTTTTTCAGGTGCTCTGAGTCAGCTTGTCTGGCAAATCACTTATGCCAGAAAGAAGATCTGTGCCGTAAAGGGGACTTCAGTGGACATACCCTGCACTTACACATATCCCAATGGGTATACAGTACAAACAACATTCTGGTTTATTCACAATGATAATGATAAAGGGAAGACTGAAGACCTGTCCCTAAACCCACAGTACAGACAACGTGTGCAGTACCTCGGGAATAAGGAACAAAGTTGCACTTTTAGAATAAACCATCTGACAGAGAGTGATTCAGCAACATATCGCTTCAGATTCCTGACAAATGTAGACTCCGGGAAATATAGTGGTGCACCTGGTGTCACACTGACAGTCACAGGTAATTCTAGAATTATATGTAAAAACTGACAGCATTTTCATTCCACTGTAAAAACAACAGACAAATCAGTAAATGAGGAATATCAATTTGTCTATTATTTTTCTTCTATGAAGCTTTACAGGTGAGTGTGAATCCTGGCACAGTGACAGAGGGACAGAGGGTGACACTGACCTGCAGCACCTCCTGCACTCTGAGTGGCAGGCCAGGCTTTATCTGGAACAGGAATGGACATCCTCTACCCTACAACAAGCAGATCCTCCAGTTCACAGCCAGGAGTGAAAATGCAGGCAGCTACTCCTGTGCTGTAAAAGGCTATGAGGAATTCCCTTCTCCTGTAATGACTCTTAATGTGAAATGTAAGTGTGTCATCAAACTCATGAATTTTACATTCCTTTCCTTTCCTTTCTGTTCCTTTTAGAAAACATACCTTGTTCTTCTATTAAAATGGTATGTTCCTTTTAAAAGAAAATGTTTTGATCATACTTCTACATTTATGCTGAGCAGTCGAGACAGGGGCAACTCTGAAATCTTGATATAGAACTATTTGTACTGTATAACCAATGAAAAAAAATCTGAAATGCCAGACTTTTCATCAATTGTAGTGTGACTGGGAGAATGTATGGGCAATTAATCTGACCTCACTGACCTTGAATGAATCATGGCAAAATTGTTCTAAAGCCAAAGATTAAATCTAACTAATTCCCAGTAATTTTATCTCCTCTGTTAGCTAATGGTTTGGAGTGTACCTGTAGCTACCTCAATCAATCAATGTACAAACAGATAAAAACAGATTAAAATAAAAAGGACATTTTGACTGCATTATGGAGCCACAACACCTGTTGTGACTTTATTGTAAATGTGTGATGATGTCACCTGTCACACCAGCACAATCCCTGGATCCCTGTAAACAAAGCAAA
Source organism: Megalops atlanticus (assembly GCA_019176425.1). Taxonomy (NCBI): domain Eukaryota; kingdom Metazoa; phylum Chordata; class Actinopteri; order Elopiformes; family Megalopidae; genus Megalops; species Megalops atlanticus. The sequence continues at coordinate 5,997,730 of CM032884.1, read as the reverse complement.
GTAGGCCTGATAATGAACTTTGAGGAGGCCAAGGCCTACAGGAAGGCCTAGCAGCAAGACTCACCCCAGACATCTCATCCCATTGAGCTTGATTTAACCACACAGTTTTTTTTTCTTCAAAGGAAGCAAGAATTGCAAATAATTGGGGAATAACTGCACAAAATGTGAAATAGATCTCTCTAGTGTTTCTGTGAAACACCATATATATTTTCTAAAAAAAAAACAATGCCTGTAGATTTCCATTTCTGCTCCTTGAACTTATTCACTAACAAAGCAGCAAGGAATAACACATTATGACATGATAGTATCACAAAAACATTTTCTTTAAGATGAATTATTTAAGCAGAGACCTCCCATTGAGCCTGTTTCAACCATGCTGTTTTCTTGTTTTCCACTTAAACCAAGAATTTTACATAATTGGGGATAAACTGCACAAAACGTGAAATAGTGTTTCTATTGAAACATATAAAATGACACCATTTATATTGCCTAAAATGAGCAACACCTGTTTCCAATTCTGCTCTTTCAACATTTTCACTAAGAAAGCAGCAAGGAATAACCTGTCATGACACAATATTATCACACAAAATGTTTTCTTTAAGCTGAATTATTTAACTGTAGTTTTAGCATATATTGATTGCACTTTTCAATTTCTCATCCAGATTCTCCTAAGAACACCTCAGTGTTGGTCAGTCCCTCTGCTGAAATAGAGGGGGGCAGTTCAGTGACTCTGACCTGCAGCAGCAATGCTAACCCACCAGTGCACAGCTACACCTGGTATAAGAATAGATATACAGTGTTACGGACAGGATCAGAGCCAGCATACACCATTCAACATGTCACATACTGGCATGCCGGAGAGTACTACTGTGATGCCCAGAATAACCTTGGTACAGGCCGATCTCCTCCTCTACACCTCAAAGTGCTGTGTGAGTACTGTATGGCGTTAAAATGATATACACAGGAAGCCTCTACAGCAAATACAACAGTTTCTGTTTCTCAGTGTTGCTGTTTTCTTCGTTTTGTAGCACTCAAATAGAAGAGACAGAAAAGGCTTCTACATACAGCTAGAGTGGATATTTTACAGGCATTCTGGATTCTGAAAGTGTGCTGAATAACTGGATCAAATGTGCTGCTGTGTTTCATTTCTTCAATCAGGTGTGAAGCTGAAAATAGATCCTGACACAGTGACAGAGGGAGACAGTGTGAAACTGACCTGCAGCACCACCTGCTCTCTGTACGCATCAGCCTTCACCTGGTATAAGAATGGAAATCCTCTATCCAACACCAAGCAGACCCTCCAGTTATCAGCCAGCAGAGAACATGCAGGCAGCTACTCCTGTGCTGTTACAGGCTATAAGGATGCCCCTTCATCTGCAGTGACTCTCAATGTCAGATGTGAGTATATGATCAAATTCACAAATTACTTTCTTATGAGCAAACACAGACCGAGTCTGTATAATATTCAATTCAATTCAATTTTATTTGTATAGCGCTTTTTACAACACAAGTTGTCACAAAGCAGCTTTACATTGCTCTCAGGCCTGAGACCCCCTGAGAGCAAGCCTAAGGCAACGGTGGCAAGGAAAAACTCCCTAATTAACAGGAAGAAACCTTGAGCAGAACCCAGCTCAGAGGGGGAGCCCATCTGCTTCTGGCCGGCACTGGGCAGATAGAATTACAGAGAACACTTAAAAATTGTATAATGTACTTTAAGAGATTTGAGTTTGATAGACAGTAGTAATTAACAACAGAGTAATTATAAAATCTATCCTGTCCAGTTCTTGGCACACAGTTGGGTTGATACGCAGGACAGCAAGGAAGCTGGACTGGAAATCTGGATGTGACACTTGAGCTACAGCTCCAGGCAGGAGCCCAGAGCAGGGACAGGAAACAAATAGAAAACAGTGATTAGCAGATTTTGATTGCAGGAACGAAAACATAAAGGCATGAAGGCAAGGGAATAGAGATGCATGTGTGTAATAAGGAAAAATCAGTGAATTTTACTGAAATGCATCTTCAAAAACCTTGTGAACAGAGATGAACACAGTCTGTACACCATAGGGAAGAATCATGACAGTGATGGATATGGATTTGTTCATATTGGGAAAAAAAACAATATATCCTGTTCAGAACCTCTGGCAGTTGGACAAAATATGTAACCCAATGTTACGAAACCCACAAATGTTATGTCAAATAAATAAATAAAAATAATCCTGTATAAGAATAATACCAAATTTATTTCTGCCTGTTCTCAACAAATAAAGCCATTATATTAAAACACAAATTGTTTTCTTTTCACTGCATTGTAAGAGTATGTCATATACAAAACCAGTCCCATGTATCTGTCTATTTTTCTTTCAGATGTTCCCGAGAGCACCTCAGTGTCAGTCAGTCCCTCTGGTGAAATAGTGGAGGGCACTTCAGCGACTCTGACCTGCAGCAGCAATGCCAACCCACCAGTGCACAGCTACACCTGGTTTAAGAGTAGTAGAGGTGTAACCTCAGAGAAAGAATCAGGGCAGAGTTACTCCATCACTAACATCAGCTCTGAGGACAGTGGACAGTACTACTGTGAGGCAAAGAACAACCTTGGATCTGTGAACTCTACTGCTGTATCTATAGATGTTCATTGTGAGTACCCATTTAATGATTTATTTACTCATCAACATCATTTTCCATGGCACATTCATGTTCCTGGAATTGAGATAAACAGTAGAGAAGGAGATTTGACTGAGTTTACAATTTAAGGGGAATTAACATACATTGTTTTAAACCATCTCTATAGAACTTAAACAGCAGTTTTGCCAGGATTCAATTCAAACTTACATATTACTCCATGGTTAAATGTCAACTCTCTTATCCCAGATTATATGAATGCGCACTGTGGATATTAGTATCCATGTTACTATCCAAACCGCAACAGCAGCCAGTCATAACACATACTCCTGTATCTTTCCTGAACCAATCCTACATGTGGGATAGCTGTCCCTTATTGCTGTTGTTGTTTTTTCACTCACAAATTAGACATGGTTTGCCTCACAACTGATGTGACTCCAACTATACATCCAAGACAAAATATTGAATATAGATTCATATTCCTTTAATTTGTGTTTTTTTGTATTTCTGTTTTTTTTTTTTTTACTTCATTTCTTAGATGGCCCCAAAAGCACTTCAGTGTCAGTTAGTCCCTCTGCTGAAATAGTGGAGGGCAGTTCAGTGACTCTGACCTGCAGCAGCAATGCCAACCCACCTGTACAAAGCTACACCTGGTTTAAGGAGAATGGAACTGGAGTTTGGCAAACAGGATCACTAAAGAGTTTAACCTTGTCTAACATTAGATCCTGGAACAGTGGACAGTACTACTGTGAGGCAAGGAACATCATCAGGGCTCATAACTCTACTGCTCAGTTGATCTCACTACAAGGTAATGCTGAAATTTATATTATGGCTAGAATGATTTGGAACTTCAGTGGGTATCCAAGATTAATCAGAATGCTGGAGTTTATAGCAACATGTGTGGGGCTGTGTACCAGTGTTGCTTACTCTAGCATATTCTAATAATAGACAAGGATCCTGGGACAGATTGATCTCTTCTCAACTTACAGGTATTAGTGAGAGGGGGCTTGTCAAAAGAAAGTGCACATTCTGATTGATACTGGTGCATTTTTGTGTTTCTTTGCTTAGGAAATCACACAGCACTCATAAGTGTCGTTGGAATCCCAGTCCTTGTAGCTGCTGTGCTTCTACCTGTTATTGTGTGGATGAGGTAAGTGAAAATACATGCTTCTCACATTCAACCTCCTGCTACTTCCATTTCTCTCATGACCAACATCAAGTTTAAAGAATCGATTGTATAAAATAATATTTCTGTGCACAGACTGAATTTGATCTAACTGATGTCACAGTGATTACATCTGGTGTCAAGGACTTGTTTGGTGATTTTTTCAGCATGGATTATTGAGCAAATCTGTCACCATCTAATCTTTATGCTATATTACCACTCAATGCACAAAATACCGTATTGATGGTTGATTTCATATGCAGTGCCAATATGTCTGGTGCCAAGGCTTTCTTTGGGGAATATGTACAGAATATTGATGTGTAGAGTTGTGAAAATCTAATAATTATGGTGTCTTATCATTCAATGTACAAAATAATCCCTGAATCATAGGTTTTATATGTTCAGTCTTGAAAACTTGGGCAATATATGTTTGATATGATCTTCATGATGAATTTGGCTGAAGACAGCTTCATGAAGATGGCTTTTGATGCCTTGTTTCCCTTTCACATCACTTTCACATCATGTGATCCAATTTATAATGTACCATGAATGATTCCTGTTGTAGTTATGGTAGAAATACTGTGTTACATATGAGATGAGTAGTAACAGTTCATTCATTCTGACTGACTTCATTGAAATATAGATGAATGTACACTGAAACAAATCAGGCCTGCAGCAACAACATCACTCCACTGGAGAAGAGACACACATCATTTAAGAGTAACTATAAGGCAAAAAACAAGCATGGAGCTAACAACACTACTCCTGTAACTATTATTATAGAGCTAGAGTTCTATTTAATGTTCAGTAATTTCTATGTTTTTTATAATAACCCCTGAATCTCTCTCTCTCTCTCTCTCTCTCTCTCTCTCTCTCTCTCTCTCACACACACACACACACACACACACACACACACACATACACACACAGCATGTATGTAATAGTATGGCCCACCTGCCATACCAGTTCACATCTTGTTGGCCCATAGCGGGCAATATTTTTCCAACCTTACACTTTTTCTTAAATTGTGAGGGAATTTTTGAGGTGACATGAGGTTCATATGGATTTGTCATTTATGTTTCCTCCATAATTGTCGTTTACAATAAGAGGGGTTTGATAGGGTCATATCTTTTTTGTCTGTTAACGCATCTCTTACATGGACACTTGTTGGAATAACAGACATTACGGCTCATGTGCTTTAACATGATCTTGTGTTGATGTTGCACACAGTTTATTGTATGAAATTAAGTGAAACTTAAATACGTTAAATATGTTACAAATTCAGCATTTAATAACAGAGCAGTGTGGAGGAATGCTACAGCTTAGGTTCCCTGCTGAAGGTCACTCACTACCTCCCTCTATTCAGGAAGAAAAGAGACACACTGAGAGAGAGAGACAGAGGAGCAGACACACAGGTAAGACATAAGATGTGGAACTCATACTTATATGATAGTATTATAATAAAACAATAAGCTTAAACAATAAGCACACTTATTCATATTATTTCAGACATCAATCACTACAGGTTCATTCTCTCATGTCTCTCCTCTGTACAGACTGCTCATCCTGATCCCCACAATGACACCTACACAACTCTCAACCTGAAGTCTGTATCACCTGAATACGACACACTGAAGGTCAGTCTCTCAATTCTAAAAGTCAGATAATATTATTACAGAACTGCTAAGGGACACAGCTGTCTATGTACGTTTAACAGGCTTAGTGGGTGTGTCCTTGAGATGTGTGAGTGTCTTCCTGCGTGAAATGGAGATTCCGACTCACTGTGATCATTTACAATAAACTTTCACTGTACATCTGTCACCATCATCCTAAAGATGAAGTTATAAAAGATGTCATTTATTTAAGTGGAAAAAATTTTAATGCTTATATTTTGTGTTATATCATGTTTCATTTTCAATGAAGCAGGAGTATGAATTAAAAGAGGATGCTGATTTTTATTATTCATTACACTGTATTCTCTTCCACAGCTGGTCTCTCTACAGAGTGTCCATCCTGACCCTCAAAATGACACCTATACAGCTCTCAACCTGACGGCTATATTACCTGATTACGTCACACTGAAGGTCAGTCTCTCAATTCTATAAGTCAGTGCTGTTACAGTACTGCTGACGAACATGTGAGTTGAACATGGTCGGTGGGTGTGTTCTTGTGATGTGTGACTGAGTGTCTTTCTGTGTTTTGTATCTTTCAGTGTGTGAGAAATGCAGCCAGTGATACAAACACTGCTCTATCAAGAGCAAAAGAACATGGCAAGAATCTACAGTTAGAAGACTGATAGAGTTCAGTATGGAAGGGAAACTCTTTTTAAATATTTAACCAAAGACCTGTTTTTTTTTCCTAACATGCATCCTACTCAACTAGCTTTTCCTGCTCATAATAAGATTTTGGTGGTGGCTTTTCCCTGAAGTGTTACTCATGTAGTTAAGAATAGGATATAGTACTGAAGTGAAAGTCTATGTGAACTTTGACATGTGATTGCTCTCCTGCTGTGGCATTAGTTCTGAGTTTCTGTGGATGTGTTGAGAGATTAAGCTCACTTTTGACAGGCCTCCAGGCACAGGGACACATGTGACTGAGGCAGCTTTTGCTCTAAAGGTTTGAGGAGAGAGGAAGGAGGCAGCCATTGGTTCAATCTGGAGAGTTCGGAGTTACATCCTGAAAATTCAACAGCCAAAGGAATAGTTCATAAAGAGTAATAGTTATTATTATGAAATATTGTTTGCACAACTTAATTTGCTCTTATTTTTCATTTTATTAAAACCAAAAAAAAAAAAAACAATTTCTTACAAATGTAAATGAAATGTATTCATTTGTTGACATCAAGTATTAACAGGAATGTTCCTCAGGACAGTCAGTGCTATTGAAATACTGATATTAGAATGCGACTTCATTTTGCTGTTGTGTGCTTCTAATATTCACCTGTGGTAGTATACAGGTGAATATGGTTACATTTCTGTGAAGCATCGCTCAAACGTCAAGTGAATTTTTGCTTTCCTGTATCATTGGTCAGTTAGTAAAAACATATATTGTAAAGGACTGAGTCCTCCGTTCCTTAATAACGATAAATTGAAACAATGCCTACTTTGTTTACAGTTTAAAAACGCGACAACGGGCAGTTGGAAAGAACAGTTTTATTTATGACACCCCTGTAATTGAACTGATTAACTGTTATTGGACTGCTTTCAGGTAACTTGCTTGCACTGTAATTCTGCCGTACTGGGAGCCAAAGGAGCACTAAAGTTAGGATGCAGGTTCATTTTCGGGGCGCTACAAATAATACGAATATGTGAATTAAGGCAAGTGAGTGGGACATTGGTGTTAAATGTACATGGCAGTATTTCTGAAAACGTGCACAGTTAAATGGACTTTGTAAATGTAAAACAAGTATGATATAACTCACCCCATTTTTTGGCTTGTTGTGGCGTTTGTAGCATCAGGTGACGTAAAAGATGTAACGTTTTCTTCAGAAAAACCTTATTGATCTTGGGGAACCTAACAAAAGTGTAACTAATGTGGGGCCGGGGGGAGGTGGAGGATTGTGATGAAATTACGTCTACCTGTAAAGTGTTACAGTGTGTCTGTTCATTATATTTTCAGAGCAATGGGTACAATATTGTTCTTACTGATATAATTCATGTAAGTGTTTTAAATAATGTCATTGATAACTGTAATTGATTTCCCTTAGTAAGAATGTTCTGGGGGAGGAGCTTAGAAGGGGAACCTAGGGAAGCCAGTCGCATCCTCCATTTGGTGTGTGAGCAGAGGAAAATGACTCGTGCTGCGCTATAATTGAAAAGCTGCAAATGAGTGATTCTGCTTTATTAGTTGTTTTGCGTATTTGCTCCAAAGTGGGATTTTTTTTGTTCGTTTGCAAATAGTTCTGCCTCTCTGTCTTGTTTTTTTTTTCTTGCTCTTTTAGAAAAATAAATTCCTGTGTATACTTCGGCTCATGTGCTGTTCTCATTACTGTTCCACTACTCGACCATCCTGTCACATATATGATATATATTGAGCACAATAGTATGACTTTGTTCATGTGGACTACAAGCTCAACTTATACAGCTGATATTCTATAGCAAGTCAGTATTTTAGTGTTATATATCATGTTTGTGGGTAATTGTAAAAAATTCCTGTAAATGCTTGTCATATCCAATTCTTCCATGAACACATTAAGTCATTGCTCAGGGGATATATGTTGCTAAAGTGTGATGTGAAGGTAAATTTACTGCCAAATAATTCAATTAATAAACCAGAAAGAGTGATAATATCTTTGTATAAAATCTTCCTTATCACACCTCCAGGAGCCTCTGTGTTGTTTCTACAATGGCTGTGAGAAAGCAGCTCTCTTCTCCATCCATATACAAATAATATGGACATCAGCGACTCCTGTGAGATGCACAGCCCCTTCAACCCAGGCCTCTATTCAGTCATGATGCATTTTAAGTCTTAACTCACAGTCTTTGCTACCACTATATTCATGATTTCTCTTTTAAAAACAACAGATATATTTGCTTATTATTGTTGCTGTTTCTCTTTGTCCAGAGGCAAATGTAGCATTTTGTTAGATTTGTGTTTCTGTTAGTGTGGAGTCATATTTAGTAAATTCCCCTGCAATCAATTAAATATTACATTACATTATTGGCATTCAGCAGACGCTCTTATCCAGAGCACCTACATCCATTTCTACAGTTGGATATTTTACTGAGGCAATTGTGGGTTAAGTACCTTGCCCAAGGGTACAACAGCCGTGCCCCAGTGGGGAATCAACTCAGCAACCTTCCGGTCTCAAGCCCTGCTCCTTAACCACTATGCTACACTACCACCAAAAAAAAGAAGAAATAAGAAAAAAAATACTTTCACAAATGAAAGTAAGAGTGCGCTGTCATAACTGATGCTGGGACAATTGACAGTAGTACATCAGAGTTGCCACTAGAGGGAAGACACAGCCTAAAGATGACAGCATTTCCTGTAAAAAGTGCCATCAAGCAAACTGACAGGTTAACATATTATATTTTATATTAGAAAGGGAATCTTGAAGTGTAAGTGTAGAATCAAAATACTGGCAGTTGTCCGATGATCCTTTGTAATTCCTGTGCACTGACTGGGTCTATGAGCTCAGCTTTGACTATTTGCTCTGCTTAATCCAATAATACAACTACTACTACTACTACTACTACTAATAATAATAATAATAATAATACTGTGACAACACTACCCCTTCCTTTGCATCTATGACAGTATTTTAAAAATGATTACAAAAAATCATTAGTATTCACTCTTCTGGTCGATTTTATTTTCCACTGATCTCGCCTGAGAACCTCTGGTGGCATGAAGTACAGTAAAACGAACTAGTTATAGCGAATACTGTTACAGTTAGCGCTTTCTCTCATTAATACAGTGTGAAATTTGCTGAAGTGAAGCTGGGTGTGTTCTTGTGATGTGTGGCAAAGTTTCTGCCTTTGTTTACTCTGCCTGAGAAACACATTCTGTAACTCATTTTTACTCCTGGATTTTTACTTAAAATTGATTGATTGATGGAATAAAATTGACATGATGTTCATACGTAAGAGTAATATGTTCAAAAAACATAATGTGATTTTCTTGTATTATTGTTTTTGGATCCCCGGTTTACTGGACACACATACAGGCAATCAAATGCATTTAAACACAGTGATACATGCAAACACATATGCATACACACACACCCTCAAATACAGACACACACTCACACATACATGCAAATATGTGCACATGCTAACACACAAATACACATGCATACACACACACACACACACACACACACACACACAAACACACACATGCATGCACACCGTCATACATATATAATATGCATGCACAAACAAATACACACATACAGTATGTACATATGCATGCACATGCATACACACAAATGCACGCACGCACACACGCACACAAACTGATAATACTGCCAGTTAATAAATGCATTCCTTTCCTTGAGCCATTGTACAGAAAGCAATGTGTATCAAGGGCCTGAAAAGGGGGAAGGAAGTTGTACATCAGCAATTGAAGCTCATTTTGCATTTAGTGTAAGTTTTGACTCCTTTTTTTCCTCAGTCACATTTAGCGGCATGTCTTAGTAAGGCTGTTTTCCACACAGGGGCTACAGAGATCAGAGCTCTTTTCTGATGGGGTAAGTGCATCATATTATATAAATGATTTACGTTTTGACATCGATCCCTACTTATTTGCTGTTGTAAAAAATCTTTAGTAATATATCATTTGGTTGGAGGAATTTAAAGATGGCAAATATCATAATTAACAAAAAACATATTCCATTATTAAAAGGTATTCAAAAACATGTAATTAATTATCTGCAAATTATTGTTTATTATTATTGTTCATCCCATGTAATGTCTTTGGTTTTCAACAAGCTGTCCAAGAGTTAGCCAATCCATTTCTGCGGAACATTTACAGTTTTGAAGTGAATAAAATACGAGCATGTAATTCTGAATTGAAAAATGTTGCTTCAATAGTATTTGTTAAAAGTTGATCTTTGTGTCTTTCTTTCAATATTGTTGTTTTATTTGTTTGAATACTATAATAATATGAGCTCTGTATTTGGATAAATGTATTCAGAGGGATGCAGTCATGGTGTCAAAAGCAGCAAGAGCGTTTATGGCAATACTTCTGTTTGTGCCAGGTAAATAACTTAATTATTTCTGAACAGTTAGCCAGCGTGGATATATTACAATATTCTTCCCATACAAATCTTTGGGTATTGATCATATAAACCTCATTTATTGTAGTCATAAATGATCTTTAATATGCACTAATGTTGGAGATGATGATCATGATCGTGTGCTACTATCCGTTGTTTCCTGACATTAGCTTTGAGCAGTACAGTCTCTGTTTCGCTAAGTAATGTTCCTCTTCACACTCAGCTCTGCTACAGAGATATGAACAGACAAAATGGAAATATCGTTGATGTTGCAAACTAACCAGAGCTGTCAACACTCTGCAATCATCAACATGTTGTATTTTTCAAGATAATGCAAGATGTGATCATTTTAATGACAGTTCTGTCATAGGTAATAAATGGTTTGTGAATGAATGTGGTAATACATTACATAAATTGCATTAATGAAAGGTGTGATGATTGGTGTGTGATTGTTTTTCAGGTGCTCTGAGTCAGCTTGGCTGGCAAGTCACTTATGCCAGAAAGAAGATCTGTGCCGTAAAGGGGACTTCAGTGGACATACCCTGCACTTACACATATCCCAGAGGTTATACAGTACAAGAAACACTCTGGTTTATTCACAATGATAATGATAAAGGGAAGACTGAAGACCTGTCCCTAAACCCACAGTACAGACAGCGTGTGCAGTACCTCGGGAATAAGGAACAAAGTTGCACTTTTAGAATAAACAATCTGACAGAGAGTGATTCAGCAACATATCGCTTCAGATTCCTGACAAATGTAGACTCCGGGAAATATAGTGGTGCACCTGGTGTCACACTGACAGTCACAGGTAATTCTAGAATTATATGTAAAAACTGACAGCATTTTCATTCCACTGTAAAAACAACAGACAAATCAGTAAATGAGGAATATCAATTTGTCTATTATTTTTCTTCTATGAAGCTTTACAGGCAAGTGTGAATCCTGGCACAGTGACAGAGGGACAGAGGGTGACACTGACCTGCAGCACCTCCTGCACTCTGAGTGGCAGGCCAGGCTTTAGCTGGAACAGGAATGGACATCCTCTACCCTACAACAAGCAGATCCTCCAGTTCACAGCCAGGAGTGAAAATGCAGGCAGCTACTCCTGTGCTGTAAAAGGCTATGAGGAATTCCCTTCTCCTGTAATGACTCTTAATGTGAAATGTAAGTGTGTCATCAAACTCATGAATTTTACATTCCTTTCCTTTCCTTTCTGTTCCTTTTAGAAAACATACCTTGTTCTTCTATTAAAATGGTATGTTCCTTTTAAAAGAAAATGTTTTGATCATACTTCTACATTTATGCTGAGCAGTCGAGACAGGGGCAACTCTGAAATCTTGATATAGAACTATTTGTACTGTATAACCAATGAAAAAAAATCTGAAATGCCAGACTTTTCATCAATTGTAGTGTGACTGGGAGAATGTATGGGCAATTAATCTGACCTCACTGACCTTGAATGAATCATGGCAAAATTGTTCTAAAGCCAAAGATTAAATCTAACTGATTCCCAGTAATTTTGTCTCCTCTGTTAGCTAATGGTTTGGAGTGTACCTGTAGCTACCTCAATCAATCAATGTACAAACAGATAAAAACAGATTAAAATAAAAAGGACATTTTGACTGCATTATGGAGCCACAACACCTGTTGTGACTTTATTGTAAATGTGTGATGATGTCACCTGTCACACCAGCACAATCCCTGGATCCCTGTAAACAAAGCAAAGTAGGCCTGATAATGAACTTTGAGGAGGCCAAGGCCTACAGGAAGGCCTAGCAGCAAGACTCACCCCAGACATCTCATCCCATTGAGCTTGATTTAACCACACAGTTTTTTTTCTTCAAAGGAAGCAAGAATTGCAAATAATTGGGGAATAACTGCACAATATGTGAAATAGATCTCTCTAGTGTTTCTGTGAAACACCATATATATTTTCTAAAAAAAAACAATGCCTGTAGATTTCCATTTCTGCTCCTTGAACTTGTTCACTAACAAAGCAGCAAGGAATAACACATTATGACATGATAGTATCACAAAAACATTTTCTTTAAGATGAATTATTTAAGCAGAGACCTCCCATTGAGCCTGTTTCAACCATGCTGTTTTCTTGTTTTCCAATTAAACCAAGAATTTTACATAATTGGGGATAAACTGCACAAAACGTGAAATAGTGTTTCTATTGAAACATATAAAATGACACCATTTATATTGCCTAAAATGAGCAACACCTGTTTCCAATTCTGCTCTTTCAACATTTTCACTAAGAAAGCAGCAAGGAATAACCTGTCATGACACAATATTATCACACAAAATGTTTTCTTTAAGCTGAATTATTTAACTGTAGTTTTAGCATATATTGATTGCACTTTTCAATTTCTCATCCAGATTCCCCTAAGAACACCTCAGTGTTGGTCAGTCCCTCTGCTGAAATAGAGGGGGGCAGTTCAGTGACTCTGACCTGCAGCAGCAATGCTAACCCACCAGTGCACAGCTACACCTGGTATAAGAATAGATATACAGTGTTACGGACAGGATCAGAGCCAGCATACACCATTCAACATGTCACATACTGGCATGCCGGAGAGTACTACTGTGATGCCCAGAATAACCTTGGTACAGGCCGATCTCCTCCTCTACACCTCAAAGTGCTGTGTGAGTACTGTATGGCGTTAAAATGATATACACAGGAAGCCTCTACAGCAAATACAACAGTTTCTGTTTCTCAGTGTTGCTGTTTTCTTCGTTTTGTAGCACTCAAATAGAAGAGACAGAAAAGGCTTCTACATACAGCTACAGTGGATATTTTACAGGCATTCTGGATTCTGAAAGTGTGCTGAATAACTGGATCAAATGTGCTGCTGTGTTTCATTTCTTCAATCAGGTGTGAAGCTGAAAATAGATCCTGACACAGTGACAGAGGGAGACAGTGTGAAACTGACCTGCAGCACCACCTGCTCTCTGTATGCATCAGCCTTCACCTGGTATAAGAATGGAAATCCTCTATCCAACACCAACCAGACCCTCCAGTTATCAGCCAGCAGAGAACATGCAGGCAGCTACTCCTGTGCTGTTACAGGCTATAAGGATGCCCCTTCATCTGCAGTGACTCTCAATGTCAGATGTGAGTATATGATCAAATTCACAAATTACTTTCTTATGAGCAAACACAGACCGAGTCTGTATAATATTCAATTCAATTCAATTTTATTTGTATAGCGCTTTTTACAACACAAGTTGTCACAAAGCAGCTTTACATTGCTCTCAGGCCTGAGACCCCCTGAGAGCAAGCCTAAGGCAACGGTGGCAAGGAAAAACTCCCTAATTAACAGGAAGAAACCTTATGCAGAACCCAGCTCAGAGGGGGAGCCCATCTGCTTCTGGCCGGCACTGGGCAGATAGAATTACAGAGAATACTTAAAAATTGTATAATGTACTTTAAGAGATTTGAGTTTGATAGTTTGATAGTAATTAACAACAGAGTAATTATAAAATCTATCCTGTCCAGTTCTTGGCACACAGTTGGGTTGATACGCAGGACAGCAAGGAAGCTGGACTGGAAATCTGGATGTGACACTTGAGCTACAGCTCCAGGCAGGAGCCCAGAGCAGGGACAGGAAACAAATAGAAAACAGTGATTAGCGGATTTTGATTGCAGGAACGAAAACATAAAGGCATGAAGGCAAGGGAATAGAGATGCATGTGTGTAATAAGGAAAAATCAGTGAATTTTACTGAAATGCATCTTCAAAAACCTTGTGAATAGAGCTGAACACAGTCTGTACACCATAGGGAAGAATCATGACAGTGATGGAACTGGATTTGTTCATATTGGGGAAAAAAAACATTTCCTGTTCAGAAGCTCTGGCAGTTGGACAAAATGTGTAACCCAAAGTGACTAATTAAGTAACCAGACATAAAAATGTATTAATCTGTGTAAGACACCTTGGATTAGAGCATCTCATAAGCTAATGAACTGTAATGTAACCCATTATAATAAACTTAAAAATGACTCAACACAAATGTTATGTCAAATAAATAAATAAAAATAATCCTGTATAATACCACCTTTATGTCTGCCTGTTCTCAACAAATAAAGCATCAACAGTTGAAGTCATTATATTAAAACACAAATTGTTTTCTTTTCACTGCATTGTAAGAGTATGTCATATACAAAACCAGTCCCATGTATCTGTCTATTTTTCTTTCAGATGTTCCCGAGAGCACCTCAGTGTCAGTCAGTCCCTCTGGTGAAATAGTGGAGGGCACTTCAGCGACTCTGACCTGCAGCAGCAATGCCAACCCACCAGTGCACAGCTACACCTGGTTTAAGAGTAGTAGAGGTGTAACCTCAGAGAAAGAATCAGGGCAGAGTTACTCCATCACTAACATCAGCTCTGAGGACAGTGGACAGTACTACTGTGAGGCAAAGAACAACCTTGGATCTGTGAACTCTACTGCTGTATCTATAGATGTTCATTGTGAGTACCCATTTAATGATTTATTTACTCATCAACATCATTTTCCATGGCACATTCATGTTCCTGGAATTGAGATAAACAGTAGAGAAGGAGATTTGACTGAGTTTACAATTTAAGGGAATTAACATACATTGTTTTAAACCATCTCTATAGAACTTAAACAGCAGTTTTGCCAGGGATTCAATTCAAACTTACATATTACTCCATGGTTAAATGTCAACTCTCTTATCCCAGATTATATGAATGCGCACTGTGGATATTAGTATCCATGTTACTATCCAAACCGCAACAGCAGCCAGTCATAACACATACTCCTGTATCTTTCCCTGAACCAATCCTACATGTGGGATAGCTGTCCCTTATTGCTGTTGTTGTTTTTTTTCACTCACAAATTAGACATGGTTTGCCTCACAACTGATGTGACTCCAACTATACATCCAAGACAAAATATTGAATATAGATTCATATTCCCCTTTAATTTGTGTTTTTTGTATTTCTGTTTTTTTTTTTTTTTTTTTACTTCATTTCTTAGATGGCCCCAAAAGCACTTCAGTGTCAGTTAGTCCCTCTGCTGAAATAGTGGAGGGCAGTTCAGTGACTCTGACCTGCAGCAGCAATGCCAACCCACCTGTACAAAGCTACACCTGGTTTAAGGAGAATGGAACTGGAGTTTGGCAAACAGGATCACTAAAGAGTTTAACCTTGTCTAACATTAGATCCTGGAACAGTGGACAGTACTACTGTGAGGCAAGGAACATCATCAGGGCTCATAACTCTACTGCTCAGTTGATCTCACTACAAGGTAATGCTGAAATTTATATTATGGCTAGAATGATTTGGAACTTCAGTGGGTATCCAAGATTAATCAGAATGCTGGAGTTTATAGCAACATGTGTGGGGCTGTGTACCAGTGTTGCTTACTCTAGCATATTCTAATAATAGACAAGGATCCTGGGACAGATTGATCTCTTCTCAACTTACAGGTATTAGTGAGAGGTATTGTCAAAAGAAAGTGCACATTCACCATTGATACTGGTGCATTTTTGTGTTTCTTTGCTTAGGAAATCACACAGCACTCATAAGTGTCGTTGGAATCCCAGTCCTTGTAGCTGCTGTGCTTCTACCTGTTATTGTGTGGATGAGGTAAGTGAAAATACACTCTCCTCATATTCAACCTGCTGCTGCTTGCATTTCTCCAATGACCAACATCAAGTTTAACCAAATACTATTGTATAGCATGCTATTTCAGTCCACAAACTACATGTCACAGTGATTATGTCTGGTGTCAAGGCCTTGCTTGGTGATTTTTCTCAGCATGGATTATTAATGTGCAAACCTGTCATCATCTAACATTATCACTCAATGTACTAAATAAAGTCTAAATAGTCCTAATTTCATATGCAGCTTGCCAGCTCTTAAACGCAGGTGAAAGATGTATGATGTAATCCGCATGATGTTCCTCATTCACATTAACTGTATGAGCAGGTACTAGCTGTAATGAAGGAATGTCCATCACATTGATTGGTCCTTTTGGCTCAGGCAGCTGTTGGTTTGAATAAAGTGGAGTAACATTTCTGCTCATTTAAGAATAGAGGATTACATCACTCAAAATACAAACACTTTATCTGAGTTTTCCATAATGATACAAAGTCCTGTTTACTTAGTATACAGATAAAAAAGATAAAATCCAGTTTCTCTGACCTTTGACTCTGCCTCATAATTAATGCACCCCACAACCCATGCTTTGTGTGGCAGGGTGATTCACATTTTATTGTAATATAGTAAAAGGTCTTATTTTTCAACCCTTTTCTGTTTTTCTCTTTCTCATATGTTTCTTCAGAAACAGAAGGAGAAACTCAACAAAAGGGACAGAGCAGACAGAGGTGATTAAGGAAGTGAGTCAATCAAACTGTGACGACAGATGACAAACATTAGATTACAGGACATTCATCACACTAGCCATTAAAAGTGAACAAATCTCAGCTTCTCTGGATGATTGTACCCTGATGTTGGCACATAAGCATGACAAACACCATCAGGTTGTCAGGCTTTCAATATATTATACCGACCTCAAATACAGTGACAGTTCATGTTGCTATCAAAATGAACAACAGGCCTTAAAATCCTCATATTGTGGAATAACTCAAAGTGAAGAGCATTATGATGTTATTATTCATGGTAATTTTTTAAATCTGTTATCACCCCTCATTTTGGTTAAAATGTTACAGCATATCTGTACCTGAGGTTTATGGTGAACCTCTCTATTGCTTTCAGTAACATTCCCATCCTTCATTGGTCTGTTTTCTTTTTATGTCTCCAGGAAAATGAAAGTCCTGTTTATAGTGATGTCTCAGGAGTGGCTTTGACCCCTAATGCAACACAGAGCACACACAGTGACAATCAAGACATTGCACTGTATTCTACAGTCGAACCTGCTCACTTTAGCAATCAGGAAGAGGTTTTATACTCCACTGTTGAACCTGCTCAATCTGAGAATGAGGATGATATTCAGTATGCCAATATTCAACTTTTCCTCTCCAGTACTGCCATTGGGTGAGAAAATCCCTCCATTACCCCTGTGTTGACTGCATCTGTGTCAGGTTGGCTGTTATCTCCCTCCAGTAGTTTTTTTTAATCATGGACTGGAGAAGCCTCTACTTGGGCATCAGGAAAAGGAAACTCACTGAACAGATCAATGTTTCTCAGTAGGGAATGTACCTTGTGCTTGTACCACAAGGCGATTTGAAAAAAAAAAAAGAAACAAGTTTTATTTTGATACAAAACAAGGTACATGGTAAGAACTACCAACATGTGAGCATATGCAATAAATATCTAAAACAATGCATGGGGTGGCAGCGTAGCATAGTGAGAAGGAGCAGGACGCATAACCAAAAGGTTGCTGGTTCGACTCCCTGCTGGGGTGCTGCTGCTGTACCCCTAGGCAAAAGATTTAACCCAAAATTTCTTCAGTAAAATATCCAGATGTATAAATGTAGATATTGTAACCTTTGTAAGTCGCTCTGAATAGGAGTGTCTGCTAAATGCCAACAATGTAATGTAACGTAATGTTCCTAAAGGAGAACCCCAGCTCAGCTTCATAAGATTGTAATTGTTGTACCTTGTTGTGATACATACAAAATAACATGTCTAAGCTATGCCTTTTCAGAAATTATTTTTTTCAAAAGTAAGTTGAGAAGTACTGAAAAAAATGCTAACCAAATTATTTTTCCCTGCAGATCACCAAAAAAAAATGAGGATGACTCTGTTATATACAGCAATGTTTCCAGAGGGAAAACCTAAAGTATCGCTTGTCCAGGGGAGTGTGACCCAGGTAGGGATTTAAGAAATTTTTTTAATCTTTAATCATTTTTATTGGAAGAAGAAAGGCAGGGAAATCCTCATACATATGAGGAAATAAACCACTGTACCCATCAAAAAGGGTCACAACTGCTCAGGGTATCACAGACACTGCCATACTAAACATAAACTTCTATGGAAAGATGACCATATAACCCTCTTCAGTCTGAAAGATGGCATTTTTATGAAAATTAGTCAAATCGTCATACCGTCAGTAACAGGTTTGGGCTCTATTTTCAGCGATTAAGGTCGTCATTCCTGTGGGGAAACCCCCTTCTCAACACAATGTAGTGCTCTTCAGTCACACTGTATTAAGAGACAGTGTACTGAGGTCTGACGCCAGCAAAATGAGTTTGGTTGCTAACAATAACATGAATCTGTGCTGTGCCATAAAGTATATTAATCTGTTTTACAAATAAATGCCACAGGCCAGTTAATTCATCTCTCCAACACCAAGAGTGAATTTCCAATGAGATGGTGAGAACATGAACTCTCAAACACAGCTGAACTTGTTTGCTAACTAGCTAATGTTGACATTCCTAGTCAAAAATCTGAGTTATGATATCAATGGAATAATAATGTAACAGCATTTTCCTCTGCCAAGTGGTATGCTTGGTTTGCCACTTGCCACTGGTGTTATTTGTCTTCTGTACAATAACAATTTTATTAGGAGTTCACATTTGTTAATTAGCCAGCAAGCTAGGAGGCCAAGAACCAAGACAGGGACAGAGAGACCAGCATGTTGCTTTTCTTTACTTCTCACCAGCTCCAAAAGATGTACGTTCACACATTTCAAACAACAGCAACGTTAATTGCTAAGGGGTCTTAGTATATGCGCACATTCGTGTTTAGGTGCAGAGTTTACCAGCAATGAGCTTCCACGGTTTCATACCAAGAAGCGTTTATTCTGACCACACACAACCATGCGCCTAACATGTGCACCACAGTACCAATCGTATGTAAATTCAACATTGATTGTAATTAAAAATCAGTTGAAATTAGTTGTAGTAACTTAATGATTTGTTGCTTAAAAATACAGGGTCGGTTACAAACAACAAGGATGTTTCGGTTGTCGTTACTGGAAATTAACCCCCTTCTGCTCACGTTTTTGGGGAACATTTATATATTTAATCATATTTTGTGAATTATTACATTGATTGTGTATTACTTGATTACAGGAACAAGTTCTCGAGTGGGACTCCAACCGGCTCTTCGGATGTTATTTTGAACAGAGCTACCAGCTTTGCAGTGGCATCTCTTCATCGTTGGCACAGCCAAATATGCAGAGAAGTCAAATTAGTCATTTTCGACTTAAAACAAACATGTGGTTTGGTTTCTATCTAGCTACATGTCAGATATAGAGACTGATTTCAAAAGTGGTAAAACATCTACAATATACAGATGTTTATAGGCAGTGACAAAATTACCCAAAACATAGAAACATAAAAAATAATGTACTACAATAAAATGAATACATTTACTTCTTAACTGGCTCTACTGCACGCTGAATGCAACATTCAGAAAACGATAAAACTCAAACGGGAGGAGTATGGGGGTGAAATGTGTCTGCTGTCTTAGGTAGCTTAGTTTCTGGTTCCAGAAATTTATGAGCTTATATTTGAAGCGCGCTGCTATCCCCAAAAGGCGCATTGAAGATATTCTTTCCACACGTCATTTTGCATTTACAATAGAACATTCAACCCGCGACAGTCATTGTAAGAACACATATAACAACTATACGCAGTCTTGGTAGTAAATGCGTACTAATACAGAGTAATTGACTGACTTGAAACACTGATAATACGTACCAAATACTGGCACTCAAGTCATTTGCTTGTTCCATTTGCTTGTTGTTTGTGTGAGAAAACTAAAGGAAAGTTTGCACCCGCAGTTCCTCCCTTCCCCCTTTTGACGTCTCTCCTCGCTCTGCCGTTTTTTATTATATTTTTTTCTCGATATCAAATGAGCCGCAACTTCTGTTGCTGTTGCTGGAAATGTCCTTCTCAGTCTGTAAGATGCAAAGCAGAAAACCCACTGCCACGCCACAGAAAGCTCGTCTCAGTCGCACGCCACCAGCGCGAATCGGTACAGCTGTCCTGTTGCGCCTGCGTTGCATTAGCTCGTCAACGCAGTAGCCTACCTCTGTAAACTGGAAGCAAAGTTCGGTAAACTGCGATGAAATGCCTTCTGCTCGTTACTGCAGTAGTTCTGTAACCTGGAAACAAAATGCCGTAAATTGCTACGGTAGGATTTAGGTCAGGCTTTTCCAGATTGCCCCGGCAGCACGTTTCACATTAAAGAAATCGCCGTTGCAGTAGAATAACTGCAGAATGGGGAGTGAGGTCGCATAGAGAGGGACATGGCGATTAGAGGGTGCAGGCCGCTACCACCCATCCGTTTATCCCACAGTGATCTTGTTTTTTATCAATGCTGAGTTAACCCCTTGATGTACACTGAATCTACACTCAAATATAAAAGAATGTGTTGTAAGGATTGGGAGGGCAAATACTGTATGACTCTGTTGTAAATTAATTATCTTATGAAAAATCTGTTAGATGCCATAATGCTCTCATGTGAAATATGAAAAACTGAACTGGATGTCAAAATATATGAAAGTGAATTTGTAATAAATCTAAAATCTATGTATTAATGATGAATAATCTCTTGATATTAAAGTTTGCTTTTGCATACCAAATGTCACTATTAATGTTACAATACTCGGAAATATTACAATAGTCTACGACAATTTTAACATTTGCCCATACGACTTCTTTTGCAGTCACAGACGAGGTCAAGTAAAATCTTCTCACACTTCTCAGAATGGTCACTACCTCTTTCACCAGTACAGATATTATGGTAAAATAGCGTCACCATGTGGATATAAATCGTAGACCCGCCGAAATGGCACGTAATGGGTGTATTTTTCATGTATTGGGAAAATGCATGTATGGAGTCACATACGTTTACTACCTCTATCTAATGTAACAAGACACCATGTACAAACAAAAAGGAGGATTTTCCCGATAAATTGTAAACACATTTGTCCTAGAAAAGTTAAACACACACAACAATGGCTGGCTGCCTACTCTGTTCACTACTCTGTTCAAAAGAATGTGCTGTAAGGATTGGGAAGGCAAATACTGTATGACTCTGTTGTAAATTAATTATCTTATGAAAAATCTGTTAGATGCCATAATGCTCTCATGTGAAATATGAAAAACTGAACTGGATGGTAAAATATATGAAGATGAATTTGTGATAAATGTAAAATAGCATCACCAGCGTCACTTAGCATTAGTGCATAATATTGAGTTGTCTTCTCTACATATGCATATTCGTCTTGGATTCCATGCCATCGGACTCTGGCCCCCTTCTGCAAAGGATTGGGCGGTGGCTGCGGGTGCATCACCCTCCCGACGTTTAAAAAATGTCACGCGCAGGCGTCCTCCGTAAGGTGATCACACCTACATATGCAAGCTAATTAAGTATCTCTGAGTCCTTCCAAGGTAATCTAAACTATTGGAATCAGAGTCCTCTCTCATATTCAGTGTGAGGAAAGGAGCACTGTGCTCACTTATCACCTGTCTTCAACCCTGCTGCTCCAGTCCTGGTTCAACTTAATTTAACTTAACAATTTAATTTAATCACTAGAAATTACTAGAAATACCTGTGAAACACCAACTGTGTCATATGAACAAAATTCACAGATGGCTCACTCCGTATTTGAAGCTTAATGATGCTTTTTCAGATAGAAGGTATTGTTCAATTTTTTATTTCTTGCAAGACATTGTAAAAATAACATAAAAATTGAAAGATTTCCCCAGATGCCCTTCGTAATGTATATGAACACAAGAAAAAAATATAAAATAACACAATTTTTATCAACACTGCTCATAAACAACAGAACATTTCAACCTGCAGTGGTCTTCATCAGGATTTTGTTGGAATTACAATTTTCACTTTGAGGCATCAAACGAGGAATGGATACAAGTTCTTTGCTCCAAGGTTTTAACAATTCTTCTATCGACAGAGTCAGTAACAAAGTGAGTAGAAATGGACAGTGTGATGTGACAGAGAAGCAGAGTAAGAAGAATGTAAAATCTTTCACTCTCAGCTCATGCAACTACAGTATATGAACAATGAGCCTTTTGGGGAAAGGCATGGTTGTAATATTATAATACTGACTTCATCATACAATATTGAAATTATAATACTGTGGATGAGATGGGTCCTGCTGCACACAGCACAGTAGTACAGTATGTACCTTTCAGATCTGCATGCTTTATGTTCAGGTCTTGCATTTGGTAACTGTGCTGTAGAGAACAGAGTCATCCTCCACTGTTTGCACTGGGGATCTGCAGGGGAAAGGCAGCTCAGTTAGAGTTAGTTGTGCTTTTCCAACGGTAGTTCACAACTTATTTTTAGTGAAACCATCCCAGAGCATTTATTATTTTCAGGTACACATATTATAAGTATCACAAGCTTTAGCAATCCCAGGTACAGAAGGGTGGAGTCAAGTTCTGCTTCAGGAAAATTTGCAATATTGGGGCCAGCTTACTGCAGTTTTGTAGATGCTGGGCACAGCAATAGATGTTACTGAAGTAGCCTATTTTTAACACCTGTTTAACGTCTAGTTTGTGATATACTCTGAAACAAATTGTAACACACCCATGTCGGAGTTTCCTTCTGAGAAACACTGATCTTGTGAGTGAACTTTCCTTTCCTCCTGCCTCAGCAGAGGCTTCTCCTGGTTCAAGTTCAAGAGCACAGTCTGTGATAAAAGTTGCTGGAGGGAGATTGAAGACCTGACACAGATACAGTCAGTGCAGGTGTAATGAACAGATTTTCCCACCTGGTGGCAGCACTGGAGAGAGGGAATTGAACTGTGGCGTACTGAAAGTTGTCCTCATTCTCAGAGTGAGCAGGTTCGACTGTGGAGTACAGTGCAATTTCTTCATTGTCTCTGTCTGTGCTCTGTGTTGCATTAGGGGTCAAAGCCATTGCTGACACATTGCCATAAACGGGACTTTCATTTTCCTGGAGACATAAAAAGAAAACAGACCAACGAAAGAAGGAAACATTCCTCAGAACAGTAGAGAGGTTCAGTCTTATCTTCATCAGTCCATAAACTAGCAACCTTCACAGCCACACTGTCTGCACTACCAAGCAAAGAGGTTCAAACTGCTCCGCTATAGGACTCAGGTACCAGGTATGCTGTAACAATATTTACCAATACAAGGAGTGATATTGATAAAAATAAATAATCATAAATAATAAGGTCACAATGCCACACAGTTTGACTTATTCCATCATTTATTTTGAAGGAAACCCTATTTTACCACACTATTACTGTTATCGACCAGTATAAATGACATGTTTTCCTTTTTATGACCAACCTCAGGGCACAATCATCCAGAGAAGCTGCGAACTGTTCACTGTTACTGGCTGGTGTCATTAATCTTATGTCTGTCTTCTGTTGTCACATTTTGACTCACCTCTGTATCCACCTTTGTGCGCTCTGTCTCTCTTGTTGAGTTTCTCTTCCTGTTTAAGAAGCAACCCATGAACAAACAAATTTATCCTCAAATTACCCTTCAGGTCCCTGTGCCACTACAACTACAACTCATACAGAAAGAAAAAGATAACAGCCACCATTCATTGTGTCATTTTTATGTATACTAACTACACACAGAACGTTGAATACTGACCTTTTTGGGTCATTTTGAAGGGCTCAGGCAAAGAGATTTGACTTTGCAGTACAAAGCTCAAAATTCATTTAACTTTAATCACTTTTTGAAGTAGGAATGTCTCTCCACTTTCTTCAAACAGACACTTTATTGAGTCAAAGGATGACTGTGTATGATAGGCCTGCCTTCATTATGGCTACTGCCTTCCCACGATAAAACTACCTGCCCATAATAATAAAGACCACATAAAACAGGGAAAGATGAATTATGATTGGATAGGGGAGCCCAGGAGCAGCCTGAAGAGGTGGGTCTTCAGTCTGTGATGCAAGACCAGCAGTGATTCTGCTGTCATTAGTGCTATAGGAAACCCATTTGATAACATTGGTGGCAGAACAGATAGAGGCATGACTGTGATGTGTAAGGACAGGAGGAAAGGCCAGGACGTCCTGAAGTTACAGAGCGAATTGATGTTGCCGTTTTATAGGTGTGCTATAGTTGTTTTTACATACCAGAGTAGTTATATATATGTATATATATATATATATATATATATATATATATATATATATATATATATATATATATATATATATATATATATATATATAATTTATAGCAAAAAGGCTAAGCAAAGTAGGAGTCATTCAGGAGTCATTATGGCATCAGCCTCATTTTGAAATATCTGTTATTAATCAAATCAAAGCAATTGCAGCACAACGGTACATGTATAATCAAATGAAATGAAAGCATTTGTTACAGGATGAATATGAGAGGATGTATTTTCAGTCACTTACCTCATCCACACAATAGCAGGTAGAAGCACAAGAGCTACAAAGGCTGGGATTCCAACAACTGCACTTACAATCCTTGTGTGATTCCCTATGCAAAGAAACACAGAAATGCACCTATATCAGTTATGACTGCACACTTTCATAGGACAATACCTCTCACTGATGCCTGTGAGCTGAGTGTGTAGGGATAAACCTACCCCAGTACCCCTCTCTGTAATCAGAATTTGTTATTTGGAGAGAAAGCATCGCTGGTACACATTCCCACACTTAAATATACACAGTGGGTCATGACCTTAGTTTATGGCATCTTCTGAATATGACCTGCATGGGGCATTGAACTGATGCTGAAGGAAGGAAAGGGTGCCCCCTACTGGTCAAGCAAAAGCAATTTAAAACAGAAACCTGTTTGTTCTTGGAGGAATGCCTGGTCCTAGGCAGGCTGGTTGTCAGGCCTTATAAATGAAGTCTATGACATGGTCTGTCTGCTGACCTCATAAACTGTTTTCATTTTGTATGACTGCTACTAAAAAATGATATCGTCCTTAAATCATCAGTATCTTTTGAACAATTGTTTATTGTCAGTGCCCCGCCCCCCTAGCTGTGTTTGTTTTCTTCCCCTGTCCACGTGCTTTTGTTTTCCTTGTGTTCTAGCCCCGCCCCTGTCCCCGCCTGCCTCGTTGCTTCATCGCCACCACCTGCCTGCCAGCTCACCTGTTCCCCATCACCTCGTCTGCTCTGCCCTATTTATGCCCTGCCTGTCCCTGTCTCGTTGCTAGTTTGTAGCAGTGTTTTTCCTGACCTGTTTCGTCCCCGCTGTTTGTTTCCTCGTTGCTTTTTGACTTCGCCTGTGCCCTGACCTGGTTTCTCTGCCTGCTGTTTTTGACCTGTTTGCCTGTGTACCTGCCTGCCCCGTTCCTGACTCAGCTTCTACCTGACTTTGCTCCCGGAATTGCCCTCGGACTGTCTACTGGTTCCTGACTCTGCCTGTTCCTGACTTCGCCCTGGTTTTTCCCACGGACTGCCTTCCCGTTACTGACCCTGCCTGTTCCCGGCTCTCGAACTCTGCCTGACGTTTCAAATAAAGACGCACTTTACCCTGATCGTGTGTGGACTGCTTTTGGGTCCCTCGTCTGTGTCCTAACAGTTTATAATGACTTCTGACTATACCTTGTACTGTAACCAGCACGACAGAAGAGGTATGGTTTCCAAATTTGTTCTTTGCCTCACAGTAGTACTCTCCACTGTCCCAGGATATAAAGTTAGTAATGTTCAAACTTTGTCCTGATCCTGTCTGCCAGACTCCAGTGTCATTCTTCTTGTACCAGGTGTAGCTCTGCACTGGTGGGATGGCATTGCTGCTGCAGGTCAGAGTCACTGAACTGCCCTCCACTATTTCACCAGAGGGACTGACTGACACTGAGGTGTTCTTAGGAGCATCTGAAAGCGGAAACAACAAATACAAAATTTTACTTACTGTATACAACTCAATCAGAAAACATCAGTGGGTTGAAATTTTAGCATTGTGATCAGAACACTTCTCCATATACATTCTTACTAATGAAGGTACTCCTGTATAATACTAGCGTGCACTTTAATAATAAATCAAAATTTTTAATCTTGATAAAAATGCGC
This sequence comes from Megalops atlanticus, assembly GCA_019176425.1. Classification (NCBI taxonomy): domain Eukaryota; kingdom Metazoa; phylum Chordata; class Actinopteri; order Elopiformes; family Megalopidae; genus Megalops; species Megalops atlanticus. The sequence goes on along the minus strand of CM032884.1, from coordinate 5,971,278 downwards.
TTGTTTTGTGTAGTCACAGACATAAACAATTTGATCCAAATCACACAAATATAATGGACGTTCAAACAGCATGAAGGTTTGTGTTACAGTAGAAAGCACTTTGCATGTTACATATTAGGTACCTGTGACTTATGAATCAGTTTAATCATTGACCCCAGACTCATTGTAAGCAAGACAAGAATGTTATATAAATAATCCTCAGTGCTCCAGAGTCTGTCAATGTGGGTTCAATGTCACAGTAATTGCTATGTTTATGATGAAGACATCTATACATAACACTAATAAGGTCTGTTGCAAACTACAACAAAATGTTTGTCTCTCCTTTTCTTGATCACTATCTCAAATATTCCCAGTTGCCTACATGCTTTGACTGAGCTCATTCATAATGTTTTTGAGGATGAATTGAGGTAACATTGAATCCAATGCTCTTTCCTGGTATTTGTGTGTTTAAAAGAAAAGAAAATTCATGAGTTTCATCACATACTCACATCTGACTTTGAGAGTCACTTCAGAGGAAGGGAGATGCTCATAGCCTCTTACAGCACAGGATTATCTGCCTGCATCTTCAATGCTGGCTGAGAACTGGAGAGTCTGGTTGGTGTTGGGTAGAGGATGTCTGTTCTTGTACCAGATGAAGGCTGGGCTGCCACTCAAAGTGCAGGTGGTGTTACAGGTCAGTTTCACCCTCTTTCCCTCTTTCACTCCCTGATGAGTCATATTCACCTGTAAGGCTTCAGAGAAGAAATAAAACAGTGTTTATACTGCTGACTCTGATTTGTCTGTTGTCTTTACAGTGGGATGAAAATGCTTTCAGTTTTTACATATAATTTTAGATTTACCTGTGACTGTCAGTGTGACACCAGGTGCACCACTATATTTCCCGGAGTCTATGTTTGTCAGGAACCTGAAGAGATATCTTGCTGAGTGACTCTCTGTCAGATTGTTTATTCTAAAAGTGCAGTTGTGTTCCTTATTCCCAGGGTACTGCACATGCTGACTGTACTGTGGGTTTAGGGACAAGTCTTTATCATTGTCAGTGAACCAGAATGTTGTTTGTACTATATAACCACTGGGATATGTGTAAGTGCAGGGTATGTCCACTGAAGTCCCCTTTAAGGCACAGATGCTCTCACTGGCATATGTGACATTCCAGCCATTCTGACCCAGAGCACCTGAAAAACAGTCTCACATCATCACACTGCATAGAAATACTTGTACTTATAGGCATTTTGTCTATATTTTGGTACAGTTTATTAAAAATACAAATATTGACTATGACTGAACTGTCATTAATTTATCAATCAATCAATTGATCAATTTACATGTACCAAGATTTTTAGCCTCTGAACAGCTTTGCTGATTTTACGAAGGCAAAAATTTCTTTTTCTGTTCATATCGGTTGAACTGAGCTGAGTGTGAGAAGGAACTTGAGTGTTTTCTCCCTCTCTCTTCAGATGCTCAAAGCTACAGTACAGTAGCACATGATATTGCAGAAATTATGCAGATTCCTGTTCAAAATGGATATTTCTGTCACTTACTTTTACTGGATATTGCATCAAAGACTTTTACTGTACATACCAAAGAAATCAGATCAGTAATCAATAATCGTTCAATGAAGGATATTGGCCCACATCTAAATTGGCTGACGCAGACAACATTAAGTCAAATAATCTTCTTATTTATTTACCTGGCACAGAGAGAAGGATTGCCATGAGCACTGTTAATGTTTCTGAGAACATGGTAGCATCAGTCTCTGTACCTTCATAAAAAATACAGAGCTATCATGTTACATTTACACCACAAGTCAACGTTGCACAAAATGAACATTATGCAGCATTATGAAATAGAATGGAGATACAGTAAACTGAATTTAACATTAAATTTTTTTTATTCAAAACACTGTATTTGTATTATCAATATTCTAAATTTGTAAATGCTCTAGAATTATTGTTACAATCACACAAATGTAATGTCATGTATTGTAATGTAACTCTCAGGAGTAAAGTGGACTGGATACTCTTTGTACACTTTGGCAACACATTATCAGAGATAATCTATAGAAGAAAAATGTATGATTTATGATTTGATAAATACATTTAAATCATGAAATACTACTGTTTTGTGGCAGATGCCATAGACATTTTGACTTTAGTCAAAGCAATTCAGTTAGCAATATAAATGATTAAACAACATTATGACTTGGCAAAAGGATCACAATTAATCTACACTTGCATAACAAGCAATTTGATATACTTACCCAATCTATCAAGTGATCTGAACTCAACAGTTCCCTAACTGTAGAAAATATCCTCCTTGTCAGCACAGTGCCACTCGATGTGACTGTGAAAAATGTAGTGAAAACTTAAACTAAAAACAGCATGGGCTGAACTTGCTGGTACTTTCTTCCTTCCCCTTTTTCATGGCCTCCATGCATATCATTTTCTGTACAAGTGCTATCTAAGCAAGAAATTCATTTGCATTTTCTTTGCATGGGACCTAATATTCATCAGTTTTTAAAATGCTGTGTAATCCCCACTCTCTTACCATTAGACATTCACCCCATTTCCAGTCAACATAATTTCTCTTAAGTAAAGGCACTCAGCATTGTGTAGATGCAGATAAATAGTAAATGTGGGCATCTACAAACAATTACAGAAAATGTGTTAAAAAGAAATTTCATGTTATGTCTGCTTAAATACATTCAGAATTACTTTTAAAAATAATGAATACGTAATTAATTGTTTATGGAAATTGTTTACAGGATATGCAGAAACAGACAAGTGTCCTATAATGCTCAATGAAAGATTATGTGTATATGACTGTTTCCTTGTTATAAGTGGATCTGAGCTTTGTTTCAGAATCAGGTCTCACATGACAAGCCATGATATGAATATCATATATTATTTGTTGTTTGGTTTTAATGCTTTCTTCCCCTTTCTGCGATGGTGTGTTTGAATTACCAGCTTACTCAGGCAAAACGACTGTGGTCAACCAAGGGTCTGTTTTTCACACCACAAGCCGCACAGTGCAGTACAGCAGAGTGGGTGCTCATTGGAGAGTAGCGCTACCCTGCTGACGCCACCCAAGAGACTCGTGAGGAGTGTCAGGCTGCCTGAAAGTAGTGAGATGAGCACACACTGGCTTACTTAGTACCCGGCTCTATCCCCGCAAAACAAAACTGTTCTGCTGATTTGGGCTCCTGGTCATTGTCAGCAAATGACACGTCCAGTTGTAGGATCCGGTCTTGTAACCAATACTCCATTCTCACAAGGTTAGAACATTGTGGGTTTGAATCCTGAGAGTGCCTCTGATGTTATTAGTGCCTCTGATATTATTCATAATGTTTCAGCCATAAAAAATACCCCTTTCATCATAAAATCCAAAATGTTCTTTTTCTATTTCTCCACTTCCAGTGAGTGGCAGTCTGTCCCACCCCAAGGTATAGCTGTCTCTCTGACGTCCACAGGGTGCTGAGTCACTGACTCACTGGCTCACTCACTCAATCACTCACTTGCTTCTCCACCACTCACTCACTCACTCCTCGCTCACCACTCACCCTCAGAGTGCAAGCCTCCCAGGGAAGCAGTCCTGTCGTATCATTACATCACCATGTTACATCATGTGACTGCATGTTTTATTTCAGCATTGATCAGAGACAATGACGTTGTATGTCCCCAAATATCTGTTGGACATTCTCTCCTTACCAAGTGCACTTTCACTGTGAAGAACGGATCGGAGGCCAGGGCCTTCAAAATCAGCAGTGCTCATTCATTCAAACAGAAGCTGTAGTAGTGTTCACCATTTTACAGCAGCAGAAACAGGGTTCAGTGACTGAATAATTTCTCTCAACTCCCTGTGTGTCTTCATACTGACCTTAACTCCAAATGCATGATGGTTTTTCTACAAAGTGAAGCATTTTATTGAGAATCTAATGTTTGCAAATTGCAGAATTTGTGATTAAAGTGTAAACTACCTGTGCATATCACATCAGTGAAAAGGACAATTCTGATTTAAAAAAATGAAGGAATACTAATTCGAGACAAGTGAAAAGGTATTTTATATTTGCAATATTTGTTGTTTTCTTACAGCTCTCTTGTTTTGAGTGACATTAATTATCAGTGGCACCTGAACAAAGAGTTAAGTGACTTACAATAGAGCATACAAGAAGTGGAGAGACAATACTAAATCATGTGTCACAATCCAATAGCAGAATTCACTATATAACATGTCATATTTTGTTAAGTGACATAGTCTAAGGATATAGCATGAAAAGATATAGACCTAATCAAAATTTAAAGAAAATCCCATAACTTGTGTCCTACCTGTGTGTCTGTGCCTTCTGCTCGTTACTGCAGTAGTTCTGTAACCTGAAAACAAAATGCCGTAAATTGCTACGGTAGGATTTGAGGTCAGGCTTTTCCAGATTGCCCCGGCAGCACGTTTCACATTAAAGAAATCGCCGTTGCAGTAGAATAACTTTGCAGAATGGGGAGTGAGGTCGCATAGAGAGGACATGGCGATTAGAGGGTGCAGGCCGCTACCACCCATCCGTTTATCCCACAGTGATCTTGTTTTTATCAATGCTGAGTTAACCCCTTGATGTACACTGAATCTACACTCAAATATAAAAGAATGTGTTGTAAGGATTGGGAGGGCAAATACTGTATGACTCTGTTGTAAATTAATTATCTTATGAAAAATCTGTTAGATGCCATAATGCTCTCATGTGAAATATGAAAACTGAACTGGATGTCAAAATATATGAAAGTGAATTTGTAATAAATCTAAAATCTATGTATTAATGATGAATAATCTCTTGATATTAAAGTTTGCTTTTGCATACCAAATGTCACTATTAATGTTACAATACTCGGAAATATTACAATAGTCTACGACAATTTTAACATTTGCCCATACGACTTCTTTTGCAGTCACAGACGAGGTCAAGTAAAATCTTCAGGCTTCTCAGAATGGTCATCAATTTTCACCAGTACAGATATTATGGTAAAATAGCGTCACCATATGGATATAAATCGTAGACCCGCCGAAATGGCACGTAATGGTGTATTTTCATGTATTGGGAAAATGCATGTATGGAGTCACATACGTTTACTACCTCTATCTAATGTAACAAGACACCATGTACAAACAAAAAGGAGGATTTTCCCGATAAATTGTAAACACATTTGTCCTAGAAAAGTTAAACACACACAACAATGGCTGGCTGCCTACTCTGTTCAAATACTCTTTCAAAAGAATGTGCTGTAAGGATTGGGAAGGCAAATACTGTATGACTCTGTTGTAAATTAATTATCTTATGAAAAATCTGTTAGATGCCATAATGCTCTCATGTGAAATATGAAAACTGAACTGGATGGTAAAATATATGAAGATGAATTTGTGATAAATGTAAAATAGCATCAAGAGCGTCACTTAGCATTAGTGCATAATATTGAGTTGTCTTCTTTACATATGCATATTCGCCTTGGATTCCATGCCATAACCTCTGGCCCCCTTCTGCAAAGGAAATGGGCGGTGGCTGCGGGTGCATCACCCTCCCGACGTTTAAAATGTCACGCGCAGGCGTCCTCCTGAAAGGTGATCACACCTACATATGCAAGCTAATTAAGTATCTCTGAGTCCTTCCAAAAATAATCTAAACTATTGGAATCAGAGTCCTCTCTCATATTTCAGTGTGAGGAAAGGAGCACTGTGCTCACTTATCACCTGTCTTCAACCCTAGCTCCAGTCCTGGTTCAACTTAATTTAACTTAACAATTTAATTTAATCACTAGAAATTACTAGAAATACCTGTGAAACACCAACTGTGTCATATGAACAAAATTCACAGATGGCTCACTCCGTATTTGAAGCTTAATGATGCTTTTTCAGATAGAAGGTATTGTTCAATTTTTTTATTTCTTGCAAGACATTGTAAAAATAACATAAAAATTGGAAAGATTTCCCCAGATGCCCTTTAATGTATATGAACACAAGAAAAAATATAAAATAACACAATTTTTATCAACACTGCTCATAAACAACAGAACATTTCAACCTGCAGTGGTCTTCATCAGGATTTTGTTGGAATTACAATTTTCACTTTGAGGCATCAAACGAGGAATGGATACAAGTTCTTTGCTCCAAGGTTTTAACAATTCTTCTATCGACAGAGTCAGTAACAAAAGTGAGTAGAAATGGACAGTGTGATGTGACAGAGAAGCAGAGTAAGAAGAATGTAAAATCTTTTTCTCTCAGCTCATGCAACTACAGTATATGAACAATGAGCCTTTGGGAAAGGCATGGTTGTAATATTATAATACTGACTTCATCATACAATATTGAAATTATAATACTGTGGATGAGATGGGTCCTGCTGCACACAGCACAGTAGTACAGTATGTACCTTTCAGATCTGCATGCTTTATGTTCAGGTCTTGCATTTGGTAACTGTGCTGTAGAGAACAGAGTCATCCTCCACTGTTTGCACTGGGGATCTGCAGGGGAAAGGCAGCTCACTTAGAGTTAGTTGTGCTTTTCCAACGGTAGTTCACAACTTATTTTTAGTGAAACCATCCCAGAGCATTTATTATTTTCAGGTACACATATTATAAGTATCACAAGCTTTAGCAATCCCAGGTACAGAAGGGTGGAGTCAAGTTCTGCTTCAGGAAAATTTGCAATATTGGGGCCAGCTTACTGCAGTTTTGTAGATGCTGGGCACAGCAATAGATGTTACTGAAGTAGCCTATTTTTAACACCTGTTTAACGTCTAGTTTGTGATATACTCTGAAACAAATTGTAACACACCCATGTCGGAGTTTCCTTCTGAGAAACACTGATCTTGTGAGTGAACTTTCCTTTCCTCCTGCCTCAGCAGAGGCTTCTCCTGGTTCAAGTTCAAGAGCACAGTCTGTGATAAAAGTTGCTGGAGGGAGATTGAAGACCTGACACAGATACAGTCAGTGCAGGTGTAATGAACAGATTTTCCCACCTGGTGGCAGCACTGGAGAGAGGGGAATTGAACTGTGGCGTACTGAAAGTTGTCCTCATTCTCAGAGTGAGCAGGTTCGACTGTGGAGTACAGTGCAATTTCTTCATTGTCTCTGTCTGTGCTCTGTGTTGCATTAGGGGTCAAAGCCATTGCTGACACATTGCCATAAACGGGACTTTCATTTTCCTGGAGACATAAAAAGAAAACAGACCAACGAAAGAAGGAAACATTCCTCAGAACAGTAGAGAGGTTCAGTCTTATCTTCATCAGTCCATAAACTAGCAACCTTCACAGCCACACTGTCTGCACTACCAAGCAAAGAGGTTCAAACTGCTCCGCTATAGGACTCAGGTACCAGGTATGCTGTAACAATATTTACCAATACAAGGAGTGATATTGATAAAATAAATAATCATAAATAATAAGGTCACAATGCCACACAGTTGACTTATTCCATCATTTATTTTGAAGGAAACCCTATTTTACCACACTATTACTGTTATCGACCAGTATAAATGACATGTTTTCCTTTTTATGACCAACCTCAGGGCACAATCATCCAGAGAAGCTGCGAACTGTTCACTGTTACTGGCTGGTGTCATTAATCTTATGTCTGTCTTCTGTTGTCACATTTTGACTCACCTCTGTATCCACCTTTGTGCGCTCTGTCTCTCTTGTTGAGTTTTCTCTTCCTGTTTAAGAAGCAACCCATGAACAAACAAATTTATCCTCAAATTACCCTTCAGGTCCCTGTGCCACTACAACTACAACTCATACAGAAAAGAAAAAGATAACAGCCACCATTCATTGTGTCATTTTTTATGTATACTAACTACACACAGAACGTTGAATACTGACCTTTTTGGGTCATTTTGAAGGGCTCAGGCAAAGAGATTTGACTTTGCAGTACAAAGCTCAAAATTCATTTAACTTTAATCACTTTTTGAAGTAGGAATGTCTCTCCACTTTCTTCAAACAGACACTTTATTGAGTCAAAGGATGACTGTGTATGATAGGCCTGCCTTCATTATGGCTACTGCCTTCCCACGATAAAACTACCTGCCCATAATAATAAAGACCACATAAAACAGGGAAAGATGAATTATGATTGGATAGGGGAGCCCAGGAGCAGCCTGAAGAGGTGGGTCTTCAGTCTGTGATGCAAGACCAGCAGTGATTCTGCTGTCATTAGTGCTATAGGAAACCCATTTGATAACATTGGTGGCAGAACAGATAGAGGGCATGACTGTGATGTGTGAGTAAGGACAGGAGGAAAGGCCAGACGTCCTGAAGTTACAGAGCGAATTGATGTTGCCGTTTTATAGGTGTGCTATAGTTGTTTTTACATACCAGAGTAGTTATATATATGTATATATATATATATATATATATATATATATATATATATATATATATATATATATATATATATATATATATATATATAATTTATTAGCAGAAAGGCTAAGCAAAGTAGGAGTCATTCAGGAGTCATTATGGCATCAGCCTCATTTTGAAATATCTGTTATTAATCAAATCAAAGCAATTGCAGCACAACGGTACATGTATAATCAAATGAAATGAAAGCATTTGTTACAGGATGAATATGAGAGGGATGTATTTTCAGTCACTTACCTCATCCACACAATAGCAGGTAGAAGCACAAGAGCTACAAAGGCTGGGATTCCAACAACTGCACTTACAATCCTTGTGTGATTCCCTATGCAAAGAAACACAGAAATGCACCTATATCAGTTATGACTGCACACTTTCATAGGACAATACCTCTCACTGATGCCTGTGAGCTGAGTGTGTAGGATAAACCTACCCCAGTACCCCTCTCTGTAATCAGAATTTGTTATTTGGAGAGAAAGCATCGCTGGTACACATTCCCACACTTAAATATACACAGTGGGTCATGACCTTAGTTTATGGCATCTTCTGAATATGACCTGCAGGGGGCATTGAACTGATGCTGAAGGAAGGAAAGGGTGCCCCCTACTGGTCAAGCAAAAGCAATTTAAAACAGAAACCTGTTTGTTCTGGAGGAATGCCTGGTCCTAGGCAGGCTGGTTGTCAGCCTTATAAATGAAGTCTATGACATGGTCTGTCTGCTGACCTCATAAACTGTTTTCATTTTGTATGACTGCTACTAAAAATGATATCGTCCTTAAATCATCAGTATCTTTTGAACAATTGTTTATTGTCAGTGCCCGCCCCCTAGCTGTGTTTGTTTTCTTCCCCTGTCCACGTGCTTTTGTTTTCCTTGTGTTCTAGCCCCGCCCCTGTCCCCCGCCTGCCTTTGCTTCATCGCCACCACCTGCCTGCCAGCTCACCTGTTCCCCATCACCTCGTCTGCTCTGCCCTATTTATGCCCTGCCTGTCCCTGTCTCGTTGCTAGTTTGTAGCAGTGTTTTTCCTGACCTGTTTCGTCCCCGCTGTTTGTTTCCTCGTTGCTTTTTGACTTCGCCTGTGCCCTGACCTGGTTTCTCTGCCTGCTGTTTTTGACCTGTTTGCCTGTGTACCTGCCTGCCCCGTTCCTGACTCAGCTTCTACCTGACTTTGCTCCCGGAATTGCCCTCGGACTATCTACTGGTTCCTGACTCTGCCTGTTCCTGACTTCGCCCTGGTTTTTCCCACGGACTGCCTTCCCGTTACTGACCCTGCCTGTTCCCGGCTCTCGAACTCTGCCTGACGTTTTCAAATAAAGACGACTTTACCCTGATCGTGTGGACTGCTTTTGGGTCCCTCGTCTGTGTCCTAACAGTTTATAATGACTTCTGACTATACCTTGTACTGTAACCAGCACGACAGAAGAGGTATGGTTTCCAAATTTGTTCTTTGCCTCACAGTAGTACTCTCCACTGTCCCAGGATATAAAGTTAGTAATGTTCAAACTTTGTCCTGATCCTGTCTGCCAGACTCCAGTGTCATTCTTCTTGTACCAGGTGTAGCTCTGCACTGGTGGGATGGCATTGCTGCTGCAGGTCAGAGTCACTGAACTGCCCTCCACTATTTCACCAGAGGGACTGACTGACACTGAGGTGTTCTTAGGAGCATCTGAAAGCGGAAACAACAAATACAAAATTTTACTTACTGTATACAACTCAATCAGAAAACATCAGTGGGTTGAAATTTTAGCATTGTGATCAGAACACTTCTCCATATACATTCTTACTAATGAAGGTACTCCTGTATAATACTAGCGTGCACTTTAATAATAAATCAAAATTTTTAATCTTGATAAAAATGCGCTTGTTTTGTGTAGTCACAGACATAAACAATTTGATCCAAATCACACAAATATAATGGACGTTCAAACAGCATGAAGGTTTGTGTTACAGTAGAAAGCACTTTGCATGTTACATATTAGGTACCTGTGACTTATGAATCAGTTTAATCATTGACCCCAGACTCATTGTAAGCAAGACAAGAATGTTATATAAATAATCCTCAGTGCTCCAGAGTCTGTCAATGTGGGTTCAATGTCACAGTAATTGCTATGTTTATGATGAAGACATCTATACATAACACTAATAAGGTCTGTTGCAAACTACAACAAAATGTTTGTCTCTCCTTTTCTTGATCACTATCTCAAATATTCCCAGTTGCCTACATGCTTTGACTGAGCTCATTCATAATGTTTTTGAGGATGAATTGAGGTAACATTGAATCCAATGCTCTTTCCTGGTATTTGTGTGTTTAAAAGAAAAGAAAATTCATGAGTTTCATCACATACTCACATCTGACTTTGAGAGTCACTTCAGAGGAAGGGAGATGCTCATAGCCTCTTACAGCACAGGATTATCTGCCTGCATCTTCAATGCTGGCTGAGAACTGGAGAGTCTGGTTGGTGTTGGGTAGAGGATGTCTGTTCTTGTACCAGATGAAGGCTGGGCTGCCACTCAAAGTGCAGGTGGTGTTACAGGTCAGTTTCACCCTCTTTCCCTCTTTCACTCCCTGATGAGTCATATTCACCTGTAAGGCTTCAGAGAAGAAATAAAACAGTGTTTATACTGCTGACTCTGATTTGTCTGTTGTCTTTACAGTGGGATGAAAATGCTTTCAGTTTTTACATATAATTTTAGATTTACCTGTGACTGTCAGTGTGACACCAGGTGCACCACTATATTTCCCGAGTCTATGTTTGTCAGGAACCTGAAGAGATATCTTGCTGAGTGACTCTCTGTCAGATTGTTTATTCTAAAAGTGCAGTTGTGTTCCTTATTCCCAGGGTACTGCACATGCTGACTGTACTGTGGGTTTAGGGACAAGTCTTTATCATTGTCAGTGAACCAGAATGTTGTTTGTACTATATAACCACTGGGATATGTGTAAGTGCAGGGTATGTCCACTGAAGTCCCCTTTAAGGCACAGATGCTCTCACTGGCATATGTGACATTCCAGCCATTCTGACCCAGAGCACCTGAAAAACAGTCTCACATCATCACACTGCATAGAAATACTTGTACTTATAGGCATTTTGTCTATATTTTGGTACAGTTTATTAAAAATACAAATATTGACTATGACTGAACTGTCATTAATTTATCAATCAATCAATTGATCAATTTACATGTACCAAGATTTTTAGCCTCTGAACAGCTTTGCTGATTTTACGAAGGCAAAAATTTCTTTTTCTGTTCATATCGGTTGAACTGAGCTGAGTGTGAGAAGGAACTTGAGTGTTTTCTCCCTCTCTCTTCAGATGCTCAAAGCTACAGTACAGTAGCACATGATATTGCAGAAATTATGCAGATTCCTGTTCAAAATGGATATTTCTGTCACTTACTTTTACTGGATATTGCATCAAAGACTTTTACTGTACATACCAAAGAAATCAGATCAGTAATCAATAATCGTTCAATGAAGGATATTGGCCCACATCTAAATTGGCTGACGCAGACAACATTAAGTCAAATAATCTTCTTATTTATTTACCTGGCACAGAGAGAAGGATTGCCATGAGCACTGTTAATGTTTCTGAGAACATGGTAGCATCAGTCTCTGTACCTTCATAAAAAATACAGAGCTATCATGTTACATTTACACCACAAGTCAACGTTGCACAAAAATGAACATTATGCAGCATTATGAAATAGAATGGAGATACAGTAAACTGAATTTAACATTAAATTTTTTTATTCAAAACACTGTATTTGTATTATCAATATTCTAAATTTGTAAATGCTCTAGAATTATTGTTACAATCACACAAATGTAATGTCATGTATTGTAATGTAACTCTCAGGAGTAAAGTGGACTGGATACTCTTTGTACACTTTGGCAACACATTATCAGAGATAATCTATAGAAGAAAAATGTATGATTTATGATTTGATAAATACATTTAAATCATGAAATACTACTGTTTTGTGGCAGATGCCATAGACATTTTGACTTTAGTCAAAGCAATTCAGTTAGCAATATAAATGATTAAACAACATTATGACTTGGCAAAAGGATCACAATTAATCTACACTTGCATAACAAGCAATTTGATATACTTACCCAATCTATCAAGTGATCTGAACTCAACAGTTCCTAACTGTAGAAAATATCCTCCTTGTCAGCACAGTGCCACTCGATGACTGTGAAAAATGTAGTGAAAACTTAAACTAAAAACAGCATGGGCTGAACTTGCTGGTACTTTCTTCCTCCTTCCCTTTTTCATGGCCTCCATGCATATCATTTTCTGTACAAGTGCTATCTAAGCAAGAAATTCATTTGCATTTTCTTTGCATGGGACCTAATATTCATCAGTTTTTAAAATGCTGTGTAATCCCCACTCTCTTACCATTAGACATTCACCCCATTTCAGTCAACATAATTTCTCTTAAGTAAAGGCACTCAGCATTGTGTAGATGCAGATAAATAGTAAATGTGGGCATCTACAAACAATTACAGAAAATGTGTTAAAAAGAAATTTCATGTTATGTCTGCTTAAATACATTCAGAATTACTTTTAAAAATAATGAATACGTAATTAATTGTTTATGGAAATTGTTTACAGGATATGCAGAAACAGACAAGTGTCCTATAATGCTCAATGAAAGATTATGTGTATATGACTGTTTCCTTGTTATAAGTGGATCTGAGCTTTGTTTCAGAATCAGGTCTCCACATGACAAGCCATGATATGAATATCATATATTATTTGTTGTTTGGTTTTAATGCTTTCTTCCCCTTTCTGCGATGGTGTGTTTGAATTACCAGCTTACTCAGGCAAAACGACTGTGGTCAACCAAGGGTCTGTTTTTCACACCACAAGCCGCACAGTGCAGTACAGCAGAGTGGGTGCTCATTGGAGAGTAAGCGCTACCCTGCTGACGCCACCCAAGAGACTCGTGAGGAGTGTCAGGCTGCCTGAAAGTAGTGAGATGAGCACACACTGGCTTACTTAGTACCCGGCTCTATCCCCCGCAAAACAAAACTGTTCTGCTGATTTGGGCTCCTGGTCATTGTCAGCAAATGACACGTCCAGTTGTAGGATCCGGTCTTGTAACCAATACTCCATTCTCACAAGGTTAGTACGTTGTGGGTTTGAATCCTGAGAGTGCCTCTGATGTTATTAGTGCCTCTGATATTATTCATAATGTTTCAGCCATAAAAAATACCCCTTTCATCATAAAATCCAAAATGTTCTTTTTCTATTTCTCCACTTCCAGTGAGTGGCAGTCTGTCCCACCCCAAGGTATAGCTGTCTCTCTGCCGTCCACAGGGTGCTGAGTCACTGACTCACTGGCTTACTCACTCACTTGCTTCTCCACCACTCACTCACTCACTCACTCGCTCACTCACTCACCCTCAGAGTGCAAGCCTCCCAGGGGAAGCAGTCCTGTCGTATCATTACATCACCATGTTACATCATGTGACTGCATGTGTTATTTCAGCATTGATCAGAGACAATGACGTTGTATGTCCCCAAATATCTGTTGGACATTCTCTCCTTACCAAGTGCACTTTTACTGTGAAGAACAGATCGGAGGCCAGGGCCTTCAAAATCAGCAGTGCTCATTCATTCAAACAGAAGCTGTAGTAGTGTTCACCATTTTACAGCAGCAGAAACAGGGTTCAGTGACTGAATAATTTCTCTCAACTCCCTGTGTGTCTTCATACTGACCTTAACTCCAAATGCATGATTTTTTTTTCTACAAAGTGAAGCATTTTATTGAGATCCTAATGTTTGCAGATTTCTGATTTTGTGATTAAAGTGTAAACTACCTGTGCATATCACATCAGTGAAAAGGACAATTCTGATTTAAAAAATGAAGGAATACTAATTCGAGACAAGTGAAAAGGTATTTTATATTTGCAATATTTGTTGTTTTCTTACAGCTCTCTTGTTTTGAGTGACATTAATTATCAGTGGCACCTGAACAAAGAGTTAAGTGACTTACAATAGAGCATACAAGAAGTGGAGAGACAATACTAAATCATAAGTGTCACAATCCAATAGTAGAATTCACTATATAACATGTCATATTTTGTTAAGTGACATAGTCTAAGGATATAGCATGAAAAGATATAGACCTAATCAAAATTATGTATAAATTTTTGTAAGGATTTAAAGAAAATCCCATAACTTGTGTCCTACCTGTGTGTCTGTTCCTATGACTCTCTTTCTCAATGTTCCCCTCTTCTTCCTGAATAGATGGAGAGAGACAGAAACAAAGACCTTCAGGCTCTGAACGTCACTGGTCCAAGGTATCATTTAACTGTACCTTTCCTTCACATTTCCCTGACGTTAAATGTTAAATTCGTAATTCCATATTGCATGTGACAGCAGGGTGAGTTTGAGGGGGGTTTGTATATTAAAGCGCTTACCTCATCAACACAATGTCAGCATGCACAACAACATGCACACATATGATTCCAGCAGCTACACACGCTGCCTAAAAGTGCTGTCTGATGTCCCAAGCAACGTGACACGCTAAAGGTTTGGGATTAGTGATGGATATAAAACCTGAGCTGAGTAGCCTAAGAGTTCCATGCGTAGAGTGTCTTCATTCACAGTGTAAGCACACTTGCTGAAGTATCCCCTTTCATGATAGAAACAGCAGGTAAACTATGCTGCATAACCATGTTGTACTGATGTAGCAGATCTGATTAAATATGAATTTCTCCTGCTCTAAAGGGACTCTTGAAAACTTTATATCAGGTGCATCTGCATTGTTGGGTTGGCATCACTCCCGAAAATCCAGGCTTCTGTTTTTATCATCAATGCACATTGCAGGTATGGCTAATGATAACAATAATATATTATAAAAATATATAAATATATAAAAAACATATTGTACAGCTGTTTTGTGAAAGCAGAGGATTGAAACCAGCACCTGACAAAGCACTTATTTTAAGAACAAACCTGTTTCTAAGTTTACGTATTTTAAGAACAAACTTGTTCCTATACACAAACTAAAATCAGCAAAGGCTTCACTGACTGACGTAGACCTTTCCTGCTTCCCCTTTTTCAAATACATTTACATATGAGTGCATGTATAACTGATGTAATAGCACCCTTTTGTGCTGGGTGAAATGTATTATATATGACGACTTTAATGATCTTCAGTACATGAAAACCACATTCTAATTACTGTCCAAGAATTATCAGATTGATCTGACTTTACACTGATGCTAAACTGGCTAAAGATATCACTTCTGTGAATGTGTACATGCTGTAATTTTACTATTTTTTATATTTTACTATTTTACATTTTTGGACATTCAGGCATAACCCATGATCTTCTTCCTGAAACACAGAAATAAAGTCATTGGAAGTAACTGTGTCTCCAACTGACAACTTAAGTGTTGCTCAGTTGTTGCCTGAAGACGTATGAGTATGTAAGTGAATGGAGGGGTCTGAGCAAATAAATAAAATCAATAAATAAAAAGCTCTGAGTCAAAATTTCCAAACAAAAACTTTAATTTTTTTATTACAAATATTTTTTACTTACAGAGGACTAGAAGAAATGAGGCTACAAAATGGAAAAAAGGAATGCTAAACCTCAACCCAAAGTCAAAGGTCACTGAATCCGTTGACTTTGTCTAAGACCATGGCAAAGACAAGCAGTTTGCCTCTATCAAACAGCACCTCACTGTCTGCTTTCAGTGTTTAGTTGGCTTTTGGTTATAATAGGGTTAGGGTTAGGGTTAGGGTTATGGTAAGGGTTAGGGTTATGATGTCAAATTCTTTGTGCTGTATTTCACATAACTAACACAGGTAACAGTTTAGCTTACTTATTTCAAAGAAGCAGCAGCAATTGGAACATGGATACTCAGAATACAAAAAGAAAAATGAGATCAAACTGCATGCTTCTCATTTTCTTTAAATGAATTGAAAAAAGCTGAATGTACAGAGTTTAAACACTTCAAAGTAGCTGCATTACAAAATAGAAAATATAAAATACAAAATATGACATAGCTGGGGCGAGAGGTGCATGCTGTCATGTTGGAAAGGCAGGTTGAGATGGGTCCTGTTGTACAAAACCTTTGTTTGCTGCCTATTACAGCAGTAGTGGTAAGATCTACTTTACAGTCAGGGTTTGCAATTTTTAACTGTGCTGTAAAGGACAGAGTGATACTCTGCACTTTTCTCTTGTGACCTGCAGGGAGAAAACAGCACATTTAGGGTATAATATTCAGTACATGGCTGTCTACTGTATTACTACCTCCACTAATATTAGATCTCGCTGCTGAAGTAGATTCTCATTATATAAATAGCTGGTTTATTGAATTATGTTAACATTCATGTTTGAAGCTGTATTGTTTTTTGTACAACTACTACCTACTTGGCGCTGTGTCAGGGTTTCAGTTTATTGTAAATTTTTATTAATATTTGGTTTTCTTTGATCATCTGAAAATGTGTGTATATATATATATATATAGATATATGGAGAATAAAACTTTGCTTTTTTGGCCTACATCTTTCCTCCTGCACCTACCTATTACCTTTTTTTTTTCTTTGATCTCTACAACAGCTCACCACATACAATACCGTATAGACTAAGACTGATAGAGAGGCCAGATTCTCCTGGGTCTAATCAGAGAGAGCAGTCTATGGTATAAGCAGCTGGAGGGAGATAGTAGAAGACCTGACACAGATACAGTCAACACAGGGGTAATGGACAGATTTGCCCACCTGGTGGCAGCAGTGGAGTGGGGGAATCGAATGCTGGCGTATTGAACATAGTCCACATTCTGAGAGTGGGCAGGGTTGACAGTGGTGTATAAAACCTCGTCCTGGTTTCTGGAGCGGGCAGGTTTGACACTGGAGTACAGTGCGGCTTCATCATTGCCTCTGTCTGTGCTCTGTGTTGCATTATGGCGTGCATTATTTGCCTGGAGACACAAAAAGGAAAGAAAACTGACCAATGAAGGAGGGGAATGTTCTACATTAGGATTTTTCTTATCACTAAGCCCCTCCCCATCATGTGTCTCACGCCTTCAGATTGTACCTGAGTTCCCCAACTCTGATCTTTCCTCTCAGTGGACTACTCAGTACCACCTTATCTGCATATATTTATTAATGTAATGTATGTAATTGTATTTAATCAGCAGTGGCATTTTTTGTGAACCATTTTTGCTTTAACAATTTGTGGAGAAAGAAAATATACATATACAGATATACAGATATATCAGGTTAACTATATACGGACTGATTGGGAGTAGTACAGTGCAATAAAAACAAAATAAAAGACAGGGGGTACCCTTAATAATATAATATAATATCTATTTACGCACATACCTACAAGTACATTTGCACAGACAACACACAGCAGCAGTGAAGACAAATGTCATATGTACATCTTTCAGAGTAAGGTAGTGGTAACATCTATCACATCTTCCTGCACAGTAGACCATTAAAAAATTGTTTGAGATTTAGCCCCATGTGGTTGTGCAGTAGACCTTTCCAGGTGGACTGCAGGTGGAGTGACCAGGTACGCATGGAAGACTGGGCGTAACCCAAAGTGGTAAGATGATTTTTGCGGTGCAGCATAGTGGTGCAGCAGTTCCATTATTGGAACACATACTTACTTTTGTTGTATCTCCACAGAAAGGTTCACAGACATCCTCAAGTTCCCATTGATGATTTCTAAAGCTTGTTATCATCCCACTAATTTTCCCGAGATGTTTTTTGAGATAAGAAAAACTGTTGCTGTTACCAACTGTTACCAACACAATGGGTGTTATCTGATAAAATAAACTGTCATAAATGATTACGTCCTATTGCTCTACTGTTATAATAATTCTATGATTATTCTGACTCTGGAAGGCATCTTGATTACTGTGTTAGAGAGTGAATGTTACTTTTGACATGTGTAATTGATTTAGAGCCTGACATTGTTTTGGCTTCTCATCAGCTGCTATCAAGACAGAGTCATGCAGAGCAGCTGGGAATTGTTCTTGATGCCTCCCTAACATCAGGATTCGTACCCCAGTCCTTTAAATTAGGTCATTATGGTTCTCAAGACAGCCAGCCTTGACCCCAATGAATCATTGAACTGCAGGCCCATCTCACCCCTCCCATCCTTCTCAAACAGATTGCAGAAAGCTGTCAGTAAGCAACTTCAAGCATTTCTGAAACACAGTAACACCTTACAGGTTTTTCAGTCCAGCTTCAGAGCTCAGTGCAGCACTGAAACAGCTCTAGTGAAAGTGCTTAATGACCCACTTTTCTCTGCTGACAATAATCATGTCTCTACACATGTGCTATTAGACTTAAGCACAGCCTTTGACACTATCAGTCATCCTATCCTGTTATCTGTGAACATGAAAATAACATCCACTGCTACACAGATGACAATTAATTGTATATACCAGTCAAACTGAATGAGGTTGTGCAACTCTGTAAGATGGAAGCCTGTCCTGCAGATAAGGAAATGGATGACTCATAACTTCCTCCCCCAAAACTCAGACAAAACTGAGGTCTCAGTAGTCAGCCCCAAGTGCCTAAGAAGTAAATTATCTGAGTATGTTTTAAACCTAGATGATATCTTGCTGGCTTCTCGTGCTAAAATCAAAGATCTGGGTATGACCATTGATCCAGACCTCTCATTTGAAATGAATGTAAAAAACATCTCTAGGATTGCTTTTCATCACCCTTGGAAGTTTGCTTAAACCAAGAAACTACATGATGCAGAAAAGCTAGTTGATGCTTTTATTACTTTAAAATTAGCCTATTGTAATACTTTGCTGTCTCGGATATGCAAACTCTTCTATGAAAGGTGTCTCATTCTAACTAGAATGAGAAAATAGAATGAAAAAAGCTGAGTAAATAACCTCAACATTAGTTTCTCTTCACTGGCTACCTATTACATTTACATTTACTGGCTCTTCACTGGCTACCTATTACATTACATTTACATTTACATTGACCATTAGACATTTCTTCTTACTTTTGAGGCCTTCATATGGCTTTCCCCTCTGTCTCAGAGAGCTCATTTGACCTTATGACCTTCACGAATACCTCCTTCACAAGGTGCTGGCTACTTTGCTATTTCTGATGAGGTTCTCTCATGGAACAGTCTACTTCATGTTCAGGATGTTGACAGTCTCTCAATCTTCATGTCTAGGCTTAAAAGTTTTCCTTTCAGCAAATCCTTCAGTTGAACTGATGCCTTTTATGTGGTATGGCAATGTTATCTTTTCTATCCCAGTTTGCCTGGGTTTTTCTTTTTTTTTGATTCAATATATACTCATTTTATGTCTGTCATCTGTTGTTGAATGACTCACCTCTTGATTCATTTCTGTGCGCTCTGTCTTTTTTGTCGAGTTTTTCTTCCTATTGTCAAGAACCAATACGTGAATGAAAAGATTAACTTTCTTATCCCTGTGTTGCCCAAAGCGTTGTCCATTTGTGTGCATTATTTATCAGAGACAAAAATAACCAGGCATTTTATCATTTTTGTATTTATGAATACTACAAAGAGGGTTCAAAACCATTTTGATCTAGTCATGGACAGTTTTTTTCAGTTTGAGTTGTATTATTCTTAATTCTGGGGTGTGAATTACCCCACATTATTCAAACCAATACCTACTTCAGGATATATTTCCAGTTCCTTACCTCATACACACAGTAAAAGGTAAAAGCAGAAGACCCAATAAGACTGTGATTCCAACAGCTGTAGTTATGATCAATTTGTGATTTCCTAAGCAAAGAAACACAAAAATGCACCTCACTGAGAAAAGTGTTAAGATAAACATACTTCTGTTCTCAACAAATCTTTGTATTACTGTATAATTGCTACCAAAATAAAACAAAAATGGAAATCAGCAACATGCAAATTAAGTATTTAAAAGTATGCCCATACCTTGTATTATAACCAACTGAGTAGTAGAGTTATGAGCCCCAATTTTGTTCTTTGCCTCGCAGTAGTACTTTCCACTGTCCCAGGGTGTAATGTAAGTAAATTTCAAACTCTTTTCTGATCCTGTCTGCCAGACTCCAGTGTCATTCTTCTTAAACCAGGTGTATCCCTGCACTGGTGGGTTGGCATTGCTACTGCAGGTCAGAGTCACTGAACTGCCCTCCACTATTTCAGCAGAGGGACTGACTGACGCTGAAGTGTTTTGAGGGACATCTAAAAACAATAGAAACATGGGTTGAGTAGAATTCTACCCAAATACACAATAAAATGTAATTGTCACAAAGACACAAGTTTTAAAGGAAATCACACCTAGTTTATTCTACTTAAATGATTTCCTGTCTGCTGTGGACACTATTATTTCACCAAATCAATGGACAAAGGGTTTAGTTAATGTATTATTCTATTTAAATCAAAGAGTAGAGCTGTAACATCAAACTCATACTTAAAGTTAGAGATTTGAATCCATTGTAAAACTACTGGTTTTATGATTTTTTATTCCATTGTTTTTTTTTTTTTATCTTTCACCCTAAACCCCACCTGTTTTTGTAGAATGTCTCACAGAATGAGTGGTATGTTAGGTTGTAAGTACTGTACATTCCTCTGGATAACAGTATTTGAAAAAAATGTCATGAATAAAACCATGTACTCACACAGAACATCAACAGTCACAGCAGTAGATTTATGATTTCCAAGCTTGTTCTTTGCGTCACAGTAGTACTGTCCACTGTCCCAGAGTGTAATGTTAGAAAAGTTCAAACTCTGTCCTGATCTTGTCTGCCAGACTCCAGTGTCATTCTTCTGAATCCAGGTGTATCTCTGCACTGGTGGGTTGGCATTGCTGCTGCAGGTCAGAGTCACTGAACTGCCCTCCACTGTTTCACCATTGGGACTGACTGATATTGACGTGTTCTTGGGAGAGTCTGGAGGAGAAAATCACAGGTACCTTAAAAAAAGGTCAGGCTTGCTGATATTGTGTTGTTCCATTTTACAATAGCACATTGAATGTATTAAAACCTTGTATTATGAATAGGTTCAACTCTGGGGCCATAAATACACGTTTCATGGATATGATAGTTGTTGCGTATGGAGAAATACAAAGATACATGCCCGTTTCAGAATATGAGTAGATATTTGAGTCAGATAACAGTATGTTAAAGCCCTGCATTCTAACATGAATAGTAGGAAGAAGTTACTAATATGTGCCGGGCTGTGGTGATCACTTCTGGGAAATCACATGGGGTTATGAGTTCTACAAACTTATTCTGTGTCACTGATACATTCATAGCATTCCTTTTATTGTCAGAATTCATTTTGTGAACATATCTGAAAACAAATGAATCCTGAATCTGTTTACTGGGAGTGACCTGAACACGAAGTGATTCCCTGAGCGTTGCAGCGCAGTTGTAAAATAGTCTAGTGTGTTCTTCTATAGAGTGACATCAGCCACCAAGACTCAGACAGGGCCCTGATAATCCCCAGCCATACCTCTTCATGTGTCCATTCTTTGTTGTGCTGATGATATTATCTAAACCATACAACATCTTTCATTGTGAAAATTCTCATAAGGTCATAAATCCTTTTTTTTTTTTTTTTTTCTTCAATCCTTTTTTCTATTTGTTAGCTTTTGTAGTCAGAATTCTATTTCATATTTCATTTTCTCCAGAAGTTATTACCTTT
The DNA here is from genome assembly GCA_019176425.1 of Megalops atlanticus. Lineage (NCBI taxonomy): Eukaryota > Metazoa > Chordata > Actinopteri > Elopiformes > Megalopidae > Megalops > Megalops atlanticus. The sequence continues at coordinate 5,949,240 of CM032884.1, read as the reverse complement.
CTTAATCAATGGATATATATGCAACAGCAAAATACAGGAAGAATGCAAAAAACACTCAAACAAACAAACAACATTTAACAACAAAACATGGAATTTCACCTTGTAAACTCACATGTTACATTGAGAGTCACTGCAGAGGAAGGTTGATGCTCATAGCCTCTTACAGCACAGGAGTAGCTGCCTGCATCTTCACTGCTGGCTGAGAACTGGAGGTTCTGGTTGCTGTTGGATACAGCATGTCCGTTCTTGTACCAGATGAAGGCTGGGCTGCCACTCAGAGAGCAGGTGGTGCTGCAGGTCAGTGTCACACTCTGTCCCTCTGTCACTGTGTCAGGATTCACACTCACCTGTAAAGCTTCAAAGACAAAACAAAACTCATATTTGTATCTTTCATCTGACTTTGTTCATGGAGGAGTGAAAATGTGCATGTATAGTATGGAAGTTTAGAATTACCTGTGACTGATAATTGAGATCCACTTACACCTGTCCATTTACCTCCTTCTTTATTTGTTATAAACCTGAAGTAATATCCTCCTGAATCACTCTTTTTCAGAGATTTCAGTCTGAGGGTGGAGTGACGTTTCTTGTCTCCCAGGTACTCTACACGGCCTTTATACTCAGTGGTCTTGGCCAGGTCTGCAAGTTCCTCTCCATGTTTCCTATATTTAAACCAGAATGTTGTTTGTACTATATAACCACTGGGATATGTGTAAGTGCAGGCCATGTCCACTGAAGTCCCCTTCAAGGCACAGATTTTCTTTCTGGTATAAGTCACATGCCAGCCCCGCTGATCCAGAGCACCTGAAAAACATTCACATACCATCATCCTTCTCTGTAATGAAATGATTTAATTTTCAGAATATTATAATCAATGCTCACTTTGGTACACATCCAGATCACAGGGTATATTAATCAAGGCCCCAAAATAAGCAAAAAAAAAAATTAAACTGACAAGAAAACCTACACAAAGACATATCATTTTACCTTGCACTGAGAGAGGGAAGACCACAAATATGGTGCATATTGTTTTTAAGAGCATTATTGCATCAATCTGTAAGACAGAAACGCACATTGTTAAATTACTTCATGAGAAAATAACCGTAAGAATGATCTGGTCACACAGAGTCCTGTCTACAATAAGTGCTGTAGATCTAATTGGTTTCAGAGAAAACCTTCTGTCACTGCTATCATGGTGGACCACAGGGGTAAAAATACAATGGAAATGTCTTTTAATTAGAAGTTTAAATAAATATAGTATTTCCAATTCAGCAATATTTATTGACCAAACAATTTGTCCAACAGAACAATTGACATTCTTTCAAATTTGGCTTTTGACAAAATGTATCAACCATGTGCAAGAGCAAAATTTAAAAGAATGACATTATCTTACCCAAGTAGATAAGATCTCTGCTTTTAGTAGTCTGACAGTGTAGAAAACAGTCTGACCAGCAGAGAAGTGTCACTCTGTGCAGAATGTGGTTTCATCCTAACATAAAAACAGACTGGACTTAATTAGCTGATGTCTATCTGTCTTCCTTCCCTTTTCTGTTGTGCTCTGTGCATGTCAAATACTTTAACTGAGGCAGATCAATCCTTTATGGCCAGACACAAACAATTAATCCTCTTTAAAAAAAAAAAAAAACTATAAATATCTGTTGTGTTACTATAAAGCATTCTATTGCCATTTGCACAACGTCCACACACAATAAGATATTCCTGTAACACAGAGTCCAAAAAAAGGACCATTATACCATTATACACTTTAAAGTGTAATGTAAAGTAATATCATGGTCCTCTTCTTTTTTTCAGAAAAACAATATACTTTTAATTAAATCTTTGGTTTTACTGTAAAGAATTTTATGGCAATGTGTACAGGCTCTCCTATGATGAAGTATTCCTGTAATATAACTGCCTTTGCTATGCGTTCTCTTGTAAGTTTGACACTCAGATTTAACCCACAAACATCCTCTTTAGATGGCAGGATAAAGGAACACAGGGACAACGTACGCAAAAGAAATTAGGAGGGATAGAGAGGATTGATTTAGAGCTGTACTTGTTCAGGTTGATTGACATAAAATGGCCCAAACTCTTTAGTTTAGCTGAAACACAGCTTCATTGTTAAGAGTAATAATTTTAATGGCAGAAATATGGCTTGTGTCTTGCCTTGTGAAATATGTTTCTACTGATTTATAGACTGGGACTGGGTTCATTGTAAAATCCTACTTTTAAATTTGGGAAAACTACTTAAAAAGTGTTCCAGAGGATATCCACTTCATTTACATTACATTTCATTACATTTATTCATTCAGCAGATGCTTTTATCCAAAGCAATGTACAAAAGTGCAAATAGTGGGCAAACAACAGGCACAAGAGCAAGATGTGCACAGATCAAACGAGGCAGATAATGCTGAAGCTGAGCACAAGGTCAGTGTAGCGAGACAGAGCTAATCTGATCTGAGGTTACATACATCAAATACAGTCACTGGGACAATAAAGTGCTGCTATACTACCTAGGCAAAGACGTGCTACAAATACAACGTGCTACAAAATACAACAAGAGCCAAGAATCTTAGAGTTCACAAGGACAAATGGCAATGATGTCAGTCCAGGTATAGTCTGAAGAGGTGTGTCTTCAAGCCCATGTCTGAAAGGCTGGATTGAAGGAGTTGTTCTTCAAAGTCTTATGTATTTTATCATGTCTCATAAAACTGGCATTGCATCAAGTGACTGCATGTTTCATTTCAACATTGATAAGGGATTGATGTCTTGCACCCTGGATCAACTTGACCCCAGACCTGAAAGTCTTCAAAATCAGCTGTGTTTATTTCTAGTAATGGCAGTAGCAGCAGTGATGAGTGGGTTACAGCAACAGCAACAGGTGTCAGTGGAATGGGATGGAGTAATTCTCACATACCATTCACATTTCAAACCAGCTACTATTACCATTCAATAAACATGGGATTCAGTTTATTTCTTTCCAGGTTCTCAGTCCTGTTCACATCCTGTATCTTGATTGTTGGAGTCTTTTGCTAATTCACACTTCTAACAATATTGTAGCTAAGATATCATTGTAATCATTTGCATCTTAATGACCATACACTGAAGCAGTGTGCCTGAGACTTGTGCAGCTCTGTACTGTACCGCAGACATTTCAATTTCATTGAATTATTTTTTACAGATGGTTTTAAAATTTGTATGTATTTTAAGACTTTTTAGATTCAAAACAAAGCCCATGATCCTCACACATGACACCTTAATTTACAACAACTGACTGAACTGGGGTCATAAATGTGAACTTAAGAATCTATATTTCCTCTCACACAGTGTGCACATTTGTATCATCATGACTTCACTTCCTCTTCTGCTCACCACATTTCCTCCATTTGGACTTGACAGATTCATGCACATAAACAATGCCACCAATGCAACAACCTTTACCATACCAGATATTTAACTTTAAAAAAGTATGTTATTTATGCTTTTTTAAATACAAAATATAGAAAAAATAGATGTTCAAATATGTGTGAATGTTATTAAAAGAAATGTTAATATTGACCTTTATTTTGCTATATCTATATTTACAATGACGTTGATTACTTCAAGTTACCTTTGTATATGACCAAGCACCTCTTGGAGTACTTAAAAGAGGTTAAATTGACTCTTGATGAAATCCATTCATTTAGGTAAATCAGTGAGTCACAACAAGCAGTTTTATATTTTAATGACTGACTCAAACTGAATAGTACAGCATAAAAGTCAGGAGTTATGTATAGACTGGCCCACTTTAGTGTTTATTTTAATTTAATCTGCATTAAAACTAAATTTGTCTTCTCTCACTTATAGCTTTCCTCTTAATGTATGCAGATGTGCAAAGTGACATCTAGCATTTTGCAAACAGTGTCACCATGGTACCTGGAAATCTGCAGTAAAGTTATTCTTGGTGCACTGACATCTGTGCCGTCGGCAAAACTGACCCACACAGCACCAGCTTTTAGTCGTGGTGGAGTGGTGACTGGCAGTTCCCATACCTTTGGGGCATAGTTTATGATTAAAATTAAACTATAACAAAGATGGGAAAAGCATATGCTGATGGACACCAACAATCCAAAATACAGCTAAACCTTCATAAATGGCAATGACCAGCTACACCAGACACTATGAAAAAATACATGTCTCAAATAACTTGTCATCATGGCATCAGTTGCTGATGTAATGGCTGTCAGTGCTGCTCTGTGTGAGGTCACATCAGCCTTAGTCTGCCACAATGAGAACATGAGACCTTTCTTTATCATCTACCATTCAAGAACAGAAGCAGGAGTTTATGGTTATGTATGGCCTCCCTGTTATCCTTGGTGCTGTTGAACTGAGTAGTCAATGCCTCCACTGTAGTCAATGCCCTTCTTCATCTGAACTGAGAATACCTGTAAAATACCTAAACCTAATTGTCGGTTTCTGTGTTTGTTAACAGATTAAATTTGTTAAAGATTTTCATCTATGAGCTCATTGTTTTTGGTTTTTCATGTACTTCTGGTTTCCTCTTACTCTTCCTCATCCTCATCCTCTTCCTGAGCTGAGGAGGCTGGATGAGACAGTGGTTTGAAGGAGAGGTAACATGGCGGGAGAGTGAATCTTCTTCTGCGTGATACAGTCACGGTGAAAGCTATTGAAATTGCAAGTGTCCATTATTAGATAGAATGCACTTACACCAAAACACAAGGGAAAAGCTTTTTTCATTTCCTGTTTACAGGGAATTTGATATACATCGTGAACATCTGCACCTTCCTTACACCTCCACTCATTACAATATTTTTGTACTGTTTTGTTTTTTGTATTTTTCACAGCCTTATACCTGCTTGTGCTTCTGTGCTTTCAAAATACCAACATTGTAGTGGCCCCACTGCTTAAAGCTTGAATTTGAATTTCCTATCTGTGTACAGAAAAAAAGACCCACTGTGTGGTTTTGATAAAACACTGCCCTCTTGTGACAATGCTAGGTTCTAGCATATTCTGCATATTACAGCTCTCTGGAACTTCTTTCTTTGTAAACATCTGGCAACAAAACAGAAAGTGAATGCTTTATGATGATTTAGATGTGGTTTTATTAATCATTTAATTATAATTTCAATTTATTTCATGATGGAATTAAACCATATTCTAATATACAGGACTGAAAATGCACCATGTCTACTTTGACATAAATAAGCAAGTCCAGCAGCTCAAATTTACTAGTAACATCTATCCCCAGGGTTCAGATGACAGTGATGTGATAGAGAGAAATGTTACTTCTATAGTTACTGCTATAGAGTTAAAATGGTATTTTTCTGTTTACACATTTTTAATTGCTTGCAGCTGAATGTAACAGTTTTAATTATTAAAATTTAAGGGAAGGGGGCAGGGTGGTGTAGAGGTTAGGGGGCTGAGCTTGTAACCAAAAGTTTGCAGGTTCACTTCCATATGACAGTGCTGTATTGCTAATAACAATACTCAACCTGAATATCACTATAAATAGAAATGTACAAATTGATATTGTGTAAACTAAGCAAGGACACAGGCTTGTTATAATGCAATTTAATACAGAGACAGCCAGAGGAGAAGTATGACCTGTTATTATTACCATCATTTCTGTGCAATTCCCTGGATTTGTCATTAATAACACATTTACTATAAAATGTGGGACAACATATCTATGGTGAGATTGCATGCAACATATTGACAGTGTTATGAAGTGAACAATATTACTCTAGACTCCAGGCTGAGACAATGGCTGCTTTCTTCTTCCTCTCTTACTTCAAACGTCCAAAGCAAAATCCATCATAGTCACATGTGTCCCAGAGTCTACAATGCTGTGCTAAAGTGATATTAATCTCACAATAACACATTCAAAGATACTCAGAACAAATACCAGCAGAAGAGGATCAAACACTAGTCAAAGATTATACTTTAAGACTTCCACTTCCAGCATCTGCGTCCTATTCAATATGTAGCACAGTGACAATAATCCAGGAAAAACAACCCATTATAAGAAGGAAATCATAACAGAAAGAGACACAAGTTGAGTAAAGTTTTTGAAAGACAACCAGGGTCTTCTTTTCATATTAAACTCCACCGGTTCTCCCTCCCAGATTTTCGTATTCTGAGAGCACAGTGTTTGTATCACTTGCTGTGGCTCTCACATTCTGAAAGAGGCAAAACGTGGGAAGAAACTTGTCATACAACAATAAGACACCCACTAACCCTGTTCAACTCACATATAAATCAATGGTGATCAGCATTTCTTTAACAATGCTGAGACTTCTGGAAATAAGAGACTGACCTTCAGTGTGTCGTAATCAGGTGATACAGCCTTCAGGTTGAGAGTTGTGTAGGTGTCATTTGGGGGGTCAGGATGAGCAGTCTGTACAGAGAAATGGTGTGATAGAGGTTTTAGTGATGGATTGTTGAGGTAGAAGAACACAGTGTGATAATGTGTCATAGTTATTTTACAGAATTATCTTGTGGCTAGAACATACACATGTCCATCTAATGAGTATTAAATGAGCATCAGACTGGATCCCACACCACCTGTCTTACCTGTATGTCTGTTCCTCTGATTTTCTCTCCTGGTGTTTCTCTCTTCTTCCTGAATAGAAAAAGATAGTGAGTAACAAATACCTTCAGGCTCTGAATCTCAGCAGAGAACCTGAGCTGTAACATTCCTCCACACTGCTCTGATATTAAATGCTGAATTTGTAATTGCATATTTTATGTAACAGAAGGGATCATTTCAGTGGGGTTTTTCTCTTAAAGTTCTTACCTCATGCAGGCAATCACACCTACAAGCACAATAGCCACAAAGACTGCGATTCCAAGGATCGTCCATGGAAGAGCAGCCCCATTTCCTACTGTAAGTAAAAGAGCAGAAACACAGGCTGGAATCTGTTCTGCACAACAAGGTTACCACTCTAAACTTTAGATTGACAGTACAGTGGAATCATAAATAGGCACAGTGTGTCAGAGCCCCAGTTTAATACCACCTGTATTATCATGACCATAATAACACTGGAAAATGAGTTTTTTTTTTAATAAGATGTCAGTATGGAAAAGAAATATTGAAGAAATATTTGTAATGGCCTCTATATATGAGAATTTTTCAATAATACTATGATTGCTGTTATGAAATCTCTCACATAAAAAATAATCAATTTCCTGCCCCATTTCCTGCTGTAATTAAACAATCAGGTCAGGATGGAATCTGTTCTGGACAAAAGCATTACCACCCTAAACATTAGAATGACGGTGCAGTGGAATCTTGAATTATCACAGTGAATCAGCCGCGGTTTAAATTGTCACCTGTATTACTATGACGATAATGGCACTGGAAAATGAGGTTATTTTATAAGAAGACAGTTCAGAAAATAATGAACCATCTGGCTAAGAGATGAGAGATACAATGTGGAATGGCCTCTATCTATCAATAATGTCATGCTTGCTGTTATGAGATTTATTACATCAAAAAATAACCCACTTCAGTATTAATTGTTATTGATGTTTAGGTTTAACTCACTTTCTGCAGTTATGGTTACAGCAGTTGAGTTCTGAGCTCCATGCTTGTTTTTTGCCTCACAGTAGTATTGTCCACTGTCCTCAGATCTGATGTTAGTGATGGAGTAACTCTGCCCTGATCCTCTCACTAAGGTTCCAACTCCATTATCCTTAAACCAGGTGTAGCTGTGCACTGGTGGGTTGGCATTGCTGCTGCAGGTCAGAGTCACTGAACTGCCCTTCACTATTTCACCAGAGGGACTGACAGACACTGAAGTGTTTTGAGGGACATCTAAAAACAATGGAAACATGGGTTGAGTGAATTCTACCCAAATACTTACACAATCAAATGTAATTGTCACAAAAACACAAATTTTAAAGGAAATCACAACTAATTTATTCTACTGAAATGATTTCCTGTCTGCTGTGGACACCATTATTTCACCAGATCAATTGACAGAACGTTTCTTTAATGTATTATTCTATTTAAATCAAAAAGTAGAGTTGTAACGTCAGACTCATATTTAAAGTTAGGGATGTGAATCCCTTGTGAAACTACTGGTTTAATATTTTTTTTATTCCAAAGTTGTGTTTTTTTTTTTATTTCACCCTAAACCCCACCCGTTTTCTGTAGAATGTCTCACAAAATGAGTGGTATGTTAGGTTGTAAGTACTGTACATTCCTCTGGATAATAGTATCTGATAATAAAATATGTCATGAATAAAATCATGTACTCACACAGAACATCAACAGTCACAGCAGTAGATTTATGATTTCCAAGCTTGTTCTTTGCCTCACAGTAGTACTGTCCACTGTCCCAGAGTGTAATGTTAGTAAAGTTCAAACTCTGTCCTGATCCTGTCTGCCAGACTCCAGTGTCATTCTTAAACCAGGTGTAGCTCTGCACAGGTGGGTTGACATTGCTGCTGCAGGTCAGAGTCACTGAACTGCCCTTCACTATTTCAGCAGAGGGACTGACTGACACTGAGGTATTCTGGGGAGCATCTATAAACAATATTAGCATGGGTTAAGTAGAATTCCACCTAAATACGTATACAATATGTTTGCGTCTCAAATGTAATTCCCACACAAATTTTAAACTGCCTGCAGTTTGTTCTCCTCAAAAGATTTCCTGTGCGCTGTGGACAATATTATACCAACAAATGGGTTTATTTAATGTATTATTCTATTTAACTCAAATGGTAGAGTGGTAACAGTGAAGTTACATTTAAAGTTATGGCCTTGAAATCATTGTAAGACTACCTTTACCAGTTCTATGAAGGTTCACCTCTGGGGCCATAAATACACCTTTCATGGATATGATAGTTGTTGGGTATGGTAAGAAATACAAAGATATATGCCTCCTTCAGAATATGAATATATTTTACTATTATGTATACATATTATTTGTATTTTATTTTTATTTCAGCTTTTTAAATATTTGCATCGGATAACCATGTGTTAAAGCCCTGCATTCTGACATGAACAGTAGGAGGAAGTTACTAATATGTGCTGGGCTGCGGTGATCACTTCTGGGAAATCACATGGGGTGACGAGTTCTACAAATTTATTGTAAGTCACTGATACGTTCATAACATTCCTTTTATTGTCAGAATTCATTTTGTGAACATATTTGAAAATAAATGAATCCTCAATCTGTTTAAATAACTGGGAATGACCTGAACATGAAGTGATTCCCTGAGCGTTACAGCGCAGTTGTAAAATAGTCTAGTGTGTTCTTCTATAGAGTGACATCAGCCACCAAGACTCAGACAGGGCCCTGATAATGCCCAACCATACCTCTTCATGTGTCCATTCATTGTTGTACTTACAATATTATCTATACAACATCTTTCATTGTGAAAATTCTCATTAGGTCATACATGCTTTTTTTCAATGTTTTTTTTCAATCAAATGTCAGCTTTTGTAGTCAGAATTCTATTTCATATTTCATTTTCTCCAAAAGTTATTACCCTTCTTAATCAATGGATATATATGCAACAACAAAATACAGGAAGAATGCAAAAAACACTCAGACAAACAAACAACATTAAACAACAAACTCACATCTGACATTGAGAGTCACTGCAGAGGAAGGGAGATGCTCATAGCCTCTTACAGCACAGGAGTAGCTGCCTGCATCTTCACTGCTGGCTGAGAGCTGGAGGTTCTGGTTGGTGTTGGATAGAGGATGTCGGTTCTTGTACCAGATGAAGGCTGGGCTGCCACTCAGAGTGCAGGTAGTGCTGCAGGTCAGTGTCACCCTCTGTCCCTCTGTCACTGTGTCAGGAATCACACTGGCCTGTAAAGCTTAATAGAGGAAACAAATCTCATGTTTGTATCTTTAATCTGGCTCATGCTTTCATGGAGGGGTGAAAGAGTACATGTATAGTATGGGAGTATAGAATTACCTGTGACTGATAATTGAGATCCACTTACACCTGTCCATTTACATCCTTCTTTATTTGTTATAAACCTGAAGTAATATCCTCCTGAATCACTCTTTTTCAGAGCTTTCAGTCTGAGGGTGGAGTGATGTTTCTTGTCTCCCAGGTACTCTACACGGCCTTTATACTCAGTGGTCTTGGCCAGGTCTGCAAGTTCCTCTCCATGATTCCTATATTTAAACCAGAATGTTGTTTGTACTGTATAACCACTGGGATATGTGTAAGTGCAGGCCATGTCCACTGAAGTCCCCTTCAAGGCACAGATGTTCTCACTGGTGTAAGTCACATGCCAGCCCCGCTGATCCAGAGCACCTGAAAAACATTCACATACCATCATCCTCCTCTATAATGAAATGATTTCATGTTCAGAATAATCAATGCTCACAATGGATATACATACAGATTACACAGTATATTAATCAAGGCCCCAAAATAAGCAAAAAAAAATTAAACTAACAAAGAAAACCTACACAAAGGCATATCATTTTACCTTGCACTGAGAGAGGGAAGACCACAAATATGGTGCATATTGTTTTTAAGAGCATTATTGCATCAATCTGTGAGACAGAAAAGCACATTGTTAAATTACTTCATGAGAAAATAACTGTAAGTCACACAAAGTCCTGTCTACAATAAGTGCTGTAGATCTAATTGGTTTCAGAGAAAACTTTCTACGTCACTGCTATCATGGTGGACCACAGGGGTAAAAATACAATGGAAATGTCTTTTAATTAGAAGTTTAAATAAATATAGTATTTCCAATTCAGCAATATTTATTGACCAAACAATTTGTCCAACAGAACAATTGACATTCTTTCAAATTTGGCTTTTGACAAAACATATCAACCATGTGCAAGAGCAAAATTTAAAAGAATGACATTATCTTACCCAAGTAGATAAGATCTCTGCTTTCAGTAGTCTGACAGTGTAGAAAACAGCCTGACCAGCAGAGAGGTGTCACTCTGTGCAAATGTGGTTTCATCCTAACATAAAAACCAGACCAGACTTAACTAGCTGATGTCTATCTGTCTTCCTTCCCTTTTCTGTTGTGCTCTGTGCATGTCAAATACTTTAACTGAGGCGGATCAATCCTTTATGGCCAGACAAAAACAATTAATCCTCTTTAAAAAAAAAAAACTGTGAATATCTGTTGTGTTACTATAAAGCATTCTATTGCCATTTGCACAACATCCACACACAATAAGATATTCCTGTAACACAGAGTTCATGAATGTAATAAAATGTAATGTAATGTAATATAATGGTCCAGGCTCTCCTACATATGAAGTATTCCTGTAATATAACTGCCTTTACTATACGTTCTGTTCTAAGTTTGACGCTCAGATTTAACCCACAAATACTCTCTTAAGATGGCAGGATAAAGGAACACAGGCACAACTTACGCAAAAGAAATTAGGAGGCATAGAGAGGATTGATTTAGAACAGTACTTGTTCAGGCTGATTGACATAAAATGGCCCAAACTCTTTAGTTTAGCTGAAACACGGGTTCATCTTTATAATAATAATTTTAATGGCAGAAATATGTCTTGTGTCTTGCCTTGTGAAATATGTTTCTACTGATTTATAGAGACTGGGTTCATTGTACGATCCTCCTTTTAAACTTGTTGAGCTTTATCTCAGAGCACAACCACTAAACAGCCCTCCCCTGTTTTGTCCCAAAGAGACTGACACCAGCATGCATTTAAAAACTTCTAAAAGCTATTTAAAAAGTGTTCCAGGGGATATCCACCTCAAGTCTTATTTATCATGTCTCATAAAACTGGCATTGCATCAAGTGATTGCATGTTTCATTTCAACATTGATAAGGGATTGATGTCTTGCACCCTGGATCAACTTGACCCCAGACCTGAAAGTCTTCAAAATCAGCTGTGTTTATTTCTACAGTAGTAATGGCAGTAGCAGCGGTGATGAGTGGGTTACAGCAACAGCAACAGGTGTCAGTGGAATGGGATGGAGTAATTCTCACATACCATTCACATTTCAAACCAGCTACTATTACCATTCAATAAACATGGGATTCAGTTTATTTCTTTCCAGGTTCTCAGTCCTGTTCACATCCTGTATCTTGATTGTTGGAGTCTTTTGCTAATTCACACTTCTAACAATATTGTAGCTAAGATATCATTGTAATCATTTGCATCTTAATGACCATACACTGAAGCAGTGTGCCTGAGACTTGTGCAGCTCTGTACTGTACCGCAGACATTTCAATTTCATTGAATTATTTTTTACAGATGGTTTTAAAATTTGTATGTATTTTAACACTTTTTAGATTCAAAACAAAGCCCATGATCCTCACACATGACACCTTAATTTACAACAACTGACTGAACTGGGGTCATAAATGTGAACTTAAGAATCTATATTTCCTCTCACACAGTGTGCACATTTGTATCATCATGACTTCACTTCCTCTTCTCCTCACCACATTTTCTCGATTTACACTTGACAGATTCATGCACATAAACAGTGCCGCCAGTACAACAACCTTTGCCGTACCGGATATTTAACCTTAAAAAAAGTATGTTATTTATGCTTTTTAAAGTACAAAATATGGAAAAAATAGATATTTAAATATGTGAGAATGTTATTAAAAGAAATGTTAATATTGATGTTTATTATGTGTATATTTACAATGATGTTGGTCGCTTCAAGTTACATTTGGAGATGACCAAGCACCTCTTGGAGTACTTAAAGGAGGTTAAATTGACTCTTGGTGAAATACATTCATTTAGGTAAATCAGAGAGTCACAAGAAGCAGGTTTATATTTTAACTAACACAAACTGACTAGTACAGCAGGAGTTATGTATAGACTGGCCGACCTTTGCGTTTATTTTAATTTAATCTTTATTAAACTAAATTTGTTTTCTCTAACTTATACCTTTCCTCTTAATGTATGTAGATGTGCAAAATGACATTGAGAATTTTGCAAACAGTGTCACCATGGTACCTGGAAATCCAGAGTAAAGCTGTTCTTGGTGCACTGACATTAGTGCCATTGGCAAAACTGACCCACACAGCACCAGCTTTTACCCCTGGTGGAGGGGTGACTGGTTCTCATACCTTTGGGGCATAGTTTTGTATTCGGGGTACAGTGGTGTTTTGGGTTTTGATTAAAACTAAACTATAACAAAGATGGGAAAGGCATATGCTGATGGACACCAATCGTCCAAAATGCAGTCAAAAACCTTCATAAAATGCAATGATCAGCTGCACCAGACATTATGAAAAAAATACATGTCTCGCATAACTTGTCACATTGTCTAGTTAATCCTGACTTCTATATCCATGCCAACCAAGTCTTGAAATATTCTTCACTGGTGAATTATTGACAGCCAACCACTATATGTATATGGTTTAGGCAGAACTGCCAGAAAACCACAAAGAGGAGTCTGGGGGAGACAGTGGTTTGACGGAATATATTATACTCACGTTATCTTGTGTTTTGCAACTATGCATCAAATGACAGCAGTTTGATAGAGAGGTAAAGTGGCGGGAGAGTGAATCTCCTCCTGCATGATACAGTCGTGGTGAAACCTATTGAAATTGCAATTGTCCATTCTTAAAGAGAATACACTTACACCATAGCACAAGAGAAAAGGTTTTTTTGATTTCCTTTTTTCGGGGAATTTGCCATACGTCTTGCATGACTGCACCTTCCTCACACCTCCACTCATTAAAGATTTTTGTACTGTTTTGTATCTGGTATTTTCCACAACCATCATCCTATTTGTGCATCTGTATTTTCAAAATACCAACATTGTACTGGCGACCACTTCCTACAGCTTGAATTTGGATTTCCTGACTGTGTTTAGTATAAAAGGCTTCACTGTGTCTATAATCTTTTCCTAGTACTTTCTATGCCCCACTGACCTGTAGTGTAGATAAAACACTGCCCTCTTGTGACAAAACTAGGTACAAGCATATTCTGCACCTTATGGTCCTCTGAAGCATCTTTGTTTGCAGTTATTGGATAACAATACAAAAGGTGGACACTTTTCTATGATATAGACATGGTTTTATTATTTATTTAATTTTGTTGTTGATGACTGTATCCACACCCACTGTAGTTAATGCCCTTCTCCCTCTGAACTGAGAATGCATGTAAAATAACTAAATCCACCTGTTGTTCTATGCTTTTTTATCAATTATGGCAGTTGGACACATAAGATGTAAGATGACCATAAGGTAACAGTGCAGTATACTAAGGCAAAGGCTACTGGAATTACAAGTCTTTTTTCATAAAACAAAACAGCTCCTTGGTGCTCAGTAGAATTTTTTTTTTTTTTTGTCATTTCGATCAGTACACCATCACTCAGTAGTCACACCTTTGACACATTAAAATAATCAACCTTCAACTTGTGTTTGGATTAGATAACTTCATTTAGATAAAGTCAGTCCCATTGCCTCAATATTTTTCTGTTACTTCCTGCACTCAGCATACCTGTGGTATGGATGAAACACTGCCCTCTAGTGACAAATTTAAAGTATTGGCATTTTTTCAGAATTTGAATTCCACCTTGTTCGTTACTGGATAACTGTGTATCAAATGTCAGGAAAATACTACAAGAGATCAGACTGGTATGTGCTGTAATATTCCCAGCCATGTTTTCCATACTACACTTAACACACAGAAAGCTCTTCTCACTGCTGTGAGAGGCAGAATTCTCTGCATGAGAAATTGATACCCACCAGGGACTCCTGATGGGCCCACAGGACATTATTTCTATTAATATGAAACTTAGCACTCCTACACTCTTCTTTCAATAACACATATTTTTTAAGAACTTAAAATAACCATAATAAGGTGGTCTATTGATATGTTGTCCCACATCATTTAGGTAGGGGTGGTGGTATAGCACAGTGGTAAGGAGCAGGACTAGTAACCAAAAGGACTAGTAACGCATTAATGTCTGTGAAAATTGTTTCACAAATGTTCAACTAAATCCCCTTGTTGTGCTGATAGAACTACTCATAAAATTGCTTTCTGAAGAGAAAAACCTCAGTTAAATCTTCCCTGACTCTCCTTTTGTTGAGACTAAAGGATTAATTGTCTGGAGTCTCTTTTCATAAATTACATGTTTGATACATGGAAACAGTCATGTTGTCCTTCTCTGTGCTTTTTCAAGAGCTATTGCATATGATCTTGATGGAAAACTGTCAAGAGTAAAGTGATTATGGGACAATAACCTAAGAAAAAAAGCTAAACAAAAACTATTTGCTGCAAGTCCTTTTTATTTATAAATGGACACATGGTAACAGTATCTTGACTGAAGCTGCAATCAACAAAAATTGGTCTTTGGGTCAAAGAGCAAAGCATGTATGTCTAGTGGAGACAAACAGAGAGGTTGAACTCGACGCTTAAACGTCATATTTATACCTGGCTGAGTGATCCCTACAGATATACTGACGAATATGTATAATATTTAATGACTATATTTAATAGTGAATGACTAGGAGAACATGTGTACCTGGACAGAATCATAACGAAACATGAATTCATGATTATCCCCCCCCAAACAGTCAGGTATAGCACAGTACTTTTAGCACATTGTAGTATAAACTAAATTTACAAATGAAAACATTTCACCAGGATGCTAGAGCAGTGGAGTAGGCTAGGGTACTTCCATTTACCTCTTAAAACTTGGTTTTTTACTGCAAGTGAATACCATACATCATATTGACAAAATTCACCAAAAACTGTATTTCAAGTTTTATTGCAAAAAAAATATATATAGATGCATTTGAACAAATAAGAGCCAATAACTTAACTTCAGCCAGGTTTTAAAGGTTTTAGATACATCCAGTAAAACCAATCATGATGCTTCTTACCTCAAGAAAAAAGCCACCCTCAGGTCAAAACCCACAACTACAGTTCAGCTACATCTTTTTCAAGGTATGAAAGCAAAAGGGAAGTGATGTGCATGAGAAATGTGCAACAAGGCTTTTTGCCAATTACCTCTTTCAGTACACTAACACCAGATCCCCTTTCTATGCTCAGTTTAGGCTTGGTAAAAATGATGCCCTGAACACAGGAAACATGTTTTCAGATAAACAGTTTGCTCTCAGGTCATGTGTTACTTACATTTTCAAGAGTTACTTACTCTTACTGACATTGGGGCACAGGATAAAATTCAGAGGAATTTGCAAATTTGTGTCTGTAATGGACAGATATACAACACAGCAGCTGTAGTCCCGTAGAAAATGACTCACCTACACTACCAAAGAGTACTGCTGTAAAACAGCTCTCAAAGGTTAGAAAGCAACCCCCCCCAACCTGAACTCAGTTGAGTTGAATGGATTCAGGTAAAAAGGGGTTCTAGTCCTGTCTGAATGAAAATCTCAATGTTTACATCCAACTGTGAATGCAGAAACACTTGCTTCATGAATATACAAATAATTGCAATGGTTTTTTTTTTTTGAAAATTGCAGTTTTTGCAGGTAGGTAGGGTTTTTACAAAAACATACATATATGATTTTTGTGTGTATGTATATGTGTGTATATCTATATCAAAACATGTATGCATACATACTTACATACATACATACATACACAATACCAGTCAAAAGCATATTTTTGTAGTCCATTTTTTTTTGCAAAGAAATTTGTACATAGGCATCAACTTCACAATTTATATTTGTCCAAGAAAGAAATTTCAAGTATTTAGGCATAATTCTTCAGATCAAAATGTCTTTGAAAGCATGTTTCCCATTATCTTAATCAGGTGTGTCCAAATGTTTGACTGGTACTGTATGTATGTATGCATGCATGTATCTATCTTTTATGTGTGTGAAAACCCTACCATATTTGCAAAAGCTGTCAAATAATAATGCCAGAACAACATTCATTAGGATTTTAACCTTGTTGCCATTTTGGCACTGCATGCTGACACATTGGTAAAATGGATTTCAATTAAAACAATTAAACTCAGTTGTTAGCTGAGTCTGTCATGCAAAATAACTTTATAGGTTAGAACCAGAAAAGTGGTATTGCACACAAGACAGAACAAAATCTTACCCAGTATACACAAGAGCAGCACACAAGAGCAGTCAAGTTTGTGTGTGAGAGCCACTCAGCTGACGCTACCTAGCTTGAGTCACTGAAGCAACACGTTACATACAGTAGCAAGACTCATCAGGTTTATGTGTGAGATCCAATTACCTCATGAGAACATTCAGCTAATGCATGAGAGTTGTCCAGGTATAAATGTGTAAGATCTATCCAGTGTTTGATTTTTTCTGGGGATGTTGATTTTCTTTTTCTTTTTTTTTCAGAAGAGGCCAATGAACTTGATTTTTGATTTGACACAATTTCTCCTGACAGCTACTCCTAGGTCAGGGAGTCATAGCTAAGAACAGCCACCTCATACATGGCTGCCGGATTTGAGCCACATCATGGAAGAACTGCAGAGAGCATGGGCTCCACTGCCACCCAGGAAAAGGCTATTTGGTTTCACCTCTCAGAGCACAATGCTTGGGGATGCTCTTGGCGTCTAAAAACCACAACTGTTTCTCTGACCCCAGAGAGGCACCATAATCGCAAAGCCTGCTTTTGGTACTGTCATGCTAGAGGACACATAAACCCTGTGGTTGGTGGGAACAAGAGGTGTGTATCTTAGCCGGGGGGGGCGCCAGGCACAGTATTTCAGCACCAGCTAATAACAACAGATGCACTTGTGGACGGCCTCAGTGCAGTGGAAGGAGGCAAGAAAGGTCAGCAGCTTTTGGCAGCCCCTCCTGGATTTCAGAGCATATGCATGAGCTGCAGCTTAAGGAAACCCTAATGTCACTTCCTTCTACACCTACTTGGTCACCAGGGGGATACTGTGAGCAGACAGTACAGTGGCTGCAGTCTTACTCTAGGTCTTACACCATGATGTTACAGTTTAATCGAAGCTGTGATTGCATTCCTGTCTGTTATTCCAACAATTTACACTGAAACAATTCATGAACTAAAAAAAAATCATGATTAATGAAAGTCAGAGCATTATAGTAAGAATTGCATATACAAATATTGAACATTCTTAGGCAATTACTGGAAATAAAGTTGCTTTAATTAAATATTGAAGGGCTGTATGTTAAGTGAATGGGTCATCATAATACATGTGAAAGTAATATCTTCTCTGCATTGTTCATACGGTACATCTCTCTGCAGCAAAAGTTTATTACATTTTTTTTTTTACAAGTATCTCTTAATATGACTAATGAACTTAGCCATGTACACACATCTATCCAGAAACACAAAATAGTTCACATTGCTGGCTAAAGTATTTCATTTCAATTTATATGGTTTTCCATAAATAGATAAAGTAGAGAAATACATTTTAGATAAAGTACTGTGTATAAAAGAGCACACAAGTCAAAATGACCAATGGTACAGTGTGTTCTCTGTCCAACATTCATTTTCAAGCTTGTGCGGGTGAAATGGTTATTGTTAGCTGTCACTGGTGGTCTTCGCTTGCAAACATGGGAAAGCAACATAACTTAACAGCATGCAATGCCTTCCCGTACTGAGCTGAAATAAAAATTGTGTCAACAACTCAACAGTAACTCGGCTCAACAGTTATTTCACCCAACATTACTACTGCAGTTTAATCACAAGCCAAGATAGCCAACTACCTAGCTAACTAGTCTACCTTGCAGACTGAGGACCTTCACTTAGCATCAGCAAACAAGCCTTCTTTTTCAGACAGCGCTTATACACACCTAAACACTGCCTCCATTAAATTTGTGCCAAGTCTGCTATCAAGCTAATTCACCAACTGAAAGTATAATACATCATCCATTAATGGAATTTTTGCACAAAATATGAACAGTAGTCTGTGGACTCCTGCCCTTGGACTCCAAATATTTCCTTATCTTAAATTTGCTAATCCATCTCCAGCCACTTGTCACTGAAAAGATGTACCCTTGGCATTTTAAAGCACAAAGGGGGTTTGTTCTTTGGTTATTTCTCACCTTGATTATGTTGTATAGTTAGCTTCTGCTGGCCTCTGTTCTTGCACTGTAAACTCAACATATACTGCAAACAGTCATGTTTGGATTATACTGCTCTGCCATTCTTCACTTCTTTCATTTCACTCTGTTACTTCCTTTCTCCACTCACTCCCAACCCCTCATTCTTGCCTGTCATGACTCAATCTGTCATTTTTGGCAGCACTCTTTCTCTCTCCTTCTCATAGATGCCCCTTTTTAATGCCCTGATCTCAGGATGTCAGTGTCCTTTGCCTCTTCAATAATGAAATTAACTGTACGGCAAAATAGTATAAGTGTTCAGTCTCTTCAGTCTCTCTGTTTCTGTCATCTCCTTACAACTGCTTCTTGAAATGAACCTTGACATTTGCCCTACAACTAATATTTTCATATTACTCACGACTCCAATTATTTATGCCTTCAAAAGCTCCAAACTGTCCTATCACTTTAATATCAATAATAAATTTTTCATTTGCATAGCAAAATAAATTAACTCTGGCACTGATGTTTCAGTAATATGTACAAGTATACATTACAATCCTGTTACAAAGTACTATACTAAAACCATTGTCATTGGCAAGCCGCCTGCATTGTGTCTTAGATGAAATCAAGCTGCACAGTTTGTCAGAGAGATGTTAGGTTTAATTAAGAAAACATGCTGTGAATTCTGATAACAATCCAGAAATTCCAAAACTGTTTGTTGTAAAGATACACAGGAGGCCAAAGCCATTAAATATGTTATTCATAACACCTTTCACTCCTTTAAAAAAAAAAAAACTAAATTCTGACATATTTATTTGAGTACAGGCAAGTTACTAGGGCGCTAGTTTAATATCTCCAGAACCTAGAGGGCACATCTGCGGGTTTGTCGTCTTATGTCCTAGCCTCTGATTTCCCTGTTATAGGGTAAGTGTGCCAGACGTCAGATTCATGCAGAGATTACATATTTATGTCAGTGATTCTATATTTTTTGTTAGTTAACGGGACATAATTGTTACTGTAATCTTAGTATTTACTTCCATAATCATAAGTATGCTTTAGTACAAGTGTAGACAGTAGGAAAATTTAAACAGTGAAATTCATTACATAGGGATGATCTATATGTTTATTTTGGACACAATTTTGGACTTACAGTATTTTATTTGACATTATATAAACCAGTACTCAGAAATAGTTTAGCACACATTGATACAATGATACCAGAATGTATGTGGTCCTATTGTGATGTTTCCACTGGAACCATTTGAATGGCATTAGATATCACGGTCTGTGTGTAAGATCACTCTTATTCAGTGCTCAGTATTTTCACAGAGAAGACTTACAAAACAAAATAAATATTATAAATGAAAAAGCTCTGTAGCTAAAAATAACTTCTATTATTTCTTGCAGTAATAATTGACATTAAAAAGGATAAAAAAACTGTCCGAATCAACATTTTTCTTCTATTTATGAATACTGTAATATCATTTTCCTGGCATTGCCATCATTATTTGGTAATCTACAGTATATTTGTAATAGTTCCTTTTATGTAGCTGTACAATTAAAAACTTAAATGTTTTGAATTTTACTTTGAAGTGTGGCAAATTGACTCGTGTGAGCAAGACGAGAGAGGGGAAACCTGTTAATTACAGCACATACAACAGTGTGGCACACATACACTCATTCATCCGTACAGAAGAATGGGGCTTCGCTTGACATATGACCATCCCTCAAAGTGCTGAAGTGGATGACGTGCTTAAGTAACTGGCTCAAACACATATTCAATATTAATACCTACAATAGCAATCATTTCCTCCATGTAATCCTGCAACAGGCTATGATTTAAAGTCTTATGCACATTTAAAAACATAATAGTTAAAAAATGTATTTTGGGGGAGGGGGTCAGTTATTATCAAAATGTGTTTTACCTAAAAATAATGCATTTCTGGATGATGTGAGGAGGGTTACACATATTTTCCCCAGACAAACTCCCCCATACTTGTGTGTTTTTATCTGAATAGTCTAATATTTATGTTTACGGGGTAGAATTCAATTCAGCGTAAATGAAATCAGATTTTTTGAACAAAGCTACAGAAATTATGGGTTGGTTTTAATATTGGATATCTGATTGAAACTGTTACGGAAGCACTTAAGCATTTATGATATAGCGTTTTAAAAAGCTGACACTGGTCGTTGATGCCGTGACACACGAAGCTCAGTGGGCATGCATTTTTGACACTGGCTTCAGGTCTAATTTACCCAACACAGATACACAAAACTTCACAGCCCTTGGTCACCACTGAAAACACACCCCAAAGCCTTAACCACATGTTTAGCAGAGACGACCAAGAGGTGTTATTAAGCAGGTTAAAATGAATTCACATTTATCAACATCTACAAACATAGAGCGCTGACAATAATTTCTGATTCACGTTAAAAGCCTCCCGCAAATATATACATATATGTAGAAATGTCTCAAAGTGTGTTCGTGACGCAGGTTCAGTGCAGCTTTAGAGAAGAAAGTTAAAAGCTGAAGGCGCGATCGTGTTGCCGATGTCGGCGGCTATCGAAAAGTGTCCTTCTTTCTTCTTCCGGTGGGCACCAGTTCACAGGGACGCCGAGGTCAGCCGAGCTGCCGTGACCCCAACCCCCCCCCCCCCGGGTCGGTCCCCTACAGCTGCGGGCGTGAGAGAGGTGTAAACAGCATTCCTGGAAACACAGGCAACAGATTATGAAAGGCACAGAAAGGGGCGGCTCCCCTCCTTGGCGTGGGACGCGGCTCACAGTTCTGTCATTAACAGTCTCCTCATCAGCTTCTCCCGGTCCAGCTCCAGCCTCAGGGCCTCTGCGCTGTAAGGGCAGGGAGGGAGGGGCACGGGCGTCAGCAACACTGCCATGACCTCAGACTGACAGTGCCGCTATGCACTGGCCTTCACATACAGAACTACATGAAGTCTACAAAACAGCAGCTACATACATTTAACAAGCCAATATGAAATAAAAAGAAGGAATTCTGAAAAAAATGTACCTAATACTTATACTACATTGTTACATTATTGTCATTTAGCGGACAGTCTAATCCAGAGCAATTTATATGGGTTAGCGTCAGGGACACTACCATGACCTCAGACTTACAGTGTTGCTGTGTACTGGTCTTTACGTACAGAACCACATGCAAACAGCAGCTACATACATTTAATACACCAATATGACATAAAAAAGAAGGAATTCTGAAAAAGTACCTAATAATTACACTACATTATTACATTATTGTCATTTAGTGGAAACTCTTATCCAGAGCAATTTGCATAGGTTAGCGTCAGTGACACTACCATGACCTCAGACTGACAGTACTGCTGTGCACTGGTCTTTACGTACAGAACCACATGCAAAAACAGCATCTGCATACATTTAATAAACCAATATGAAATAAAAAAGAAGGAATTCTGAAAAAGTACCTAATAATTACACTACATTATTACATTATTGTCATTTAGTGGACACTCTTATCAAGAGCAACCTAATAATGAGGGAGCTTTTAATTATTTACGTTATTATTAATGTATTGTATTAAGATTCTGTGATTTATATCATGATTTTGTAGTTTACGTACTTTCAAAAGGTTCTGTCATCCATGTGTCATCTGTCATCTTTCAAGCATAGGAGATACTTTAAAGGTATTAAGTTTAGGCTTTTGGTATGTGGTGTAATTCATAAAACATGCTAATATACATGTAAAAGAAAGAGAAAATGTGGATATAAAAGGGATATACAGGGAGAATATAAAAAAAGGCATAGGCCAAGAGCACACCAGGTGAATACGAGAAGTGACTAAGTAAAGGGCAGGGGATGGCAGGTGGCAATTTTTAAAGGTTCTGTCATCCATAGAAGATGCCTTAAAGGTATCAACCTCAAGCTTGGGCTTTTGTGAGGTGGTGTCATGAGTAATTTACATAATGTACATAATGTAATGGGAGGTGTGACGCTAGTCAATTTAAAGCAAAAGGAAGGGAACACTATAAAAGGGATGCACCAGTAAGAGTCTGAATAAAAGGCACAGGCTAAGAGCAGACCATGTGAGTAAGAAAAGTAAAGGGTCCCGGAGGTAGGTAGTGGGTTAATGGGCCTGGAGTACAGAGCAGAAAGAGACATATGAAATTCAGGTAGAAAAAGAAGCAAGAGTGAGTGAGACGAACATGCAGCTAAAGTGAGAGACATTCTGCTCTGGAGCTGTCATTCTGCATCGGAAAAAGAAGAGGAGAGCCATCAGCGGATTATGAAGCTTAGGGAAAGTGAAGGGCCGAGGAGATTGTACATTTACACACGGAAAGTATTAGAATTGAAAAGATATGAATAACAAACAGGCAACTGACCGCCAGTACACTTGACTCTGAATCTCCAAAAAATAAAAATAAAAAAAAACGAAATTCCCAGGATGATAAATGAACGGAAAGAACACTTTAAACCTACAGAGCCAAGACGGCAGACAGGGCGGTGTTTACCTGTCTTGATGGGCTGTTTCGCAGGGCAGCAGCTGGGGGACAGGTGCCGGGCAGAAGGGGGAGGGCTTGGATGGAGACAGGGCACGCTCACAGCACTTCAACTCCAGCTCCAGCAGCGGAAGGTCGGCCTGCAGACACACACCGCAGCGGGCGGCACAGTCACCACCGTCATCCGGAACGGGTCTGAACGTCTAAGTGGCTGTTACCGGATATTACGGAGACACAAAAGCTGATAAACGCACGCTGGTCGATGTGATGGTTCTCATTTTTACCTCACACTGCTAACAAGCCAGTGGTAAAATGTAAAACACTGCATCATGTTCGTATGCAACAGGACTTGTAACTGCCAAGTTACAGGTCTGAATATAAGGTGTTGAACCCTAATTCAGTTTTACCAGCTGGATTGAGTTAATTAGTCTGGAGACCAGCACCGTTCCACTGTCTCAGTCTTCTACAATAAAGTGATTTTTCTTACTCTTGTGTGACTTTTTATGTAACTTCCTATCAGTGGAATTTTCCTAAACATGTCTGCCAGTCACACAGGATTTACCAATTTGCAGATGACAGAAGTATTTATTGCAGTGATAATTACAGATTGCCCTTTGTCTAATAATGTAGATGTATACAGGCACCACCTCTGTCACAATATCTGAAGCATTGTGTATATTGTATAAACAGTATGCACATATATATATATATATATATATATATATATATATATATATATATATATATATATATATATATATATATATATATATATATATATAATAAGTGGGAGATATTACATATCCCAATGTTTTACCTCTTAGTACATTACCTGTGGAAACCCTGGTGTGTTTTCAGATTTCATGATTATCTGGGCCTGAATTTATTCTGTTTGCTCCTTGTATGTTTCTGCTTGCAGCTATATCAGTAATTGACATCAGTTGTCATGGCACTGCTGTTATCAGGATTTTTTTTTGGCAATCGCGATGAGTTGAAATGTTGGAAGGATCCATTCTCAGGCCACCCACACGCGATCAGCCTCGGACACTGCTGCCAATGCACCATGCTTTTCACTGCCACCAAGATACCTGTGTAACTGTGTGAGAGTCCCTCTGTATCACACATCCTTTTTCGATGAACCAGCCGACACTGCTGCCTCTCTCTTGTATTGCAAGTATTCTGCTAAATTAAGGACAGGAGGAGGAAGCAGAAACAGCCTCTGATCAGGCCTTCCCTGGGTTGGTTTGCATATTTTTCTTTGTGCCAATTCTGTGATAAAATGTTCTGCTAAAAAAACTGCTCATCATAAATGTCAGGGTGCAGGCATAGCAGGAGGTTTTATTTGCACTGTTAGCCCACCAGGTCTAAATGTAGGCCAAGCACTGTGCTGTATATGTACATCTCCACAAAAACACTTTCAGCATACAAAGTACAGTCATGGTGGCTTCTGGCACCAGGCAGCTTACTCGCTAGTAATACTCAACTACAATGAACTAACATAGCTATTATATGGCCATTATATGCCCCTTATGTGGCTAAATAGGGGGAAAGATTGACTATGAGAAGTGCTCAGGTCTCAGAGCATTCCTACTGATGTAAGATGGGGAAGAAAAATAGGAAGATAAGAAAGTGAAAAAGGCATTGCATGGCCATAGGAGATTGTTGATGTTCAAATGAGGTTGAAGGGCACAGACATTAATGTGTGTAATACATCAGACCTCAGGGTTATCATGGTTATTTCTGTAGGAAACCCCATACAGGGAGTTGTTGTACAGTACAGGCATGGGCGTGCCCCGCTAACACATAATTTTGCAGGATGGCATACCTGTCATCCCAAATATGCAAAGAAATACATTTCTGTTGTGAGAATGCATTTAAGAAGTAAAATGACTAGTATTAGATCTGAAAGGAAAGTGTAGTATGATTACAGCAACAGACAACTTACCTGTTTGTCCAATGGAAATGAAGCCGGGAATGGTCATGGCTTGTGCTATATCATGTAGCGGAACCCTCCCATCTAAGTCACATTTAAGTGATACAATTCACATTGCAGGAAATCACTACAGTCTTGGTTCAAGTCTCTTAATGTATGTAATGTTATACATTTGGCATCATAGCAGAGATGGAAAAAACAAAAACTTGTAAAGGTGTAATGTTGGAGAGGTTAAATATGCTTGCTTACAGTAGGTCGCAAATGCCAAATACTTAGTATGGATATGAATGCAGTTGGAATATGCAATCAGAAAGTTATAGAAAAAAAACTGTGAATACTCAAGAATAAATTCAAATTAAATACCAACCACGGAGTGGGGAAAATGAGACTCAGAGGGAGCCACTGAATCACAGATCCATTTGCCATACCATGTTATGCAAGGCACACTATAACCCAGTCAACTGAAAGAATTACCAACGGTTACAATTAGCAAAAAAATAACCATGAAAAGGGGAGAAAAAAAAGAAAGAAGAAAAAAGAAGCCAGCATGTGTCTTGCAATACTGCAACATCAATACAATATTTTGGTTTGTTTCATTCAGTAATTAATTTTTCTTATATTTTCCTCCCCATGGTTTCCTTTATTTACAGAATTAAAGCAGTTCTGGAAGCGAATGGCATACTTGGGTCGGGGAAAGAGACAGTTGCAATAACCCAACTCTATTTAAACTCAGGCTGCCCGTAAGTGTTAAACGAAACATAAAGGAAACCCTGACTTAATAAGTATACTAAACAGTCAGATGATACGATCACAGCCGTTTTACCTGGGAGCCAGGATTCTCTCGAAATCCATGCTGCTCCTCATCCTGTTGAGCTGTTTCAGAAGACCAAGCTGTCCTGAACGGATTCTGTGTATTTGGCCACAGCATTGTGATCATCTGTTGTGTATCACCCACAGCCTGCACGTTTAACGGCATTCGGAGCTAGAGACAGTTTTCCGTCTCTGTGCACGCTGCTCGAAAGGGGGAAACCAATCAAAATATCTGAGCAGTCAACTGAGAACATGAGGGATGTCAAGAAGAAGAAAAAAAAAAACAAAGCCTCCCTCTTCCCCTTTTCAACCTCCTGTCTTTCTGGTGGGAAATTGTACCTGACTTGTCTGTCACAGTCGCACGGTGGAAATCTCGTTGCCGAGAGGAGGCTGAGAAAAGGCAAGACAGAGGTGCTGCTGTTGCATTTTCTCCATCGCAGGTGGGGAATGAGTGAGACCTGTAGGTGCCGAGCTCATGGTCTGCTTCAATTTCATCAGAAAAGTGATTATTGAATAGTATATGTGTCTGTATTATTGTATTATATGTCTCTTGCCCAGGGAATGATTCTTAAGTGAAAACTCATCTCATTTGTTCAATTTGTTCAATGTCTCCCGCTGGCAGTCACAGTTCACTAACACTCTTTTCTGCCTTAGGTAGTTTAAAGTAGGCCACTGTATCTTCAGCAAATCTTCCTTCAGCCAACCTCCAAATTCATGAAAGTTTATGTGCAAAGTTGCGGGTATCAGTGTTGTGTTAAGTGCTAGTGTCAGTGAATAAGACACGTATTAGTGAATTTACATTGCTCAGCCCAAAAATGCATGTGCATGTCAACAATGACACAAACATCAATACAAGGCCACATGCTCTCTCTATTCCCATCAATAGTGCATGACTTGATCTGACACATTACTGCTAGTTAGAGTCCCAACTAACTGCCTACATACAGTATTTTTTATGTCCCTATTTAAGGTCATAACTGAGAAGGGGCCCTTTGGTGAACCGAACCCTTAGTGTATTCAGTGACATTTTCCTTTAAAATGGTAACCTGGGCATGGCCATTTGGAGATACATTGCACATATAAACAGGAAGTAATTATGTCTCTGTTTATAAGGAACATTTTTAAAGAGATCTGGCATCATTAACCCATTTTAACCGCAGATGCAAATATGACTGTGCATATCAAGTACCAGACAATGAAATACGAAACAACCCTGCGTCCCTGTGTTAATTTAATGACCAATATTATGTTGTATTATGGTCGATACACACAAATGGATATTCTTTTCTGATAAATCTGATGAAGTTTAAGCTTTCAAGCTTTCAGCTAATGTGGTCTAAATATAAAACCTCACTACAATATACTGTATCACACGGGTTTGGTTTGACTACAATAGTTTAGACATTACTTGAGAATTCAATCTATTCCAACGTGCTATACATTTTGTATTAGGAAAGAATGCAACAGAATTTCAAATCCTCATTATATATATCAGAATATATACCGATCAGAAACAGTATTAACTAAGCTAACAAAAACAAACAGGAAGAAATCATAAAAATGACATCACAATGAGCTGTAAGCATGCAAATGACATGTGAAAGTTTTTATTAATAAATAAAAAATATGTTACTGTCTAAAAACAAGATCAAAAACAAGAAACATGGTAAGAAAATCAAACAAATTTTGGTGACAAAAAGAAAAATATAAAACAGCATAAAATGAAAACAATGATATTCTGATGGAGATGCAGGAAACTGAACAGGGCAGAAGCTAAGTAGTATCTATAGTGTAAGCATTCCACACACTGCTCTTTAGGATAAAATTCCTCCTACCCCTAATGAACCAGAGAGATACAGGTGACTTACTGACTTCACTTCCTGCTTGCCTCCTTAAAACAGCCACATCATAAAAAGCACAGACAAAAAACATGTAAGACAGAACAAGACACCAT
This sequence comes from Megalops atlanticus, assembly GCA_019176425.1. Lineage (NCBI taxonomy): Eukaryota > Metazoa > Chordata > Actinopteri > Elopiformes > Megalopidae > Megalops > Megalops atlanticus. Next base: position 5,921,110 of record CM032884.1, on the reverse strand, counting down.
AAAAAAACAGAATAAATATGTTAACAATGTAAAACAATGTACAGAAACACAACGCAAGACAAGACAAACAGTTCCAAAAAAAGAATCATGACCACAGCCTCATATGACACTGTGTACATTTATGTTTCTTTTGTCAGTCTTTTGCTGCCACATGGATATGTGTATCCATTGCTGGGGGAATTAAATTATTCTATAAAAATATTTTAGGGAATTAAATAATTCTTCTGTCCAAGATTAAGTAGTCAATGCAGTCAAGTTCAAAATAGTTAGGTTTGATCCATTTCAACAGAAATTCCTTGTATAGATGTAGGTATGACACACTGAAAGTAAGGAGTAAGGTATGGACTACAAGGGGTAGGAAGTAATTGCTTTTTCTAATGGAATTTTCAGTAATTCGCAGCTGTGTTCGCCTGTCATAAGGCAATCACCTGAGGCTCTTCAGTCTTTTTCACAGCCAGGTATTTCATCTCTACACTAGAGAACCTGATCGCTCTCAAAGGAAGTTGAGGAGGATAATCAGCTCTCCTTGTGGCCACAGCTGCTCCCATGGCTACGTGAGGCATCTTTTTGGGCAAGGAGGGGTCAGAGCACACTCTTTTCCAACTGTCCATCAGCCCCAGATTTAAGTCGACACAGTGAATGCACTGTGCCAGTGACAAAACAAAAATACCACCCATCCATCCTTCTCAGAACTGCCAGAACTTGGCAGGACTAGATTCCACAGCGGGTCAAGCTCACCATTCCCAAAGGTATACCCCAGAATAAAGCCCTTCTTTGCAGAATAGCAGTCCAAAGGGGTGATCTGAAGGCTTTCAGTTCCCAAGGGAAATTTGGAAAGACCTTTGCAAAGCCTTGTCTTGATATTCCTTTTGGGGAGCTTGGATAATTAGACTGCTCCAATCCCCTGAGGAGAGCTTTCCAATGGGACTGACAGTATTGATCTCTTTCCCCTGGGTGTCCAGCAGTCACTCCAACTGAACAGAACATATCCTTGATTGCTTTGCAGATGATGAGCTGGCAATTGCCTGAAAGTGTCTTGTAGAAGTCATACCTTCCTATTGGAAACTCCATTTCCCAAGAATCTTTGCACACCACAATGCTGATTTAATGTGTTGATTCATCCTTCCAAAGTTCTCCCACACTTTGTCCGGTCAATGGGAAAACTTTCCACTTCCAGCACCAAGTCAGTGTATACACGTTTCCAAAGAAGAAAAAAAGTAAAAATACAAACATACAAACATCATTTTCTAAATGATGCCTTGAAATGAAATATAACATACAGCAATGTACCTTGCTGGTGTGTAAACATAAACACTGACACAAAAACACACACACACACACACACACACACACACACAAAATACCAGGTTCAACATCAGGGAATCGTTCCTAATGATGGAGAATGGAAAGGAAACACAAATGGCAGGATCAAACACAAAGCAAATGCAAATGACAGGACCCATGAAATGAGAGCAACTCAGCGCTGAGATATTCTACATGGAAGTACTGTCAGTCACAATTTATGAGTTATTTATGAGTTAGTTATTTATTTGGCATTTATCACTTCGTTCGCATGGCTATTTGACCTTGTCCTTTCCATTTACTGCTTCTTATAATATTGATAACTGTAGCACATGCACCTCTGCCAGGCCAAAGTCTGCATATTTTGATCGTGTTGTTTATTTTCATATGAATTATTGTTCATATTTATATTCTGGAGCATTCTGAGGCATATTCTGTCAAAATTGTTACTCTCAATTGCTTCAGCAATGAGCGGTGCATAAAAATAATTCAATAATCAGACGAGCCATGCTTATATGTACCAGATAACACCTTCACTCTCTACCTGTTCAAGACTGGATATGACTGCTTGTTACATATTAATGTCCTTATATAGAACACCTGATCACGTGCAAATCAGAAACCGGAATGTTTCAGTTGTGGTCTTAGAGGGTAAATGTCAAACAGTCAGAAAACCCCGCAGTATATACTTTTATGCATCCCACAACAATGCTCTGCTTTATCACCACAATAAACATTATGCACACAGCACCTTTCTCTGTAAAAATAGGGGTGTCAGCACTAGGACCATGTGGACACACCTGGGAAAGTCTCAAGAAACCCTTCTGTGTTTTGTTTTATGAGTTGCACTTACACAGCACACAAAATGCAAGAAAGTTTATTTGCAACACATTATAGTCACATCTTTTTTCAGTTAAATAGCTATTATGCTCCTGAAATCACCATGGAACAACAGTAATGTCTATTTAGGCCTGTGCAACTGTAGTTAACAGAACATATCTAAGTCTGTATTACTTCTATCTTGTAGCACAGGCATCCATTACTAAGAATGTGCTTGATCCCCTAGTACTGAAATATCTTAAATCTGTCATTAGTTCCCTTCAATGTGCTTATCACAGAAATCGTAATACTGTGTGGCCCTGGGTATCAGTTTCATATTGTAGCACCTATGCTTCCCCAGCACTTAAATCTGATTTCCTTTTTGTGGACTGCAGCTCAGCCTTCAGCATGATCATAACCCAGAAGCCGTATGTCAGGCAGAAATGGTCTGACATAAACAACTTAATGCATCTTCGAATGCTGGAGGCTCTGCTGAGCAGAACTCAAGCTGTTAAAATGAACAGCATGCTGTCTGAGCCCACAGGGTACCTCAGAGATGTGTCCTTTCACCACTGCTACGCTCTTTGGTTACAAATGATTGTTTTGCTTGAGTCTCCTTAAATCAGACAACATAACTACAGTAGTCACACTCATTTCAAATGCCAACCAAAAGGGTTATCTAGATAAAGCTGAAGGCCTAGCAACATTGTACACAAGCAACAACCTGGAACTCGAGGATGAAAAGAACAAAACAGAAGAAACGTCGTTTGACTTCAGAAGCATTGTAAAACTGTTGAGCGTAAACAGCCAAAACACAAATAGGCACACTTCTCTGTTTCTTGGTACAAGCATTACAAACACACCTGAGTGAGATGTCTATAGTCAACAAAATGCCAGCTGACGAGGTTCTTTCCTGTGGTAGATTTCTGCGGAGCAGTTGTTTAAGGAGCATGCTTACATTCACCATAACCGTATGGTGCGGAAATGCTACCCAGCGGGACAAAACTGTTTGGAGAAAACACCCCACACCATTGCCAAACTAATCTGCATCGAGCTTCCATCCATCTCAGCTCCATACGATAGCACACCTAAGCCGGTGTGAGCCAAATCCAGTCCTAGGGGCAGACAGTGTTCACTGGTCTTTGTTCCAACGCTACTAATTAATTAGGTTTGACTGAGCTGTTGACTTGGTACCGATCTGGATACCCCTTAGGTTTTTCAGTTTGCAGGCCTAGGTGAAGGTATTGGGTGTAAATATAAGGTCAAAAAACATTTTAATTACATTGTTTCTTTAGCATAATTTTTGAGCATATCTGGATTTTAAAGTCAGGGAAATTGTCTCAATTGATCTTAACTTTATTGATTGTTCAATTAATGACCCCAAAGCAAATTCATGTTCATCAATTAAGTTGTATGTTAATTAGGATTACTCATTTGTGTAAGGGGCAAAATGACCATAAATCAGTTAAGTTACTTGAATCTTTCACAACCATTACATTACACTGTTGTCATTTAGCAAATGCTCTTATCCAGAGCCACTTACATACAGTAGGTTACAATTTAATGCATTTATACAGCTGTATATTTACTGAGGCAATTCTGGGGCAAAGTACCTCGCCTGAGGGTAAAAGAGCAGTGTCCTAGCAGGGAATCAAACCAGCAACCTTATGGTTACAAGCCCTGCTCCTTACCACAATGCCACACTGCTGCCCCAACCACAACCACACCAAAAACACAATACCTTTTTTTAGAATGGGCTAAGAGCACATACCCACCAAGTGATGCCAAACCTCGGCATTCAATTCACAGCACAGTTAATCCTGAATCCTAAACCAGCAGGCATATTCTGCCCCAGGGTCCAGCACTGGGAAAAAACACTACCCTAAGCAGCATGTCTGTGAAAATTACAGCAAACACAATCAAACCCAGCAGTCCATCCAGCTTCATCCCCACAAGAAGTATTTCAGGCAAGTTAATACCAAAAAAATAGTTTTAATAATGGTACTCCCTGTAAAGCAATGCAGTGTTGTGGTGGCCAATTTATTGATTAAAATCTGTTTATGAACTCGCTTATGTGTGCATACATTTGCTAACAATATGATGGTATGAATAAATTGGACTTACAAGAAATTCCAGCGCTACATGAATGTATGCAATATGCCATGCTCTGATTCTGATTGCTTAATGTCAGTGCATAGCAGTTGTTTGATGGACTGTTTAAAGTTGGACTGCAAACACATGTTACTGTATTCAATTAGCTGAAAGTAGGGATAAGTGTATTTATTGTTGAACATTGAGACAATTTCATGACATTCACTGGCTACCGATGATAAAGACATGTCTCTCTACCTGCCTTGTCATGTCTTACTTTGCCTTTAGGGTAGCTAAGCAAGGACATATTTTGTGTTACTTTCATAATATTAGCAAGTCAATGCAGAAACAGTCCATACTGTTGATGCAGAAACAGTCCATACTCTTATGGTAAGAACACTATCCACTGAATGTTTTACATACAAGGATGTATTGCTGTGTATATTCCAATGGGTAGCTAAAATCAGTTATGTTACCCATTGGTTTTTATCTGAAACTCACCTATGTCCTCATGCTTCCTTACAGTTAGCCATGCAGAAACAACGACAACAGTTCATTAATACGCTGTTTTCGACACAAGCATGTCTTATTGCTGTCTTAGGAGGGAGAAACAGATTTCTTCCCAGGAATTCAGAGACTGACAAGAAGTGAATTGTATATTTATTTAATTACTAATTCCTTATGTGCTTGTTGTTTTGGGGGGTGTAAATTGTCAGCTGTTGTGTATGTATGTCCATAAATATATACATATACATGTGTATATATGTATATACATATGTATGTGTATATATGTATGTATATGTACATATACATACATATACATACTATATATCTATACTATATATACACTATATATACAATATATATACCATATATAGATAGATACATATACAGACAGACATATAGATATATAGGTATAGATACAAAGGTCTAGATAGATATCATCTGTTGAGCGATGTTTTGGGTCTTTGGGTCATGGGTCAGGGGAGGCCAGCAACAACACTGAACACCAGCTATATTTACTCCAAACTGTTTAACTTTGCTTGGCACGAAAAGCCTTATTTAGAGGGTTAAGCAGACAGTATTATGTCGGGTTTAGAAACAGGCCGGATAAAGGGATTACCTTTGGATAGATGGGTGGCTGTATCTGGTTGTCTAAGGAGCTCTCCGAGGCCGTCTTTCCTGTGCTGCTCTGGGAGGAAATGGCTGCTAGGGCTGCTGGGAGGTCATCTTCATCACTATGGTTACTGCAAACAAAAAAAAAATAACACAGTGAGGCAAGCCTGGAGGTAGAATAACTAGACTGCACTCTATATGAGGGTTCCTGCACTTCTACATGTTCTTTGAATTGTTCCAGGTATCATAGAAGAGCAGCTGCCTCAGGAAGGCCACAGGGCTGAAACGCTGTTTACCGACTGCCTGAGGAAGGCCACAGGGATGAATTGCGCTGCTTTGGGTGTATCGCGAATAAAAAATTTGCTTGGTAAACACCTCAGCCTTCAGGAACCCATCAAGTAGCTGCTTTTGTCACCAGGAGCCCACAGCAATGGAACAAACTGGCTTCATCCGGCTGGGAAGAACGGCTGTTAGGTCAGGTAGGTCAGCCAGGGTGTGCTCATCTCGTCTGCTTTCAGGCACCTGGTGACTTCTCAGGTTTCTGCTAGTTACTCCAACAAGTGTCTGCTGTCGTACACTGTGTGACTGTAACTGCGAAAAACAGCCACTGGCTACTTGTGATCACATGTTACATGTGATTGTTACAGTGACTGTATTTGAAGTATGTAACCTCAGATCAGATTAGCTCTGTCTTGCTACACTGACCTTGTGCTCAGCTTCACTGTCTGCATTGTTTGATCTGTACACACCTTGCTCTTGTGCCTGTTGTTTGCCCACTATTTGCACTTTTGCACGTTGCTTTGGATAAAAGCGTCTGCTAAATGAATAAATGTAAATGTAATGTAAATGTGATCGTATCAGAGGATCAGAATGCATTTGTCACAGCTAAGCACTCCTGCAAGAATGCACAGGCTGAGTATACAACTGCCAATTCCCAAAAATAAGGTTGCATAAAGGGGTTAACATTAGTTTCTGGAAGCTTGTGTAAAAGATATGTTATGTCATAATGTGACTTATTGGTCGCATTAGTTGGTTTCCAGATCCAACATGCTATAAATTTAAAATGTTAATAAGAAGACCAAGACTGTGCACTGAATTGAAATGTAGTACACATACAGTACATACAGTTTCACAGAAAACATGTAAATACAATCACATGTTGGCATGGACCAATCAAATTACAGCCCTCATGAATATGAATATTTTATATCTTTGTTTTCTCTCTACCTATCATACAGGTATTTATTATTTATTGTTGCTTTATTGTGTTATTATATATTCCCTGCTTTTCTAATTTCACCTGCTTTCCTTGTTGTCACTTGTAGCCTTTATTATTTATTTTCATTAATCCAACAATGAATGTGACATTGCTTTAATTAACATAGTGTTTTAATTAACATAACATATTGATAACCTCTGGCTGAGATCTGTAAGTTTATGACATATCTGGACAAGGAATGCTGAAAAGTTGTGAAGAATTTTATACAGAAGGCTCTCCTACTGTAGCTCTTTCGGTCATTTGGTTGTCAATGCACAACTCTAAATAAATAAAAATTCACAGCTTGTCTCGTACAAAAATTACAGTTACATCTAATTCTTAACTATAACTAAATGCAATTTCAAAATCAAAGAGAAAGAAAAAAAACAACAACTCACAAACTGAACTGTCTGACGAGCCTCTTTTTGCGGTCTGGTCTGACAGATGGCCTCTCTGTAGTCATACTGGACGAAACTGAATCCTGGGACGATGTTGGAAACCTGGGAAAACACGTGAAAAACAGGCACATTCACCGTTTGTTGTAATTTACTATTGCCTGAGCACATAAAGAGGTTCTTTTTCCACACCTCTCAATGAATGGGCTGTTGAGAACTGTTGTTTTCCTTAAAAAAATGCAAAACGATGGTTTCAGGCATTTGTATCTCTACTAGCTAGCTTTTACCTTGTCTGGCCAACTACTGAAACTTGGTCATGCAGCGCTTCTCATATGGTTGACTCCTTATATGGCTTTTTGCTTATGTTGCACTCTGCCTCACTTGTAAGACGCTTTGGATAAAAGCGTCTCCAAAATGAATAAATGTAAATGTGAATGTAAATGAGCATTTTGCTTCTGGTACCTGCAGCAGACGGAGTGACAGGAAAGGAATTTTGCCTTCAAAAGTCAGTCCCATAATACAATCACATAGTCATGCTTTGTGTGTATTGTAATTGTGAATATGAGTTCATCAAATCCCTTGAATCAATGCTAAACCTTGTACACTAATGCCGAATTTTGATGAATGTTGCTAATATCCTTGTGGCCTCCCAAGTGAAAATGTGTGCGATGCATTTCAACAAGTTTGGGAGTAAAAAGAAAGAATTCTGTGTCACATGATAACCCTGTATGCAAGATCTGATGATAATGCCAGTGTTATAAGGAATCTGAAGGTTAGGTAACTGGTAGCTTATATACATTGATCAAAAGAAAGACTGCCAAACAGACTGTGATGTCTGTGGTTAAAAAAATGTGCCAAATTTATCAGCGTTGACCAAGGCTGTCAAGGGTTGCTCATGCCCAGAAAATAGGACACCCAAGCACTGAGTTTCGACAGACATTCTGGGGCATAGCCTCCAAACCAAATGTCACAGCAGCTTTGCTTATGTCCTGCTTGTATACATCAATGATATCAGGGTTCCACCATGTAGTATGCATATTGCCTCAAATGTGCCAGCAGCCATACTGACCATGGTCTGTGAACTGCTATGCCACAATGCATTTTATGCACATCTACCGACTATGACTAATAATAGTGACAAATCTCAGCTAAATCTGTCAGTGTGGTCTGGAGGTGTTTGCACCAGAGAAACAGAAATAAAAGAAAAATGGACAAATGTTCAAAGGGTTGGCAGACATTAGAGGGCAGGGTTGCCAAGCTTTTTTTTTCTCACCCAGCCTTTAGGACAGAGCTGTCAGTTGGAATGTCCAGTACAGCGTGGAGACTAGTACAGTGTAAAATCATGTTATTATTAATGTTTTAATTTCATTACTGGAAAAGATATCAGATGAGCTGAGAATTCTCCTTTCATACAATGCTAGGTTACAGGTTACAATACCTACAACGGAGCTTAAGCAAGATCAACATTTCCTATTCCTATTTCCATTCAATACAGCTCTATCCATGCAATTTTATTTTTTGTCCTCTAGGTGTCCCTCTTCAGTTACGGCAGCAGATCTGGGAAGGGGGATGTTCCGTTTAAATCAGTACAGATTGTATTATTTATAAAATTAAAAAATAAATAAAAACTTCAAAACAGGTGGCAAATGATGATGCTATCAAGGGAAAGTCAATGAAGAATGCTGTGTGTTTTTAAGGCAATTGGAACGCGTTTTTTTTCAGGGATGTGCACGCAAATCCTAGCTAGGTGTGTGATCTGTGCACATGAAGTGTCTAATCCAAAACAATACAATATGCAGACACACTGTGAGGCTAATCATGGTGGTAAATATAAGCAGAGTTCATGCACCGAAAGGGAAACATAGGCCTCAGTTGCAAGATGCTGCACTCTGGGAAGACCTTGCTGAGAAGCTGAACTGACAAAACAAGGTGGCGACAGAGCACCATGACAGCTTTCACGCTTCTGAGCTGAAAACTCATTTGTGAAAGAAAATCAGCTTTCTGATCACAATTTGGTGCATTTTCTCACACTGTAATCTGCAGGTGGCCCATTTTGGCTTTCCTTTCATTGACGAGGAGCAGTTCACAAGGAAAAGCACGAGGACCAAACAGATGGACCCTAAGAATTATGAGACCTCTATCTTGCCAAAAGGAAACTTTATACGGGCTTTTTTTCCACAGCCCACTTTCAGTCTTTCAGATATGAGGGTCTGCCAGTCAGAATCACTGATTGCTCAGTTTTTGCTCTAATATGCAAGACAGTGTGTCAGGAAGAGAATTTGAGGCTTATGCAACAACAGTTTCTGACAAATGTATTCTCAATAAACAATGTGACTGAGCCAGTGCTGAATGCTGAAGTTCAGATCAGTGATGTCTGCAATATTGATTTTGAAGAGGAGGAAAAAACAGCAAGAACAATAGGTTTCCTCCACCCTTGATCGGAAGCCTAAATAGTTTAAAAGCCAAAGACGTGCAGGACTCTGCAACCCTTTTTCTGTAGTATATTTATTAGAAACTCTGTCTGTATCTAGCTGTGAGTGATGGATCTGTGTTTGATGACTTAGGTCTACATCATGCAGCATATGTTTTGATGAAGCAATGTATTTACACATTAAGAAAAATTAAGATTGGTCATTTTGACTGTTAAAAGGTTGCCGTTTGAGCATAAATCAATTTAATAGTTTAATTTTACAAAGCTAACAAAAAGTAGCTTAAACAAACCTTTTCTTTTTATATATGTTTACCTAGAGCAATAAACAATACTTTATCCCCCTCTTTTACTGTGGCCAGTGTATTAACTGTAAAAACATACTGGATAGTACTGATATGATATTAGCAAATCAGCGAATAAAAACAAAACAACTAGTGAGCGGCAAGTTACATAAAGCTGCAATTAGCAATAAAGTTCATAACGAGGAATGGGGACTCATTGTTTGAGGAAACGCAATAAATGCAATATGATAGAAGCACCCCTCCATGACAAAATACATTTTGTTAATAAAAAACTGTTATAAAAATTCTTTGGCTGCTATTCAGCAGAACATCCTTGCAGATTCTTCATAATGTGGCTGAAATAACAGTTGCAACCACTGGTTTCAGGGATGCCTGAACACACATGCTGCCTGGGTATGCTGATGTGTTTTTAGTTCGATTGCTTGCTAGCTTGTTAATCTGCCTGAAAAAAAAATTTAATAAGCATTTGCAAATGAACCCCAAGGAAACTTTTAAGCTGGATGTACCACACACACACCAAGTCAGTGGCTCTAGAATAATTTGTAAATGCTTAGCACATCATACCACAGACTTTCCCTTGATGTTTCCCCCCCGCCTTGAACCGCCCAAGGTGCCTTTTAAACTTTATTAGTGCTAACCAAACTACAACCGTTTCAAAACCTCATTCTTTATTGCTTCGGACCAGCATGGGCTGCAGTTGTATTAATATTATTGAGTCCTACAGTGCTGAGTGCAGTGTAAATCTCATTTGATTGTTTTTTTTTTTTTTTCCCACTGGGAATTTTTGGATATTGCTTTTGAAAATTGCACCAGTCTGACTGTCCTATGGGTCTGGTCTGTAGACTTGGAAGAGTGGAGCTCAGTTTATTTCCCCACCCTTTGGCCTTCAGCCACATCGATAGGCCCCTCTTTGTTTAATCTTTACATACCTTGCCAAGTGAGTTGCTGGATTCCAATCTTTTTAAAGACGTACTGATTTGTTTTACAACAGAAAGTGAATTCATGCCAACTGTCTGTGCATTGATGGAGGGGGGATTTATGTACTCAATTTTCTTTCAAACAGAGTACATGCACCCTAAGAATGTGATCTGTGTCTACTCCAAAATGGGACACAAGATGGTGGGATGAGTAGGTGAGATCTTTGCAAGTCCATCTAGATCCAAGGACCCAAAAAACAAACTTGAACCAAATTGGTATATCAGGTTGATTCACATAGAGTATCTATAGATACGTTTTCCTATTTCAGGTAAGGTGAGTCTGGGTTGGATGTAATTATCTGGTCCTCAGAAGACAATTTGAAAGAGAGAGACATGCTTTTGACAGTGAGTGTAACATCAGTCATTAATAACATCCGATTATACTTTTTTACAGATTGTGTTTCTCTAAGCTCCACTTGAACCCAATCACCTGCAGTTACTTTGTACCTGTCAGTGGTAATCTATTTGTATTGCTTTACAGATTTCAGGAAATATTTACATAAATCAAAAAAAAACCTTGCACTTGTTGGCTGAGAAGAGTACAGTATGACTAAATATTAATTAAATATAAAGAACAAAAACGGAGAATGGATTGATATACACACATACACAGGTACACAGCTAGCTGTAAAAACCATTACATGTTGTCACATTGTAAACAACAAGGAAGCAGTTTATGGAAATATTTTTGCGTCATGCAATTTCACAGTAGATTTGATTTAATTAAAGGGAGATTAAGAGTGAACCAAAGCAACCTGTAATGACTGAATAATTAACATACATTTTAACGTGTGTTCTCAGTGACATACCAACTGGACGTTAATAACCACTCACCAAGACTGATCAAAGTGTTTGATGTGTTGTAGAAATATTAATATTGATACTTTCCAAACACACCGTAAAGGCTAAATAATACTGCCTGATTGTTCATATCATGTGCTCATCAAAGGCCTGCTTAGGCCATCAGTCCAAACATCACTTCAGGTGTAGATACTGCCTGAATGGTTACCAAGACAGATGTGCATACACTGCATCTTAGCCAATCACATTGTGAACATGTGCTGAGTTTATACAGATCGACCCCTACAAAACGACATCTGGTTGGTATACTGACCTTCCATTGTGTTCCTGGCTGGAGGAAGAGTTTCTACAGTCCAGACCACCTTCCTTCATCACCTGTGGGGAGTAGAGGGGGGCGGTGATCAAGGATTTACAGGAGGTGATACAGGGCTTCTACTCCAATAGGAGACCTAGTAAATATCCTGTTCTTTGTAGGATAAGATTAAAAAAAGATCAAGCTATGTGATACAAGACTCACAGGAGCACTGAACTACAATATTATTTCATTTGGTATCAGGTCATTTGTAGCGTAATTAGCTCAGAGGTCTCCACAGGAAATGCAATTATGCAGTTACATATTTAATCCGATCAGAGGATTCGATTTATCCAGTTATTGTGAAAATGAGTATAATTAGATGCATTTAGATGAAATCGCAGTGGATATAACTAATCCAAAGATGAATCCAGTAATTCCAGAGAGCAAATAACGCAACCAGGGTAAAAAGGCCTTAAAGTAACATCTTCAGTAATAACAAAAACCTTAGCTAAGCACCTAATTCATGGCCCTGATCACAACCTCCAGCGTAGATCATAGTCCTGATCAATATCACCACCCAAACAACTGGCCCAGAGCCCACACCTCCAACTCTGACCAGATGCCTGTTTCATATCCCTGATCACTGGTTCCAGTGAGAAAACTTCCATTACTGTGTTCGCCAACTCTAACCATAAATTCAGTCCATAGCCCTGATCACCAACCATACACTTGGTTGAAAGCTGGTTGAAACAGGTTCAGATCTTACCAACCCCTATTTCACACCCTTCATTTCCTGTTTCATAGCCTTGATGATAGAAGGATGATCTGTGAAGGCAATGAAAGTTCACATAAAAAGAAAGAATTTAAACCTCGCTAAGGTGGAAGTGCTTTGTTATTCAAAATGGCTTAAAGGGAAAATGTAGTTTTTGTCAAGAGGTATGTGTCTATGTTTCAATAAAATAATTCATATTTGCTGCTTACAAAGAGAGTCATGACAGGAGAATATCTGGGGAAACTTTGTTTTATGAGGATGATTTGTAAATAATTAAAAATGAATGTTGGTGTTCATAATGCTAAAGCTCTCACTACATAATAATGGCAATGGAGGAGACACAGACATAGCCAAAGTCTTCATTAATTTTGCACAAGGCTCAAATGTATTTGTACTGTACCAGTTAATTGAAAATATTATTTTATTATTGTATAATGAACTTAGCCAGAGGACATGGCAATGCATCTGGACATACTGATTCAATCAAGCAATTTCAATGAAAGAAAAGTGACAGTTTAAAAATCATTCAACCAAGAGTCTCCCTGGCAGAACATCAAATTAGAAATGAATTGGCATGATAGTGCCAGCTCTCGGAAGCCAGCGCTGAAGCCGTAATGGCTGTCCATTCAACTCTGTGGCAGATCAAGCTGGAGTTCACCTGGTTGCCTTTGTGGTTTAAAACCAAGAATCTGGGATGTTTCTGAGAATTGTGGATGTTTACACAAAAAAAAATAAAATAAAAATAATGGGACAGCGAGTTGCTCAGTTGGCAAGGTGCTCCGGCATGAGTCATATTTAAACTCCTTCAACCTTTCAACAACGGTTTGGAAATGATGGCCCATGTTTGAAACTCAGCCACGTCCCATTCATTATTAATTTGAAAACTGTGCCGTCTTCAACGATCAGTAATGATAACAGGCTCCTTTACCAGCGCAAACACACAGGAGAGTTTGTGCGAGAGCATGAACACAGGAGGGCTGTGTCAAAACGGGTCTTCCTCTCAAAGAGCCGTTAATCTGTGCTGTTGCAGCAGGCCTGATGAAGGCCGCAAGCAACACCTGGGCTGACAAGCGACCGGCCTCAGCCATGCTGGTGCCCCTGCTGTCCCAGGCTCTGAGAGTCTCCTGGGCATTGGGGCACCGCAGCTAAAAGGAAGCAGGAGCTGGCATCACTGGGTGCTTTAACACTTTGGCATATGTTACATTATCTTGTTTTGCATAGATAAAACGGCAGTGTGGTGTCGTGGTAAGGAGCAGGGTTTGTAACCGAAAGGGACTGTCGTTGTACCCTTAGGCAAGGTACTTAACCCACAATTGCCTCATATCAAGCTGTATGAATGGATAAAACCTATGTAACCTATGTAAGTTGCTCTAGATAAGACTGTCTGCTAAATGACAATAATGTCGTTACATGATCATGTAAAAAGTTAGGGTTGTTGACTATTAGCACTTTGCACTGAGTAATCAGGAGTGCAGAAAAGTGGAAGACACATGCACAAATCAGGGACACAACTAAAGGACAGAAAAAATCTTATGGTTTAAAGCCTGCATCCAGCCCTTTAATTAGAGACTAATTAAAATTAACTTCAAACTTTTTTTTTCTGCTTGGAACCAATTCCCTCCCTTTTTAAAGCTTTGCCTGCCCTTCTGCTGTATCTTAATGATGTGGATCTCCTGGAGTGCTTTGTGTTACCAGAGCCATTAGAACTAATATTTTACATTCGAATGGCAAGATTTTGGTGCAAAACCAAAAAAAATGCATTAAATTTCAACCCCTGAATTATTTTATGCGTGGAAGTCTACACTGGCTGATGTGTCAGGTGAGTTAACGAATGCAGTTTGAAGGTCATGGCAGCACATCCCTATGGGATTTTGAACTGGGTCCTAGTACAGGTGAATGATGGCACTCCAGGCTGTCCACTGTTTCAGAGTTGCTTCAGGACACTTTCCTATTTCTCATTCACTTTCCTCTTGCTCCCCGGTGGTGCCTGCCAACATTAGGACAGCACAGCCTTTTAAACCTTTCATCTTCTACTTGACACACCTCTAAACATTACCTCCTGCTCTCTAAATACCCTTCATTTATGCTACACATTTTGAATACAAGATTCTCTAACAACATATTACTGATACTGCACATTAGCTTTGTTTGCCATTAATTTTTGATTTATTTATTTTACATTTCATCACATATTGCACACTAATTATCATGCATTATAAATGATCAGGTATAAGGGTGTCTGATAAATGATGACAATAACAAAAATAAAACACAAACATCAATGATCATTATCCTCATCTCTCCTTTAGGTATGAATATACTATTTATGCTTCAGGACTCTCCCACTTTTCAGTTCATTGTTCATTGTTCTCACCACTCTCCAAGCCTAGTGACAGTTAATGTGCAAAGGGAGGAACAGGTGTACATTACATTACATTACATTACATTTCAGGCAGCACATTACAATTACACATTACAGAATCTGCATCTCACGAGTGGCATCTCAGGACACTCAATTTTTATTCATCAGAACGAATCAGTGCTCTACCGAATTACTCAGCAGTTATGCCCTCCCTGCTTACTGGCACACAACAGACTGTACTCCCAAGTCCATTTGTCTGATGGAAGAAATGGAAAATGCATAACCCGTGAGAGGAGAGCTGAGTCTTGGACAGTCTACAGTCTGTTTTAACCTGGCCCTCCAACCTGCACTTAGGGGCCAACCAGAAATGTCCTTGATGGAACTCATTGAAGAAAACAGCTGGTCCATAATAACACCTAAAAGACCCGCTTTTGATGAAACTACTTTCAAATCCACGTGGCACAAACACAGACTTCAGCAGGACAAGGGTGGCTTCAGATAGGCTGTCTGTTCTTATGGCTCTCAGTAATCTGGGCCCCGATGATACTCTGCACTCCCGGCAACTTTGAGATTAGTGTGACAAAAAAATATGGAGAGGCACTTTTGAGTAAAAGCCCTCTCTACATTAAGCCCACCCAGATAACCCCTCCTCCAGATCAAAGCAAGTTAGACACTCAAAAGCACATAGCATAGGAGCATAGGAGGGCAACTGGTGGCCAAGCACTAAAGCTGGTGAGTCATTCTCAGACAGAGGGAGAACATGAGAGAATCATGTAGTGTAATTTCTTGATGCCATTACGAGCATCTGTGATGGAAAATAGTGAAAATTACCCATTTGCTACCATCCACCATCTAAATTCCATGCTGGGGCACAGAGGCTATGGAAGGATATTAAACTCAGAAGTTCAAAATAAAGTGAAATTAAAGGGCAACTTCACTGCAAATTGTAAATGTAAAACCTTCCTCCACAACTTAATTGGTTGATAAAGTCTATATTGACACCGAGTACAACAATGTAATATCTATTGACAAGCTCTTCATTTGTTGTAATGATTAAGAACCTGAGCTAATCTGAAATCCTTCTGTGGTTCCCTAGCCTGCTTTGGGATATATATATATATATATATATATATATATATATATATATATATATATATCTGTCTGTCTATATATCTGTCTGTCTATATATCTGTCTGTCCATATATCTGTCCTACAAGCCCCACAGTTCATTTCTCCATCCCCATCTCTGCAAACTGCACTGTTACTCAACTGTTCCTGATTGCTTAAATGCATAAATACAGACTTGAAATGCTCATTTAAGTTGTATATACAGCCTACTCTTTTGTACAGAGACGTGTATAACAGTGTGACAGATGTGATGCAACAAGCTTCATGATGAATTCTGGCCACTGTAGGCAGATAGGGAAAAGGACATAATGATCACACACAGTTCTGATGAAGATTTTAAGAAAATCAATATTTAATTGAAAAGCAATTGGCTTAAAAATCTC
Source organism: Megalops atlanticus (assembly GCA_019176425.1). Classification (NCBI taxonomy): domain Eukaryota; kingdom Metazoa; phylum Chordata; class Actinopteri; order Elopiformes; family Megalopidae; genus Megalops; species Megalops atlanticus. Next base: position 5,904,678 of record CM032884.1, on the reverse strand, counting down.
TGGACAGCCACCTGTACGTGCTTTGTAGGCTCATATGGAGAGTGGAGAAAAAAGACATGAGCTAGAGGTTCTGAAATCAGGTGTCATCATTCATGCCTTGCAGTGTCTTGATGTCAGAACATCAAAACTTTAATGGAAGCCAAAGAAGATCCTTGCTTTTTACATTGTGTTCCCTCTAAACTGTGAGGCAAGGCACAGCTCTGAGATATTCTATTATGTAACCCTCTGACGTTCGCCCAAATGAGTTACAAAACTCATAGGGGGATTATAAATTACCTTGACTCACTATTTTAGTTGCAAAAGTCATGCCAAATGAGAGCCATAAGCCATTAATATACCCACCTCCCTTGTGACGTTGTCCCCATGACTGATGAGTGACTCACCTTCACTTAAGACTTCAGTTCACTAATTGACTTTGAAGCACCAAATTTGACATGGTTCATGTGGAGAGTAATTTAACCATTCTGCCTCCAAGCAGAAGACAAACCTCAGGCTTGCACTTGCCACAACTTTGCATGCTGGGGAGGGCTACTTCATTCCACAAGCACATATGAGTTCTCAGGTGGTCTTTTGGAAGATGTATACATTACATTACATTACACGAATGTAATGTAATAAATGTACAGTACCAATCAAAAGTTTGGACAAACCTACTCATTAAAACTCAGTTCATACATACACAAATATAAATAGTGATGTTGAAACAAATTTCAAGCATTTAAGCATAAGTCTTTAGATTGAAATTGCTTTGAATTAATGTTTCTCATCTTAATCAGGTGTGTCCAAACCTTTGACTGGTACTGTAAGTGAATTTAATGTAACGTAATGAATGTAAAATAATGTAATGTCATGAATACAGATCATTACATGTGTTTACCACATATTCTGTTCTTCCAGGCAAGGCATTTTGAAAGGATATTCCCACTTCCCAGGACAAGGCGGATTGTGTTTAAATCCATTTCAACCATAGCAGGCTTCTCAGATGCCACCCGCTGAGGACAATCTAAAGACGTTGCCCAAGCAGTGCTGCCCGTTGGCACCAGGTTCCCTAACCACACCCTCGGTAAGCACCTACTGATTCCGGCCATACTTACCCTGTACGCAGCATCCATCTGGGCCTTGAGGATGTTGCACTTGAGGTGGTCGGGGAGCCCAACGGGAGACACCGGGGAATGGAGGCTCTTCTCAGACAGCTGCTTCTCCTCCGCCTGCCCAGAGGCAGAGAGGTTTGTGCTGACACCTTCGTCCCAATTTTACTCCGTGCGCTCTACCCTGCCCCCTCCAGCACCCTCTCCGCCCACATTTAACAGGACGCTTCTACTCAAAGAACACTCGCCGGTCACAAATTGAATCACGAGTCAAATTACAGGCTGGAACCCGGATTTTTCCTGGGTGCTCTGTGATTCTGTTTTTGAAAAAGCAATGTATATCACACTATACACAATTAACATTTAATATCACCCTACAGCCTAAGACAGTGATGATTGTGTACTTCTGTCTGCAAGTGCATTGGGTTAGGAAAAAGACTGCAATACTGTAAGAGAAACCCTCTCCTGCATCAAGCCTCAGCTGGAAAATAACACCCCTGGAAAAGACCCATCACTTGTGTCCTGACTTCAGTTACTCCTGCTGATCTTAGCTGTCATAGGCCTAGCACCACTGTTATAATGAGGCACTGTCTCCCTGTACGGATGGGCTCCAGAGCTTGATTATATTCTGATACTTTGGTTTTGTCTTGCGCTGCTGGTTAAACTGCCTGTTACTAAAACCACTGGTATCCTCTCACTGCTGAGTTCTCAAATGCTTTTAATCACTGTGCTTATTTTTTGTATTAGCTTTTATTGTATTTGTTCTATTAATTTTACATTATTGCGCCAAATCGCTTTCACTGTTAATTTTCTGTTTTTTTTCTGTTTTCTGACGATGATGATGATGATGACGAAGATGGCGATGACAACGATGATGAGGATACTACAACAACAACAACAGTAACAACAACTAGTAATAGTAGTAGTAATAATAACAATAAAATATCATCACCATTATTGTCACCATCATCATCATCATAAATGTAAACATATCTCAGTATTTTGCTTGTTGTGGGACACTCCCAATCGCCCGCTGGGCTGAGGAACATCCTTCCTTCCCTATTCCGGTGTCTCCTGCGTGTTGTGCCGGGGGTGGTGGTGGGGGGCATTGTTGGTGGGTGGGTCGGGGTGGGTGCTCACCTTGTTGTCGATGTTGATGTGCAGTGCCTGCCAGGGCACCGCCACCATGCCCGCCTCGAGCTCGTTCTGTTTCAGCAGCAGTCTGTCTGAGTCATCCGGCTGGCACGTCGTCACTGTTCTCAGCTCTCAAAAAAAAAAAAAAAAAAAAGCCAGGTCTCCTTATCGCTGGCCCAGAAGCACAATATTTAACTACAAGCATCCGATGTTCTGAAACACTGCTTGTGTATAATTATGCTTGGTGTTAAACGCGCAGTATGAAATACCAGTGTGGTGTTTGTGAAAGGTTCCTGCAAATGTACAGTACATATGATATGCTTCTAAAACATGGACATTCCAACATACATTTGTTTGACAGCTAAATTAATGGTAACAGCCATGCAATAAAGTTCTTTATGTAGTGCTGGTGCTGATGGATCTGAAACTAATAACCCATGGGTTTGACAAGTTCAGTTTACTGTCATTCAAACTGGTGTTTGGAGGTCATTCCACAAAACGAGCATCAGTTGGCAAGCTGAGGTTAGCAGCTGATATCTGTGATTAGTTTGCACGTTTCCAACGTAAAACATGTTAACAGAAATTCCTGTGGGATGTATTGTTGCATTCTCAACATCAAAATAACCCTATTATGAGACAACACACATTTGAAGTCACTAAGGAAACAAATATCACTATTTGTGCACGTGTATAGTATAGTATAGTATATGTCTTAGTTGAGTGGAAACAGTGTCTTTGGAAAAAAAAAAAGACCAAAGAAGTCAAAATGTCAGTTGATTTTTCAGTCCCCTCAGTTACAATTTTTCTGAAAAAGCCCAACTTGGCTGCCTTACTCTGAAGCCATAGTGAGAATGGAGACTGTTGGAGACTGATAGTGTACCCTAATATCTGAGGGGTGGTACCATACTGTGCTGGGCTGTGATTGGATAAGACTCAAACTCTGCTAAGGGCTTTTTAAAATAGCCTGTGTTTGTTCTGTTCCTGTTCACAGCATGAAATAAATAAACAAATAAAAACAAGTAAGAAGTGGTTAAAATTTGAATCAAAAACAAAAAAAAAAGTCACATTACCGGGCTTAAAAAAAAAAGGAAATTCCCCTGCAGGGGCTCAGAAAATGGGCTTCAGCCTGCGTCATTTGCGGAGTTTGTGCGCAGAGATGACCGCATGGCAGCTGTGTTCATGAACGTCTCTGCCCAGAGACACAAAGGCTGTGCCGTTATAAACAGACCTGACAAGGGAAATGAGCATCCACCTGTGCTTACTACTGACTGGCATCAGCTCTAGGAACCTGTAAGTGAGGTCACCGCTCTCCAAGGTCCCAAAGAGCTCCCAGGCTTTGGGAAACAGCGGGAAGGTAGTCACCATGCGTGGGAGCAGCCATCCCCTGCTTCCTCGCTGCCATTACCTGGGGTCATATGAGGTCGTTCCTGCTCGCCCTGCCTCCCACGTTTACTGTACACATCGCAGTCGAGCGATGACATCGCCAGCTCCTTTGTGGCAGGATTCTCTCTGACTGTATCTCATAAAGCTTTAGACATCAGGTCTGGCAGAGTGGCAAAGTGATTCAGCAACCAGACAAGTGGGTGTGCTTCTTCATTCAAACTTCTTCATTCCCTCTCTTCACGGACGGGACAGGGCAGAAGTGTGGTGTAGTGGTAAGGCGCAGGACTGGTAACCAAAAGGTCACTGGTTCAATTCCCCACTGGGGCACTGCTGCTGTACCCTTGGGCAAGGTACTTAACCCACACCTGCCTCAGTAAAATATCCAGCTTTATAAATTGATAAAAATTGTAACCTACTTGTATGTAAGTCACTCTGGATAAGAGTGTTACAGTGCTAAATGACAATAATGTAAATGTAATGCACGATAAGGGACAAATATTAGCCAAAACAGAAGAATGGGCACTCACTGTGTGAGGTCTGCAGGCCACACAGGCCCTCCATGCTGCCGTAGCCGGTCTGGTGATGGTGGCAACGCCTGCCGCCCTTTCCCGAATACGGCGTCCCCTCGTTCTCCTCCAGGCTGTACTGCTGCATGTCGGCGTTGTTGGGCTGGGGTCCCGTTAAAGGGTAGCTGAACACAGTGAGAAACCAGTCACTCTGGACGTCCGCCCCTTTCTGTACTGAGAGTGACCAGTCAGATCAGGGGTGGGACAGTAAGAAAATTTCAAATTATGTAGGAAAATATATCATATTGCCTATTATAATACTATATGCTACAATCATGATATAATTACAGTCATAATTGGCATAATCATAATATAATAACACATTTACTATGCATAGATACATATTACTAATACCACTGATGACAGTAATAATAACAGATGCAGGAATTAATACATACAGTCACATTTGTAAGATGTGCTTGACTCTAAGCATATCACTGAAACTGAGTGGTACTTTACACTGTATTCCTGTATTTTATTCTTCACTCAAGGTTATCAAGCTTCTGTGTGCAAGAGCAATGTGTGAGATTGTTTCCTGTTGGATGCTTCTTGTAGCCAATCGTATGCCATCATATTTTTCAGAAATCATTGAAATGACCGTTTGCAAAATTTGTCAAACTATTTGCAATAATAGCAAAAATGAAGACAGGTTAAAGTGGAATTATACTCACCACACACATGCATGCACACACCTGTTGCATCATATAACTATGTCTTAATTAGTGATGTAATATACATTACTCAATTTATGTAAAATGTTATGCAATTTGATGTAACATTTCCTCAAGGGCAAAAATTATCAAACATTGCTGCACACATTTTGTCATTATTGTCTTTACCCTTTTTAAGGTCCACCTCAACTCTGTAAGGTCCACAAAGCACTTTGTCTTTGTAGCTGTTAAATACTGTTCTGTTGCTCTGGGCTTAACAACCATTACTTAAAAGTGAAAGAATCTTGGTCCTCAAGCTCCAAAACACTTTGCCAGCTTTTACTTACAATCTGCGGCTTGTGTGTGTCTGCCCTCAGGGGACCATGAACCAATTACCATTTGCGGTGTGCTACATTTGTCCTGCAATGCAAGCCTATGTGTCATCACATCAATTGGGGCAGTGTTTGTGGTTTGGCCACTTAAAAACCATGATCAGCAGGATTCCATAGGAGATCAGTGAACATAAACAGAATGTCAAAGCATATCCCAGCACCCAACTAATTGTATTATTTCACATTTTACCAGTGAATTGCACTGTAAAACCAAAGTTAAGAAATGTCTTTGCTTAATTTCGATGGACAAAACCATTTTTTGCCATGCTAATTTCAAAGACTATCTCTCCTACAATGATCTTCTCATATTCAGTAGTCGTTCTCATTAGAGCTATTCTCTAAAAATAAATATCGCATTAAGGGACCATAACGCAAAAACATCAAACATCAACAAACAGAAATCAGGACTACAAACATAACACAATGAGAACCCTTCAGCGGAACCCAAAGGGAAATGGGGGGAAAAAAACTCAAAATCTCCAGAATGGTGTATTTTTAGATTTATAGATTGAGATATTCCTCAGTGCATACCCATCCTCAGTGAAGCCTGTCCATCCATAAAAAGAGGGAATTTTTTAAAAGCACGTAATGAAGCATGGCTGGGCATTCCTACAGCATGTCAGACGAGGAAGAATGTACCTAAGGCCCACTCCTTCCCATAAAAAGGAAAGGTACATTGATACTATCCTTAGAAGGCAAAACCATGGTAACAAATGAGTCCATGGTCAGTTTCTCATCCCAGGTGTGTCAGATAAGCTGTCAGTTCTTCTCACAGATAGTCTGTATCTCCCATTTGTACACTACTCCTATTCGCTGCACTGAAAAGCCTTGACACATACAGAATTTATTTGGACATGCTGACCTATTTGTCTTGTAAAACGAAAATAAAGCAGTTTACTTAAAAGTAGAAGGCCAATTGAAACTGGCACCAACAGAGATGCAATGTGCACATCACCACACCAACAAATATCTGATCAGGCTGACGGGCTGGGAACAATTACAGTTATTCAAAATTTACCCCAGAAAGTTAAATATTGTTGTATGTTGTCAGTAGGAGGGTGTCATATTACAACCACTTCTGGAAACGTTTGCAGGGAAAACACAGGGGGTCTCCTAGATGCTGTGCAGATATTAAAGCCAAGTATCTTGCACTTGTGCAAAGTTTCAACAGTGTTTTGGGATGACCTTGTAAAAGTTTATTCTGGACTCATCAAAAACAGGAAAAAAGGACATAATAAATAAATTCGGTAGGGGCTGGAAGGAGCGCATTATCCTCTGATTGCGTAATTACCCGGCACTGGCAATCAGTGAAAGAGCACAGTGGTAATAAAGTGATCAAACATAATAGCTGAATTTTACATAGGTCAACTGGAACTAGCTTCTCCAAAATTTGAATCTATATTATTATTAGTAGTAGTATCTGTTTACTATTTATCTGGCATGGTTTTCACACCAATTGTGTCAACATATCCTAACATATATAATTGTACTATCATCATATTTAAAGGCAATAGTTTTAAATATGAGAGGGAGCAAAAATGAATGATAAATGATGTAGTTCCTTGAATTCAATGGAAATATTTGTAGTTGGAAACCTTTAAACTTCAAAGGAGTTACAATTTAAACACCTTTCAGTAAATACATGCGTAAATAGGCTTTACTTTAAAAAGGCGCTTTTAATGTTTTGAAACGCTCCTTGTTTACATCTATAAGTAATGTTTTTTATGTTTTCTGAATTTAGCAGCAAATAATCCACAGAAACAGATGGTTTGAGACCATGCTGAAATTTGTCATTTTTCACATTCAGCGACAATGTAAAACTGGAATTAAAAGAAAAAATCCCTGTACTTTGGCCTGATTTTGGAGGGGATTATCTTATAACATTCAATCAAATATTATTTCACATTACATAGTGCCCTCTGTGACATCGCCACAGAGAACTTACAACTGCCATAAAGAAAATGATAAAAGAAGGAGGTCAATTCATGTGTCAAAAATTGAATAGAATCAGCACGGAACAGAACATTTTTCCATTTAAAGAAATACTTCCCCTCCCCCCGTGAGCAAACCACTGGTGACAACAGCAAAAAAGAAACCCCCTCCAGCTGGGAGAAGACACGGTTATTGAAAGAGATCTTGGTGAGATCCAGAATAAGAGGGGAAACTGTTCCCCTGAAGGCAGGCACCTGGTCCCCCAGCCTGGGCCATTAGGGGAGAGAGTGTAGCTGTCATCTTGCCTTGTGTGGAACCCGGCAGAAAAGGGGTTCCGTTTTGTAATGCTCCCCCAGTAAGAGAAACAGGGCCTGGGGAACACAGATGAAGACTCTCAGATGTCAATGGCCTTATATCGACCAAACACAGCACAGGCTCAAATTCCAGCAAGACATACTATAAGTACAGCGATGTATACTGAAAGCAATATTTTATAACTACTCACATACTGTATTTTTGTGGGATATTTGGAGGTTGTAAATATTGCTCTTTAACTTAATTTCTTAATCTGGAAGAATATCATATTAGTCATTTTTAATTATTTTAATCATTCTAACTGACATTTCAAATAAGCTTTTATGAGAGGTTTGTTGATGGACAGTAAGTTTAAATATTTGTTTTACAAATATTATATACATTATTACTGTGGTAAATTTACATGTACCGGTTTCCTTTAAAGGGACCTCTGCCTTACCATTAAATATTATATACAGTAAAATCAATGCCTTCCAAAGCATACATACTGCAGTTCAGCTCAGTCTACTGTTAGCAGAGGTAATTGGTCGTGTTCTACATCTTGAAAATATATATCCGCATGGCAGATATACTCTTAATATGGCATCTCCTGAGATAGATCTGGGTCCAGTATTACAACATCAAGGTCATTAATTTCTTGGACAAATTCAGGACAAACTGTGATATCTCACCACAAGGCCATCGGGGACAGAGCAGTATGATGGTTTTGCAGATGAAAAAATGTGCAGGCGGTACAGTTTCTTGTCACTAAGACATGATAGTTTCTGATGGATTTTTTTGTTTTCTTTGAAACAGTCGCAGTATCTGCTGACATATCGCCCCAGATGTAATTGCACTGAGATTTGTCCTTCCTTTGAATAACAATAAAAAAGTGGACTGCACATAATGATGGGCCATTACAACATTAATTTTCAAAACTATCATCCAATAAAAGGAGATTACATACCTAGGGGGTCCAATTTCTTGGTTCAATAACTCCTGTCCCATGTTTGCTACTAGCAATGCAAACATCCTGTGTGGCACATTACAAGTGTTTATTTTTCTAGGAAGTCATGCTACACTCAGCAAGAAACACTGAGGGCAGCACATCAAGCATATGCAATCATGGACGCTGATGATGTTTACAGCAAAACAGAGTCCTAGATGCACTCTGATGCATTCTGCTGGGTTTGTGTTAAGGGAGCCAGTCTATCGCACGCATGTTCATCTGTGCCAACGAAACCACACAACTTGTGTCAATGCCACAGTCAAGGTGCAGTTAGTAAACCATGATCGAGATCTATATACACCATCTATACTGTATTGCGACCCATAGTATCATACCTCCGCCTCTGAACCAGTCCACTTGTGCAAAGCCACGTGGATTTTACCCCGACCCAAGTCTGCCACTCACTCTGCCTACTATTATACTGGAACAGACTGAACCAGGACTGCTCTCAGCACATAGTGTGAACATGAGGTTGCACTTAGCCAGTTTCTGTTGAAATGTCTCTGTGCAGAGTCAGGACATGCTGACCTATGTTGTTTTTTTTTCCAGTACCAAGCCATTATGACAGTGCACACAAGGCTCAGATCCCTTCATCTAGGAGCAACCATTTTACTACAGTATGGAAGCTGCTTTGGTCACGGTGCCACCTGAATGCCTGGATGCAGCAGATCACTGATCACCTCTACTGGAGGTACGGTGGCAATCAGTGGATAATGATCAGTGGCTTTGATTGCGACGCGATGATGCAATTCAACTTGTATTGCAAGTGTAGGGGAGTGGTTAAGGAGCTGAGCCTGGAACCCCAACACTGCAGCTTCGACTCCTAGCTGGGGGTCTACCCCTGTGCTTTTGAGCACGACCCTTACCGTGAAATACTTCCATAAATATCCACTGCTATGGATGGATATGTAAAAAAAAAAATGTAAGAAATATGAAGCACCCTGAATGAGGCTACCTAAGTAAATATGTGATGCAATGATGTGGGGCAGCATTGTAGCTTAGTGGTAAGGAGCAGGACTCGTAACCGAAAGGTTGCTGGTTTGATTCCCCACTAGGGCGCTGCTGCTGTACCCTTAGGCAAGGTACTTAACCCATAATTGCCTCAGTAAATATCCAGCTGTATAAATGGGTAAAATGGGTAACAAAAAAAATCGTAACTTATGTAAGTCACTCTGGTTAAAATGCTAGTAATGATATGTATGTTGTGCAGTAATGATGATATAGTTGCTCCCCTCTGAATGTATCGTGACAGCAAACGAGACATTGTTCATTGTTCAATCACTTATACACTGTACAAAGTGTCTGATGATTCTGAATATTGACATTTTTGCCCTTTGCATCCCAACAGAATCTTCCCTTCCACCTTGCAACAGTCTATTGAGATGCAAGAGCTATTTGTTCAGCCATAATTAGCACAATGAATGCACTCTCCTCATCCAAGCCAGCCCAAGAGAGGAATCCACAAGTGCTAGAAGGCTGGAAGTAGTGGGGTTGGATCCACTAAGGCAATGCTCACCTTGAAAGCAAGTTTGATATTTAGCACTTGGAATGTAATCAGACATTCAAACTGTCAGACATTCTCTTCATTTCCTTTGAAGAGAATCAGACTGACGGATTTCTGAGGAGAACAGCAAAACTGTGGATATGAAGCCTATGTCAAACAATGGAGACCGACAGGCTTGATGTGTTGTGTGTTGTTTTTGGATGAAAATGTTGGATTGGAGGATGGGTTGGGTGGGTCTTTTTATTCTCCTTTTCAGCTGATCATTTTCAATATTAACATGAGTAAAAACATGGTAAAACCTTATTTGGCTTTCTCTGTAACCACCACAAAATTTGATCAGCATTCTCAGTTTTTGACAGAAAATAAAGCGTGGTCTGTAAAGTAGTATAATGTCCCTATAATATCTCCTTTGTTAGAAGCATATTACACAGAGGGCCAGACATGAGTACTCTGACACATCTCTTTGACACCAATCATACCAACAGACCAAAGCAAAGGGATTTTTAAGGACCTCCAACTGTCTGATTATAGTTATCATTTTTGTAAATCACTAAGACCATCTGCCCAATAAATAAAAAATCATATCATCCGTGCCAGCATGGATAACCACAGAATATTTCTGGCATTCTCTCTAACCCAGCTGCCCTACATTTACCTTAATGTCAGACACCCTCGTCCAAGGCAGATACCTATAGGCAATGACTCCACATAATTGGGTATCCCCTTGTGTAAACACCTTCTTCTGGGATATCTTAATGAGGACAAGAACCGATCTGTAGTCAGAATCTGAGGCTGAACAATACTGTATTTTCACTGGCTATAGATCTTTCTGACATTAACCTGGGGATGTTCCAGCACAGGGGAGAGCACTGTTGCAGTTTGCTTTAGGTGTCAGAGCACCCAGCTGTATAATGGATAAAAAAGTAAGATGCTCTGGATAAGAGCATCTGCTAAAATACAATAATGTAATGTAATGTAACCCATGTCTGTAGCATGAATCACACTTTCGGGCAGCAGTGTAGTGTCATGTTAAGGAGCAGGTCTCATAACTGAAAGGTTATGGGTTCGATTCCCTGCTGGTGCACTGCTGCTGTATCCTCGGGTACTTAAGATACTTAACCCATAATTGCATCAGCAAATATCCAGCTGTATAAATGGATGAAATTGCCTATGGAAATCTCTCTGAATAAGAGTATCTGCTAAATTACAATAATGTAAAGCATGGCAGAGGGACACATGAAATGAAGCTCTGATCTTGTTGTAAGGAGTAAAAATTTTCACACTATAAAACAACTTGAGCAGTCCCACAATTCAGTCTGTCTCCACTTACTAAGAAATTAAATGAAATCTGTGGCATCATATCAACTTTAAATTTCCTAAACATAATAAACAGCATGTGTTGAAAGGGTAAAAGTCCAGGCTTCCCAGATATGCAAGGCAATGTGTTCGCACTTACCACTGTATGAAATCTGCCTTTGCAGAAAGTAGTGGCTACACCATTCCAGGGATGTCTGGGCTTTACACTCTACCTGAAGCCATGAACCCAACATAAATGCACCCAATACACAACTGCAATGTAGTCTAGCCAGTCTAGGTCAAAATTAAAAGCATGACAGTAAAAGAAAATACAAAAGAATTAAATAGTTTTGTTGGCTTCATACATACCAGTGACAGAAAGACAGAAAGAAAAAGAAAGAAAGAAATGTGATTTTGTGTGCAATGAAAGAGTTTGCCACACAAGCCAAATTCCAGCTGCATTCTTCAGGCTTCTCAGTGTGAGATGTTTCTTGGAGACAAATGCACATGCACACCGGCACGCATGCACGCACACACACACACACACACACACACACACACACACACACACACACACACACACACGCGTGTGTATGGTGAAACAGCACACACAATGACAATCCATAGAGGTTGGTAGAAATGTTTATCAATGTTCATGCACTGCATACTGAGGGTATTATTAGCACCAAGCCTGTACTCACCATGGGTTACCATAGCTCTTTGTGATATACTGACACCTGTTCAAATATGGCCTGATGTTTTACAAACTGTAGTTAATGTGGCTTCACCATATGCACGTACATGCCCTTGCTTTGGAAGTCAAACTGGATACAAACAACTGCCAAAAGAATTCATGTTTATTTGTTATGCAGCTCTTGAATGCAAATGTGTTGTGTTTTTTGAGGGAGCCATCATTGAAACCATTTATCACTGAGATGAGTTTGGTTTTGAGGGATCCAGGAGTCTGTGCTTTCACTACAAATCTTGAAAAGTTATTCCATGTATTTCTAACTCCCTCTTACAATTTACATTTGAATACCACATAATGAAACATACCTTGATTATAATCAAAAGATATTTGACTGGCTCAAAATAGCTAAGGAGGCCCTTGATTCATTTCAAACTGACATGCTAAATGAAGTCTTGTGAATACTTTATTAACTTTCAAAAATTCAGAATATAGAGATAACACTAAAGAGCATGGGAAATAAATATGTAGAAAAGTATGTATTCTGGACATGTTGAATACTTTTTCCAATATCATCTCTTAAGTAAAGGGACATATTATAAATATGTAAATAAGTATTTGTACAGTATAATTTAATAGGATTATTATGAAACCTAAAAGACTTCATATTCATGCATCTTATAGGATAGGTACGGTACACGAAACTTGGTAGACATGTAAATTGTATCAAAAGTATCAAAAAGAAAATTGTTTTTATCATAGATGTACAATGTGTCAGCATTAGACAGCAGTGTAGATACTGCAAACAAGAGCAAACAGGTCAGTGAAATACCCATACAGTGACTGGCACACCAAGGTGTCCCAGCATCCTTTGTGAATATTCTTAGCACCTAGAGCAACAGGAGCTCCTTCTAACCCAGACCACAGCTGGATATGCTGACAGCGCTAGCACAAGAACTGTCTTCCTTCTTCTGACTTACTGTAAAACCATGCTGTTTAGATTTTGTTTTTATTGGTACTGAGTTTAATTTCACCAATTCAGTTTAATCCAAAGTAGTAACTAATGTTTCCACAGTCAATTTACACCAGGGTATGAATTGTTCTATTCTATGCACTACAGTGATAATTTTAGGAAGACATATTATGTTAACTATGATTAATTCTCTCTTCCGTGATAAAAAAAAAATCCTTCTGCTCAATTATTCATATGATTTTTGTTGTTGGTTTTTATTGAGAGTCAACCTGTTTAACAGTTTACATATGCATCTTTGACAAGATGTTAAGATGTGATGATTGCCAACAAACAACAAACAAAGCAATAATAACATGATCAGACTGTACATGGTATTTATAATATCTCTAACCTCCAACTCAGCTGTGCAGCATTCAGAATTTGGTTTGGCTGTGGATCAAGGCAAGATGGATGACATGGCTTAACATGACTAGCACAGAGTACATCAAAATAGCACATAGCTGTGTAGGTATAGTCCATAGACCAATCAAATATGCCTATGCATCTTGAAACTTGATAACTGAATTTCAGCCAGATGCTGTTCAAAATAGCTGTGATATAGAAATCTGTTTTTGGTATTGCTATTGTGTTGCCAAATGTACATATATGCATTATGCATCTTTTTTTGCTGTCATTCCTCTTCTGATTGTGAGTGTGAGTGTGTGTGTGTGTGTGTGTGTGTGTGTGTGTGTGTGTGTGTGTGTGTGTGTGTGTGTGTGTGTGTGTGTGTGTGTGTGTGTGTGTGAGAGACAGAGAGAGAAGTTAATGTTCAGGTTTACACATACCATTTTATCAGAAAGTTACATGCATTTTAAAAACAAAAGGCACGGATCCCCTTCTTTTAAATATAAAATGATGAAAGTACCTGATGTGTGATTAGTGAGTAGCCCTTGGATCAAAGTTTTCATTTTCACTTTAAATCCACTGCTAGCGATGAAGTCTGTAGCAGATGTGTATGTAATGCTTATGACTTCACACATCCAGTGCATGAAAAATAACCAACATTAAAACCACTCAAAAGAGACAACAATCCATCAAAATTAAACTGCAGAAGGGGAGAGCATTCCCACAGGAGGGCTTTCTTTTTTTTGGTAGATCTGCACATAAATCGTCATGACGACAAACAATGAAGATAAAATTCTATGAAATATTAAAATAGAACATTTTCAAAATCACAATAAAAAAAATACTGACAAGTACCAACACAAAAGCCTAGACAAAATGTTTGGAAATCAAGCAGCTCAAATCATCCAATCTCATGTCCTCATGACTGTTTGTGCCCCCCCCCCTTCTCCTTCCCCTGACAGGGGGCGGGGAGTGGATGTGGCGGTTGGGGGGTGTGCACGTGCAGAGAAATGGTTTCAAAGTGGGCGGGCCTACTCTTGTGGGAGGGTCACGCTATTCTTCCCCGATGAGCGCCACCTCTCATGCCCCCTGGCTCAGAGGGCGGTCATGACCCGGTCCTGGTAAACAATGCTGACCGCTCCCGGCGGCGTGCTCCTGCTGTTCCTCTCCGGAACCGACCTGTGGATGTGCTCCGTCACGGCCACGGGGGGCGGGGGCAGGGGCGGGGTCTCTGACATGCCCTCGGCATGAGGCGGCCTGAACCATGAGGTATAGGTACGGATTAGTCATTCGCAGGGCTGGGAGGGTGAAAATGGCCAGGAGTCTGGGCACAGACAGGCTGCTATTATACCGAGCTCTGTTGCCGGGGCAAGGAAGGGGGGGGCAAATCAACCGGGCACAGACAGAGGTTAATCAGACACTCGAAGAGTAATCTGCAGCGGCAGATTGAAGCAGAAATAGACAGGAGGAAAGAAAGTAAAGCTAATTATGTTGTACGCGCGAGAGACTCCCAGAAGGACTAGATGTTGAGTCACGAAAAAAGAATGTATGCACAAGCGAAGCGCCACAGAGAAGAGGGAAGGAGGGGGTGGGGGGCTGGGTGACGGTTAGTCATGCAGCAGACTCATCGTAGAATCCATCGACACTGGCATACGCACCTCTGACAAGTGCACCCCACTAATGAGGACCTGAGTCATTTACTACCTGTCTGGGAGCGAAGAACTCCTCTTATGGCATTTTTTTTTAATTTGTTGTTCTACTGAAGCCTGAGGCTGGACCAGGGTGCTTTCTGTGTGCTCTGTCAGGAAACTCAAGGGCTCTCGAAGGAGAAAATTGACCAAAAGCAACCAATCACTGCCTCTCTCCAATTCAGCACTCCCTTCCCCTGCACATGCAAGCGAAGTATTTCCATCCACCCCTCTGGGTGACAGTGCTTCCCTTGGTATCTCGGGGTATGCTGCTGGGACCTCTCCACCACTACAGCAAACGCTTGTCATCATTTCTGCTAATCTTTACACAACATCACTAACGGAGGACAGAATGTTCTGTGCTTCAGCTGCACTGGGCTTTGGAAGCTCCTTGGGAAACTTAAGGAAATTAAAGCTACAAAATATTACCCTCAAAGTATTATACTAAAGCAACACACCATTCTAAAGTTACAACTAAGTTCTACCGCATACCTCTTTAAAAGACCGCTTTTTATTTTCAACACTCCGTCATCATAAGATAACCCAGCAGATGATTCCATAAGGTGATTCCAGCAGTCTATGCCTTTAAATATAACATAATGCACAAATGCTGCACCAATTTACGAGACATGTCTACTTCAGCCTGGCTATATAAAGCTGATTTCTGATAAGATTTGAGGGAGTGGTTTCCAGATGAACAATAGCTACTCTGTGTATGCATTAAACACAAAGCACACACAAATGTGGAGTGTCTTGGTTGTGAGCTACCTCTTTAAAATCACTATTTTGGAAGAGGAAAATTAAAGATTTTCTCCTAGAGGGAGATGCGCCGGTGGAGCCGTTTGATGTGATTTGATCTGATGTGATGTGCTGATACGCTTGGTTAATTATTCTGTATTTTAATTGTGGGTCTCTTTCTTTCTTCACAACAGAGTGGTTAAGTTTTTAAGATTCTTACTCTTAAAAGATTCTTACAAATTATTAAGAAAATATGTGACCAAACAGCAGTTGCTTATAAAACTGGGCTACAGCATTTACTAGAATAATGGTTATTTTTTGTCCTCTGTTTGGCATGGACCACACAATATTACTTTATCAAACAGACTCAAATACAGTGTGTGATGCACTCAACTGGACAATAATCTGCCTTTCAAAATGAAAATAATTTCAGGCTCAAACTAGCTACAGTTTACAACAGTTACTGATATGACTATAGACTGTAAGCAAAACATTATTTTCCTATATAGAGTCTGTTATTAAGGAGTTCTGTAGGTACACCTGTACACTTCATCAGAATGAAACAAGCTGTCAAAACTTTGGATTGTGAAATTGGCCATGTTACAATATAGTATATTGCAGAATGACACACTAAAGAGCTGATATTCCTGTGTACAACCTCTGGAAATACAGCATCTGGGTTTATACAAAGCCACTCACTATGTCTGAGATGGCAAGAACATGATGTGAACTCTCTAATGTGTACATGTGTTTCAACTGGTATATCTTGCATGGGAAAGAGAGTCAATGAACTATGAAATCAGTCTTTTCGGTGACTAGGGCCACAAGACAACTGTACTTATTTTTCTGGGAAAATAAACAAAAAACAGTATGATGTAAAAGTCCATGTAAATAGTGAAAAGGCTTGCAATCAGTGATCTGCCGAAGAAAATAGCAAGCTTTTTTTTTTTCTTAAAAACTGGCTGGCCTAAAAATAACACTTGCATGAATTTCTGATGATGTACAATGCTTATTTTGCCTCTTTACATATCAGTTAGAATTGCTCACAGAAACATCAGTAATAGCACATTTGAATGACAGTTGAAATTACTGTTTCGACTGCTGCTCCTAGTTTGCTACTAAGTTCAGCAAATCAAGTTTTACTAGAATCATTGCTGAAGAAACACTGCTCCAACAAATACAAAAGCACAATTTGATTTCTAAGGCACCATGACACACTCTGTATCAAATTAATTTGTCACAATGTCGGTAATACAAAGCTAAGTTAAGTAAAAAAATCTCCACTTAAATACCTGAATATTCAGGGTAACAGTGCAGAGTAGTTGCTTCTGCTATCACTGGCTGTGGCTTCATGCAGTTCCTTGAAGGCTTGCCTATCTGTAAGTGTCCCTCAACATTCAGTCTACCTGTTATACACCTTTATAGTTTATATTGTATAAAATACTCCAGTTATGATCACTCAGAACTTTTGGAATCATGCCTGTTGTACTGGTATCTAAGGTTGAGGCTGGGCATGACCAGATATTAGTTGGGAATAGCATAAAGCGTTTAAAGCTGAATTACATTTTTACCTTCTCAATTATCACTGTTCACTTACTAAGACCAATCACAAGAATAACATTAACGTAACAATAACATTGAAATGAATAACTAATCAAACCCCCATAATCACTTGTTTTCTCCTTTGTTGTGTTTTGTGTTGAAAAATCAATTATGATATCCTGGGCAGACTAGCCGGCAAAGTAATGCATAACTTTTACAATTGTATATGAGAGTAATGACCTATGAAAACTGGAGTGCTTGTTAGCAATATATCAGTAGGTCGCTGGTTAGTCAACAAGATTGCCAGCAAGATAGCAAGATGGCTAGCTAGCCAACTACAGCCCCCATGGAACTGTAAGTGTTATTTTTCATATATATACATATATAACTCATTTTGTGCAGCTTTCTTGTTCACATGCTGATATGCAGGCCTGCTGGCTCATACCAATCATATCTCTCTTAAGCCCTGTAAAATGTGTTCATCTTATGATAATGATACCGGTAAACAGGCAGAGTCAGACTGAGTTGGAGTGATTATGATTGCAACTACACAGAAATCCACCACAGAAAATTACAATGTTTCTTTCATACCAGCTGAGAAAAGTCTTGATTTGTATGGACATAATATTTTTAGATGTGCAACCAAGACCGCATTTTACAGCTAGGAAATGCCTTTGTGTGGTAACACTTAATGCTTAACGTTACACATTTACCAGTGTACCTGATCTGTAACTCATTTGGTAATAACAGTGTAACTACATACAATTACATAGTAACTACATTGTAATTGTCACAATGTAACTACACTGGTATACTGACATGTAAAGTGTCACCCTTTGTGTACAATAGCTTTGAAAGAATAAACAGACTTAACAATTTACTGCCTTCATTCCCAATTTTTTAAGACTGACCCACGGATCTGATATGGTTGTGTTTTTGTGTTTTGTACTGGTTTTGCATGATGTTACTGGGCAGAGAGACGGAGGACAGTTTGTGGTTGTACTCAGAGAGATATCTTGTAATCCAAAGGCTGTGGGTTCAGTTCTAAGGGAGGCCCTGCTGCGGAACAGCTGAACATGGCACTTAATCTGAATTGCTTTGGTACATGGGAAGTTGTATACTGGTAAAAGGACACGTAAAGACATATGCTATGTAAGCTTCCCTGCATATGCATGTCTGCTGAATAAATAAATGCAAAAACATCAGGACGTATTTATGACCGCACATTAAGGATGCTTCATTGGTCATCCCAACTGTACAGTACATCACTGCAACTTTTTTTTTCTTTTTCTTTTTAAGTGTGCTGACAACTTAATGAGTGCAGGTGCCAATAGATTTTGAGCAGTGGCTAAGCGATCACATGCCACTGTTTCAGATGATGGTCAGTGGATACAAACGAAAATCTGCTGACTGAAATGTGGTGTCAAGGTCTTGTATATCTAAATGTATTTTTGTATATTTTTTTTTCCTTTTCAAAATTGTTTGATGAGAAACTTATTTTCTGTTCTAGCGGTAGCCTATCTGAAAACTGACGACGACGACACGATTTTAGCCAATGTTCCAACAGTCTTTACTCCTCAAAGTATAAAAGCCTGCAAATTAAAAAGCTATTTTAGGTTTGTTGGGAGCTCTGCTGTCTCATTCTTAAAATGGATTAGGCCAGCTTTGTCGTGTTCTGAGGCTACATTTTATCCCCATGCTTATTTTGCAATTTGGAGAAGAGTGAAGAAAGAACGTTCTAAAACTTACATCTATTAATTTGTGCGTGTAACAGGCAGTCACTGAGCATTCTTTCAGGACCAATCACGCCTATACAGCATGATTTAAACCGACTGTCAGTTCCCTCTGTCGTTCCTTATGATGAAACTAGTTACTGTTCGTAAATGTGAATGTAGTTGGACCAGTTACGTAACATGTAAAAAAAGTACATATGCATAAGACATCAAATAAATTAAGGCAGCAAGTACTAATCGGGATTACTTTATCAAACAGTTAAATCATGATTGTCAAGATTAAGTGCAGCATGTTCTGCCTAACACAGAAGCGGTAAGTAATGTCTTTGCCCTGTACGATGATGTCAGTCATAAATCATAATTTCAATCCCGTCTGTACCTCATCGAATCACAAATTTGAATCAGGAGCTACACTGTGCACTGATACAAAGCACAATTATTCTGCACAATGGCAGCAGAGCCTGCATTCAGAACCATTTAGAGAGAGCACACATTCACTGACTGGTGAATAGAGGACACAGGCAGATAGCTATACTTTGCTGACAAGCTTACTCCTTGCCTGACTGATTATGTGTGTAATGATGTTCCACCAACAGCTGCACAACATACCTTTCTGTAGGCTTCCATAATTTATGATGAAGTTACTGCTTATGAAACACGACTGAAACATACAGCCTTGCTCACAGCTGCTTTGCTCTGAAACACCTGGTCAGCCGGCTTGTTGCAAAGATATCTAGACAGATAGATTGGTAACTTTCTCTGCTCAGCTGTAGCCAGCTAGCAAACCATTCCTGTACCACCTGGATTGAGAGTCGCCATTTATCTGAAAAACCGAAATACAATATTGCTCATTTACCATAACTGAGAAACGTGCAAAATTGCTGGTTAATAATACTGAGCAAGCCACACTGACTAATTAAAAGTAAGAGAGGCCTACTAACATAATCTGAAGGTGATGTGAATTCTGACCTCCTTTGGATCACTTGCAGGTGGAAAAAAGCCCTGATTACTCATGGTACCAGGCATATCTTTGCTTTCATTCAAGTTATCTACTAATACCATGGTGTAGAAAAAACACAAAACATCCACCCTGATATGCAGCCCAGCCTCACACACCTTGTCAGTAAAATCACATACTTAACACATAAATCTCATGTACAATAACCAGTTTACCTCTGAATCTCCATGTACGACACTAGTTACGTAATGGCAGCGAACTGCATTTTTTCCCCCCTCAGAATGACATATATCTAATGTTCTCTCGCACTCTGCAGACAGACAGAATTACTTTCATTCCAGCAGCACGGACAACCCTGCATGTGGCAGAATTACGGCTTGAGGAAGAGCCGCAGAATGATTCCAGCGTGTGTGTACGGAGTGGTGTCGGGGGGGGGTTTAATCTTCAGAGGAGTTCCCGCCACCCGCTACTGATTGGACACTCACAGCATCATGCTCACACCCCGAAATGAAGCCAAGAGGCACAAAAAAAAGTTCCCAGCGAGAGAGCTGTTTGCATCAGTTAAAGGAATTGTAAACCCTTGATACACATGCTACTGAAATAAATGGCTGACATCAATATACTAAAAATCAAAGACTGACATCCATATATTGAAATATTGATATGTTTTTTTCTTGACGGGGCAGGGGGAAGTTGCATCCAGTAAGTATGGTAACATGAGGAAAAATTGACAACAAAAACAGTATATTGATTTGCTTATCTGAAAAGCAAGTTCTTATTCCCAGGCCTCCTTATTTCTGTCCTTTTTTCAGACTCCTTATTTCAGATTTGGTACATAAGCATTTTGCACTTTCTGCTTCTATTCAGTCCTAGCCATTGCAAAAAAACATTCTTTTGTCCTTTCAAATTCACTTTCGGTCCAGGAAAGTTTGTGCAAAGTGTTTACTATTCCTTTCTAAGAGCAGAAGACCTGTCTCCTCGTTGCCTGCACCTCACCTGAGAGGCGGTGTGTGTCCAGGATGCTGCGGGTACTTGGGGTGTGCCAGGCTGGGGTGAGTCTGGTGCCACTGGTCATGTGGCATCGGGATATTTTGCTTGTACTAAATGGGGAAAAATGAGAGGAACACCTCCATGACAACCGTTGTGCAAAAAGGAACGCAGTCCTGGTTAGCAATATGTGAAGACAGTGACATTTTCATTGAGAATCTCAAGTAAAAAAAAAAATACATAAAATAAATAAATAAAGCATTTTTAAAAGTACAGGTCCTTTACAGGGTGTTAGGATGTGCCCATGCTAAAAATGAGCTTTTAAAAAGAACATAAAGCACTCTGGAGTTCTTAAATGCTTTTACATTCACACAGCTTTAATAGTACTCACTGACTGGAAAGCTGTATGCAAAGCTCTATTACCCAGTTCAAAGCATTCAGAATTCACCAAGCATCCAAAAACATCTATATTCCACAGATAACCGCAAAACCAGGAGCTTGACTATAAATTAGCTCCGTTCAATAATGGGAAGCAATATAAAATGTTATTACTTGGGCATATAAACCTACAAAAGTTTGGGTCCGCTGACAGAACGAGATACGACAGGGGGGTAGTAATCGTTGTTTTCTGAGAAAGCACAAAGCTGCCTCATTCTCATCCATCAAAAACAGATAGTCGTAAAAAGATGGAGTGCTAGGCCTGTTCAGATAACAAGTCTGTCCTGCAGAAATAGGACTTTTCCCTTTTCACACAACGGAAAGGAATATAATCATTGAAATACAAAATCCAAGTTGCCATAGAACGTCTTACAGTATGTCTGTATTTTCTAATATTATATCTATGATATATAATTATAAATAACAATATATTATTATAATATTATTGCCTATATGTTATATCCAGTTGAAATAGCCAATCACACAAGGCTAAATAATTTACCAAAGAAATCTTGATTGCTTTTACTCTTTCTATTACATCAAGGCAGTAAATGGACTGTCATTAAGAAAACACTTTTGTATCCCATCCAAACAAGCAGACTGATTGGTTCAGCTGCAGTGGAATGCAAGGATTGTTTTTATTGTGAGATCATCAAGCCGGAGTGCTCGGTTTTCCATTTCCTTTTCATCGACTGTGCTCATAAATGTGATCAGGGCTCGGCTTTGCTTACCGGGTAAAGGCTGGGGTCGGGACTCGTCTGTGCGCTATCAGGGAAAGAAAAAAACACATTAGAGGCTATCCGCATTCTCCTATAAATCCTCCTCTGAGCCGAGTTTTTACAACTCTCATTAAGTAGTCATTCTCATTGGGAAGAAGCCTTGGTGGGTGTAGGCCGTTTTAAATCCTTACTGTGGTAACAGAAGCCTTTTCTGGTTGATAACTGATCTAAAACTTGTTCTGCCTCCTAGGACAGAACTGCAATTATTTATAAAAACATATTAAAAATTTTCTCTAGCTATGTGGGTCCTTGTAAATGCATGCTATATCAAATCAAAGTTAACTGACTGACCTGCACGCACCATCATTCTCAGTCCACAAGGTCCTAAATTACTTATGAACTAATCAAAGTACTGGCGAGGGTAACTTTTCAAATATAGTAAGACCAGATAATTAACATTTCAGATGATCAAAACATGTAACAAATTCATCACTCATTAATTTTCCCTGCGAGACGTTTGACTCAATATTAACGATTTTGTGGAATGTTTAACACTGGCCTAAGAATTATTGCATAATAACTCATTTCTTCAGTATTGACACAGATTAATTTAACTAAGATGTAATGTGATATGAAAGTACTGGGGGAAAAAGGTCTAAAATATATATATGAAGAAAAAATTATCAGGTTTAGAGCTTTTATTCAGCAATTCATTACAGATGTTGCTCACAAACTGTAGGTTGTCTCTGTCCCATCTACTTGCATTTACATTACATTTACATTTATTCATTTGGCAGACGCTTTTATCCAAAGTGACTTACAAGTGAGGTAAAATACAACACAAGCGAAAAACCATACAGAGTCAACAATATTAGAAGGACTGCTTGACCAAGTTTCAAAGGTTGGCCAGGAAACTACAAACTAGCAGGTAAAGCTAATGAGTATGTTAAATCATTAGATTACTTTTTTTAAATTTATTTTTTAGGTTTTGTAGGAGACAGTTTGAGTCATGAGAAGTTCCTTTAGTGGGGTAGTGTTTCAGGTGCTCAGGTGAGAGCAGAAGAGCTGTGTCTTCAGATGTTTCTTGAGGAAAGAGAGGGACTCAGCGGAACGGATGAACATTATTGACATAAATTAGTAGCAGTCAGGCTTACAAAGCAAACATCTGACTGAATACACAGTGAGCAATAATCTAGAGAAATCTGCAGACCTGTATGAAGAAGTGTTCTTGTGGGGCTGCATACTTGCAGCATGTATTAGTAAACTTAAGATATTTAGTCATGAGCGTTGAAGAAGTACAGCTTGATAAGGTCAAAAATACACAAAAGCTGGAAAGAACTGGATTTATCGGGCAAGCACTAACAGCCACTGCTTTATTCAGGCAACTTGGGATTGAGCTGTGTGGTGATTTCAGAAAGACCAGAGGCCTTTGCCTCCTCTCTCACTGGTGTGCTCTGGATCAAACTGTCGGGCATGGCCTGGTAGGTCACGATGGCTGCAAATTTCATGCTTTGTGGTTTGAGTTAGTTTTTTGAGGTTGATGTCGAGTTGCTTCAGTCCGTGAAATAAATATGAGCAAACACAAAATATTTCATGGCTGGTACTTGATCATGTGGCCTGAGAGCTTGGTTAACAGATGTCTTTGCCTGTCACTGTTCCAGTGAGTGTGGCGCTACATTTTATGAACGGACAGACAACAAAAATGGACAGACAAGTAAGAAAAGATAAAGACCAATGGCATTTAATTTTTCTGGTTTACATATCCATTACATAAAAATATTGAACTCTGAAGGCAGTCCGAATGAATTTAAATAAGTAGCAATTTCCTTGAACAAAATCAGAAGCACTAATGTTTCTGTAGCAAACTGGCCAACGAGGACACTTTGTGTAACAATCCTCCACTAGCCATTGGACTTTAGGTCCCAGCTCATTCATAAGTCCTTGTTCCATTCTGAATGCACTGTCCGTCCAGACAGGGAAGGAAACACATGGTATCATATCTCACTTCCCAAGTCAAAGTGTGATGAAAATGATGCTATTTAAAAAAGGACTTGTTATGAAATGCAACATAGCGCCTTCTCTGCCTCCATACATTTCCACACACCAGTATTCTGGACACAACATAGCCCATTTTCATCTTCTCACTATGAACAGAACACAGGCTGTAGGTCCACTTCAAGAGAGTGAATTCTGCAATCTATATCAGGTTGGGTGGCTTGGTGGCTTGCGTTAAAACGCTGCAAGTCGCAGCAGTGAGAGATTCCAATAAATATGGGGGAACTGGATCCTGCTGGTAGACTACACAGCTCAAATACAAAAGTTCAGAAGGGAAACACATTGACACCTTGTTATGTGAACCGTGTTCAAAACACCAGCATGGAGTGCAAGCCCCGGTGAATTTTAAATAACACCTTTATCAAGGGCATACAAGGTATTGCATCAAAAAAACATGAAGATGTCAGGGCCTTGGTTTTAGGAGACTGCTAAAAATGAATAAGATACAAAGATTGCTGAGTATCAAAGAAACTCAGTACCCAAATGACCATGCAAGAAATCTTACCAGAGGACACACTGTACATACAAATGCCCTAGGACAGGTAAATGAAACAGCTACCAGTCAATCTCAACCTTGACATGCAGGTCCTTACCTTAAATGTGTAGCTTTGGCAGGATTCAAGGCTGTGGGAAAGGAAAACAAGAAAGATGATGGTCACATACTGTACATAGGCGGAACAATATCAGACAATCAGGTCACAGTCAAGACTGGAATATAAAATCGACAGGTTATATTAAGTAATAGTACTTTGGACTGTATACTAAACATATGTACGTACATGTATAAATATGCTACACTATGTGCTTTGGTGTTTTATTCGCCCTCCTATGAACCATACACTAAAAAGCCTCATGGCAAGCAGAGTGCAGCATGCATGACTTCATTGGTTTATCGTTTTAATCTCCGAGCATGCCTTTTCACAGGTATATAACTCCTCTAACCCTCCATCAGACTCTTTTAACTGTGTGATCCGTGTTCAGGCTACAGACTGCGTCTGAAAGCTTTGCTTTCAACTGCCTCTTTCCTGCATTCTCACGTGGGGAAGCCCTCAGTACTACCCCCCCGGGCCCGAGTGCTCTCCGCAGCCAGCCTGTTACAGCGCACAGAGGATACGTGCTTACATTTCACCATGGACTGCCTCCGGGATGGGTACCGCTTGCTCGGCCTCCTCTCGAAGGTGCTGGCCCTCCTCAGCCTGCCTACATGCGTGGCCTGGTACTCTGTTCTCCCACTGCAAAGAACACATCATCAGAAAAAAAAAAAAAAAAACTGCCAGCTGTACCCAGCATCCCACTGCTACCGATGGCACTTCCATAATTAGGAACTTAAAATACTGATCTCATTCATTGGCATTACTGACTCACTAGTGTAAGCCAGCTTTGCAGTACGTCATTAAGTAACATAAGGGGTTCAAGCTTGCTGGAATTGTACACCTTCTGCTCCAAGGCTTTAAAAGTACTCCTTTATCATCAGCTACCCTGACCCCCTTTAGATTTATTATGTATGATTATTTACCTTGAAAACTACAGTCCTACAGCCCTATCTAGGACCATTGGGGATACTTGTACCAGTGTTTGAAATGGTCTGGTCTACACCGTAGAAGTCAAGAGCAGAATTCACTTGTAGGCTCAGCATGTGTAAGCTCTAAAGCCCAGCATCAAACGAATTCTGAAAACCCTTTGTGCTCTGCAGCGCGATAGAGTTCAGAAGGCTCCGGCTGAAGAGAGAGCGTATAAGCTCTTCCACGGGCAGCCCGGGAGCTGACACTCCCCTCAGACGGCTCTCCCGGCGCCCCCGACCCCCCCGGCTCTCACCTGAATCGGAAGCGTGACCCCAGGCGGCCGAAGTCGTTGCTCCGGGTCTTGCTGTGCGAGGGCTGCCGCAGGCGGAAGAAGGCGTGGCTCTCCACCGCACACTTCCACAGGTGCTTGCAGGTCTTCGCGCTGTCCAGGCGGAACACGAAAGTGTGCTCCTGTTCCCGGCCCTTCCGAGACACGACAGGAAAAAAAACAGGTAAAAAATTCCTGCCTTCTGCCAGTTCTCATCAATTTCTATTGTAATCCGATTTTTTTTTGTACTTTCTTGCTTTTTCAGAGAGGCTCCATGCCTTCGGTTTGAACACACCACCATCTGGTGAGGAATACATTAACCTAATAGCACACCCAGAACAGCTGCCCTTGCGCCCTGCTTCATTGCTACAAGTTTCACGTGCGCCAGCTAGGTGAAGCCGACAAGCACTGATATTCAGAGCACCTTGAAAATTCTCTTCTGTTCAAGCGAGTTGTATTCTTTTTGGGTTGACATTTTGGGCTGCTACCGGCAAAATAGCAAAAAACATCTGATCTGAATTTGCCCACCTCTTTCATTTATACTCACAGTTCTGACCCTTAAGAAACAGAGTGGTTACAGCGAATGGTTGTGGTGGATTTATGTACCTCAGACTGACATATGATCGATACTAAGTAAGACATTTGCCTTTCAGTACATGAGAAAGCTTGATGTACAGTCATAGTTCCTGACATGATTGTGGTGTTTCTTGAAGTATGCTGCCATGGCCTGAAGCTGGAAGACTAAATCATTATTTCATAGATATACAGTACCAGTTTGGACACACCTGATTAAGATAATGGGAAACGTGCATTCAAAGACATTTTGATCTAAAGACTTCTGCTTAAATGCTTGAAATTTGTTTCTCAGACAAATATAAACAGGGAAGTTGATGTCTATGTATGAATTTCTTTCTAAAAAAATAATTTTAAAATGTATTTTTGGTCTCTTTGAAGAATCTGAAATATAAGACAATTTTTGATTTGTTTTGATTTGATTTGTTTGTTTTTGGGCACTGCATAATTCCTGATAACTTCTGTTATTTCATAGTTTGGTTGTCTACTATTATCAACAAATGTGGACAATAGTAAAAATAAAGAACAACTCTTCTTTGAGTAGGTGTGTCCAAACCTTTGACTGGTGCTGTAAGGCAGATCGGGCGTATCCGTGACAACACTGCATTGCACTCACCTGATCATCATCCTCCACAACAACCAAAGTCAGCCTGCTTTTCTTAAAGTCCATCCTTGTAATTTTGGGCCTGTCATAACGGAACAACATGCAATTAAATGGTTAATATTGCATGATTCTCCGCAAGTGACACTCCTGCCTTGTGCTCACTGGAGGCCTGCAATCCATCAGCTTGTTTGCTTTACAGCCCATTGGCTCTTCTTTACAATGCATTTCACATTCATCTGGTAAAGGACAATCCTTTGAAATGTTATATCCTTTGAAATGCTAAAGGTCTTAGGATTTCCCATCCATTTGCTTAATCGTGCATCGGAAGACACGATATATGTTCATCTGTGTGTTAGACCGCGGAACTGAGATAATGCAAGCTAAAGGCGATTCACTCTCGTGTGCGCGCGTGAGGAAACAGAGTTTATGGATGCAAATTAGTCTTTCAACATGCTTGTCTGTGAGAGACACTCCGATATGCCGATGTTACTTCCTCTCTGATTTATGTAATGAAGATGAAGATGACTGTGCTTCCAGTAAAAAAAAGCCATTACCAGAAAAACAGGCCGATTTTACTGGACCCTTCAAACACTAGGATTCCAGTCGGGGTAAGGCCCAGTGCATATTCACAGCCATCTCTTCCCTGTCCGGGAGAGAAGACGTTATACAGGTGTTTGATCAGAAGGGTGAGAGTAGCAGAGAAAGACACGATTTTCACATAAGAACATCAAGAACCTTATATGATATTTTCATAGTCCACTGCTCTATAGGTTTACACTGTAAGACCATGGGGAGTGGGCATCAGGCTTTGCTGCCATAAGTCTGGCAGGATCTAATGTAATGGCTGCCGGAGAGGACACATTTACTTTGTTTGCATGCAGGATTAGATAAACAGTGAATAGAATATAAGATGACACATGACAGCTCAAATGCCCATCAATCCAATCCATCTGTTAAAAGCTGACCACGCATAACACCACTGACAGTTGTGATGTGCAAACCACACAGCAGGATTAAAGGTAGAATACAGGCTTGACACAGATAAGAAATTTATTTGAGAGTCTGAGTGTGAGTGATATCACCCATTTCCTATCAGAGTGACTCTTTTTGTGACATCATATAAAGCTAACCAGCAGCTGCATTCATTCCCAGAGTCTGACTGGCATGTGTTATTTGAGCATGTTTGTTGTGCATAACTGTAATACCGTACACAGTCAGAGCTGGTGATTGGTACAAATTAGGATTGTTATTATCAGGTAGGACAGTGTTTATGAATTTGGATAAGACACTAACACACTACGCAAGTAAAACTATAGTATCCATGGTTAAAGAACAATCAGTCGAGCTAAGCAGCTAACCACAGAATTAAAACAATGAAACAGAAAAAGCTACATACCTTTACAAAGTGCATATCAACTCCGTACATCTCCAGCCACTTGCACTTGTTCAGAAAGCACATTTCTGCTTGAGCAGGACTTTTTCCCCTGTAAAAAAAGGAATAAAACTATTATTAGACTCTTGGTGGCAGTCGTGACCCTTCCTGTCTGCACGGAGAGCACCACTTCAGCACCAAGCCTTTTCTGCATACCTTTACTGAGAATCACAAAAAACCCCTGCTTTCCGGCTGCATTTGCCATTTCTAATGGAAAACTCAAGGACTTTTCATGGACTTACAGGAACCATTATCTCATGACAATATGCCCTGAAAACTGGGTTTTGCGTAATTCACATTCCTAGCACTGCAGTGTGAGATGTGCGTCTCTGCATCACAAACCTCTACAGTATCCTCTTATTGGATGTAAGCAGCCATTCGTATCTGTAAAAAAGATCTTTTTGATCAAAGCAATGGCAGTCATTCAATAGCTTGTGATATTTACTGTGACATTACTGATGCTTGCTAATTACATTCCCTGAACACATCCAGTGCAGTTTCATAGCTACGGAATGCTACCCTGCAGCCTGTAACTGGAGGGGGGAAACAAGGTTGAATGACATGCAGTGCGGACCAATCAAAGAGCTTCATCTGATGAGCTAGTGACAAAATCAGTGCCCCACTTCATCCTGGGGAATCCTCTAGGATTGAATCAAGCAACTAGTGAGGATTTGCAGGATTATCCCTGAGGGTAAGTCGGCGTTTCGCTTAATCCTAGCTGGTGAGGATCAGGGGTTTCTCAAACCACGCGGCCCGCCGGAGACTGCGGCAGATACCTGTAGGCCTCAGTTATGAAGGGACTCTCCCAATGAGGGGAAAGCAACAGCGCTGGTTAACTTTGCGATGAAAACGTGGTCAACAACACAGAGCCCTGTGCAGGACTGTGTTCACTCCCACTCTCACCCACACCCACCACCCACACTGGTTTTATTTTCTTGCACTCCCACACCCACACACTCCCACTCGATAATTTCTTCTGTGCTTTTGCCATCGGATATAATATGGATCCACATGCACAGTAGCATACCGTACATTTGCTGTCAATTAATAAAGACCAAAAAAAGGAACAGTAACCTTTGTGTTCATCAACAAATACAAGTTTACCTTTTTGCCAGCATAGTAACAGCATGCCATTACAAAAGACATACTCTAAAAGAATAACCATATAAATTAGTCTGAGATACTTGCTATGACATCTATATGCGTTTTGTCTATTTTTGATATGTACATATGGCTTTTATGGATGGCTTTTTTCCTTGAGCATAAGAACACACTAGCTAGTTGGCAAATTTGCTTGCGTGAATCAATGTCAGTCAAACTTTAGTCATGGACTTGATGATCAATTGAGGGTCATATGTAGCTAGTGCTCAATTCCATGCTTCACAGGATATATACAACAGTGTCAGTGAGTATTTCACTGAATTGAATATTTTCCAGAAGAGACATAGCTAGATGCAGTTAACCCTATATAGTATCACAATCTGGTGTAGTCTTAAGGTGGCATGTATGCATAGTTATGCACAACTTTTGAGGATTACAAAATCTAGAGGAGTACATTTGATCCAACAAATTTATATAAATTTTCATTAAAAGTCAAAACAGAAGTAGAGTCAATAAAAGCTCTAAGAAGTATTATTGCTACAAGCAATATTTGTGCATATGCATCAATTACAATAATGATGTGCAAGAAATTTCCCCCTGATAGCTTGAATTACTCAAGTGACACCTAGCTGTCAATTTACAGTAGATAGTTGGAGGCTAACTACAGTATTTTAGAGCACTCGGTCTCTTAGTGCTAATGTTACGTTTGGCTACACTGACAATGCAAAATTTCAGGTTATTAGTCAGGTTTATTAAGCAATTTCATTTCTGTTTGTTCTTCCACCAAGTAACTTTTCACAGGTGTTGATCAAAGTACAGTAGGATATGCTGTTGAATTTCAAGTATGCAGTCAATCATGCTGCTTAAAGGAAATACGAAATACCTTGCACTCACTAGAGCATTGCAGACAATACAGACCTCCTCATCAATCTGTCATTCTTTAAAATCCATCCAGCCGCACTTATAAGAGATATTTCTCTGCTTTGAAATTCATCTCAGATCAATTTAGCAGCCCCCAAACTGGGGTGAGGCATAAAATGGGACTTTCTGCACCACTGCCAGAAGTAAGCAAATTCTGACACTGGTAATAACTCGTTAAAAAGTTAGCATAGCGGTAAGGAGTAGGACTCATATATGAAGCGATGCTGGTTTGATTCCCTGCTGGGGCACTGCTGCTCTGCCCTTGGGAAAGATAGTTAACTCATAATTGCCTCTGTAAATATCCAGCAGTATAAATAACATGTAAAAATTGTACCCTATGTAAGTCGCTCTGAACAACAGTGTCTGCTAAATGACAATAATATAATGTAAAAGAAAAAACCAACAAACAAAAAAAAATCTGTATTTATTGCTAGCCACCCCACAGATTACAACTGTAAACTTTCCTACTAGCCAGCATGACGGCTGTGTATCTACAGGAGCAGCTGGGGAAAACTCCCATGCTGAGGGAACAACAAACATTTTGCAGGATTTAAAGGGAAACAGTGGCTCTCAGATGCAGAGAACTCTAACCACTGCTTCACACTATTGTCCTGCCTCATGCCTGACTCTCCCTGCCCGGTCACATCAATAAAACACGAGGAAAAAGATTCCCCCACCTTACCTGAAATGTCAGTTTCAGATGGAGTGAAGCAGCCTGCAGTTCCCAGAAGACTATGTCTCAATCAGGAATTAAAGCAACACATGACAAAGTAGGCCAGGGTTTGAATCATTGCAGAACCGGTCTCTCCCCAATAATGTTAAACAAGAAAGAATCCCCTCTTGCAGCAGGATTTTCCAGGTCGAAAGTTGCTCCGGTTCAATTTCCTAGTCTCACTGCCCAAGCATTTCCTGCCTTTTGTGTCTGAGGATCAGCTGGCTCTGACCGGTATCATCTTCGGATCTGTGTATTTTCAGCATGGTTGTTCTTAAAATATTTGAGGAATGTTTATATTGCGCATGGGTTCGGTGCATTTGGCTACCCATTCACTACATGCAAAAGCGAACACCAGAAAGATGCATGCAATGCTAGCCCTGTATTCTCCTTCGCCATGTCAGTTGGTGTAAATTCAACTTTTACCTAATGATACCACTGTAAACCTAAAGCAGACAGCCCGAACCTTGGGGAAAAAAACCCATCTTGCAGACATGCAGACAGTACGCAAGTCTCTCTCCTGCTCTGGACAGCAATATGGTGATGCTTAGGAAACTGAACTTATTACCAGAATGTTACAAGTTCAAATCCCATGTGGGGAACTACTGTTGTAGCAAAACAGGCAGCTGTGTAAAAAGATAATATGTCAGATGTAATTTATGCAAATCTAGATCTGGGCCTCTGCTACCAAATAAATAATGTAACATAATGATAAATTGGCACCAGCATTACCTCAGTAACCTCTGTGTTGCATAGGAAACTATGCAGGTTTCCTTTTGCTGCAGGGAAGCAATACTCTGTAAAGTTTTAAAAAAGGAACACATCTGGATTAAAATAAGATAGGAATCAGGCTGTTACACTGCTTCATAGCATCAGCCACTACTGAAAGTATAGATTTGGAAATCCACTTTTTTTCTTCTGAAAACAGTTTTCTTTAGACAATGTCCCTATTATTAGCTTGTACCTTACATCACATTTACTTAGCACACTGACAGACTAACATAGCTTACTATTTTACACATTTATACACCCCATTTATGCAGCTGAATATTTACTGAAGCATTTCAGGTTCTGTGCATTGCTCAAGGATACGACGGTGTTGCCACACCTGAGAATCAAACCAGCACCCTATGGGTTATGGGCCCTGCTCCTTGGAATGCAACACTATCAGCAAAGACACACTAAGCAGTCTACAAAATAGCAGCAAGCTAAGTGCGTGTCATGTAATTAGCAAAGACAATCCCCCGCACCAGCAATAAAATGAGTTACAGATTGACATGACACCACTCTAATGCATGGCTACAGCTTCATTTCTGGCAGCTATAATTCTGAGTTGTTAAACCAAGTCATGTCACAGTTATTTCCCTTTGATTCTTCACAGGGCGTCTAGCCCACCCCGAGAGCAGCACCGCTTTCGAGAGATTTTAATCACGGCTTCGCTCGCGCGCTGTATCGGAGGCCGATGCATCATTCCAAAATCTGCCGTCCAGCACGGCTTGTGGTGTGATGACATGTACGGAAAAGCCAAGGGAAAGCGGGCTGGTTTTCAGGCGGCGCGTATGGTCCGCGGAAAAAGCAACGCCAGGGCCGCGGGGTCACCACAGGCTGCGCTCCGACGGACGGCGGTCCGCGGCCACCTGGCCGTCCTCCTGCCCCCGAGTCTCGGCGAACAGATTGCGTGGGCTCTCCATCACCCTTCCCTCAGCATGCTGCGTACAGGGGAAGGAGGGGGGAACACGCTGACCAAACGCCGGAGCTGTGTAACGCTAACTGGTAAAAAAGCGCTACCGCATTTAAAGGATAAAACCCGAGTGTGCAAGACTTCATTTCATTTAAATTTCCCAAATGGTGCAGATCATTTACACAGCTGTAGTTTTATCACACAGCTGCTGCGAGATGAGGCAACATCCCATCACAGCGTTTGTACGGTACTCAGTCGTGGATGATATTCCTTCGGCATTGATCCGTTCTTTTATTTGCAAATTGTGATCAGTATGGGCAGCAGTGTCGCACAGTGGTAAGGAGAAGGGCTTGTAACCGAATGGTGGCTGGTTCGATTCTCTGCTGGAGCACTGCTGTTGTACCCGTTGGGCAAGGTACTTATCCCAGAATTGCCTCAGTAAATATCCAGCTATGTGAATAGATAACATCTAAAAACTAACCTACGGAAGTTGCTCTGGATAAGAGCATCTGATAAATGACAATAATGTAACGTAATGTAATATATGGAAAGGTAAGTTACAGGGTGGTATGGCCAGCAGCCACACCATTCTGTGAGCTTCAGCCATCGGGCAGGAGAACGTACAGGTAAGTGGGGCTGGGCTTGGTGAGAACTTGGATGGGAAACTTCCTCGGGGGAAAAACAGGTGGCTGCTAGAAGTGTTGTTGGTGGGCCAGTAGAGGACCAATGCTGTAGGGCAGTAATGGGAACACTGCTGTAGGGAAGGCTCTCTTTTGAACGAGAGGTCCAGACTTGCTTTGGTCATTTAAGACCCCGAGCTACATTTAGCACCTACATGCTTCTTTGTCTTATGGTGGAATGCAGAAGAAAAAGTGCCAGACTTTGCAACCGTGGAGTATTATTTTTTAATCTGTGAAAATGTCACAGCCAGCAATAACAGCTTCCCACAGAGCTTAAAATTACCTCCAAATAGTTTACAACTGCATTATATTTCTGAGGTTGACAACCATGTTCAAAGATTAAAAAAATAATAATATATATAATATATCTGAAGGTTGGCATTACCAGGTTAAGGCATCCAGACTATTGTCATATTACTGTTGTTAATTATGTTAACTGTCATTTTTGTTGATTAATACTGAATTCAAGACATGTATCCCTCAACACATGAAAAAGGATGTGACAAAAACTAACATGCACTAGCAGATTAATTCAGGAATCTTCTGTAAGAACCAAATAACACAGCTACTTGGGTAATGCTCAGATGTTATTCATTTAGCAAGCCTTTATATTTTTGAAATTTCTATTCAGTTCAAGCAGACATCATTGAGAATGTTAATATTAACAAATAGGTGAAAGTGAAAATGTACTTTAGCTTGCTGTTTTTCCACTGTTAAGTTGCTAATGTAAGCTACTTTTAAATAACAGGTCGCAAGATAACAACTTGATATTACCTGACTGCAGATTCAGCCCGGTCAGCTGGGCTACTACTACTAATAACAGACATGTATTTTCTTTTACAGTGTTTTCTGAGTTTTTTTCTGGGGCATGAATAAAAGCAGTGAAATATAAAACGTATACAGCATGTTAAATATAGTATACAACAGAGTGAAATAAGAAATAAAACCAACACCACCTGGAAAAACCGGACAATAAAACAAGTAAAATAAACGACTAATATAAGAACATAAAAAGGGGAAGTAGTGCATTATAAAGGGTTCTCAGGGCTTGTTTAAAACTGGTCACTTTTTTTCATTCTCTCATATGTCTGGGAAGGGCACTCCAAAGTCATGGTGCAGCACCAGTCAAAGTCCTGTCTCCCCAGGAGGGAAATTTAGTATTAAAAGCACAAGCAAGCTGGCCTCAACTAACTGGAGTTTCCGGGCAGGCTTGCAGGAGTGCATTTCTGCATGAGGTCTGACAAACACAGAGGGGCCAGACCACTCACAGCCAGGAGGTCAGGAACAGAACCTCCTAATCCATCCTAAACCTGAGAGGGGAATGGTGCAGTTTACAAAGCACAGGGTCACCGTCCTCCCTGAGTCGGATGTGAGTGAGAACCATGAGGTTTGATTATACTGTAACCACGCTGACTCTTAAAAACCTTGCCAGTTGAGCCAGTAGAGCAGATCACTGCAGACGTCTGTGAAGCAATAAAATCAAGGACCAGGGTTTCTGTATCATCAAAAGACAGAAGGAGCCTCAAGTGATCGGTGTTACGGAAGTAGAGAGATGAGACCTTAGAGTTTTCACACAGACCTCTTAAGATATGGGACAGTCTAAAAAAAGAAGCACACACACACACACACACACACACACACACACACACACACACACACACATACACACACACACACCAAGGTTTCACTTGAGATTATGATCCGAGAGAAAGCCATATGAGAGAAGCCATATGAATACAAATGCATTCATGGTTCAGATGGAAAAGGATCACTCAAAGGAGATGCAAAATGGAGATGTGACGTACTCCCCTCCTCTTCTGCAGAGACCACTCTCTGTCCTTTATATTCATACATTTCACACACACACTCTCATCAAGAGAGACTTACAAAGCAAAGGTACATTGGTGCCTGCATTTAAGGCCACGTGCACAACAGCACAGATCCAGGCAAATGTCAGCTTCATATCTGAACAAAAGTATGAATAAGAGTGCCACAATAACCATAGTGCCATACTGAAAAGACCTGAGAGAATTCAAAAATTCAACGACAATCAAGAATACATCAGTAACCCGGAAGTTTCTACATATTTAAAAAAAGTTCTACAATATCCCCTGCTCATGACTCCTTTTCAGTGTGTTTCCTTTTCAGCTGCAGTCAGAAAATGCCACTGCTATGAAAATTCTCAATAACATACAGCAAATGCAAAGAGAAGAGCACACAGAGTCTCTGAAGGCCATAATGCATTCCACAGAAAAATACTGCTGCAGGGGCACTGCAAGCTAACACTGACAAGTTGGCATTCAGAAGAAGTAGAATTCTGCTTGCATGTATAAGTGAGTGGACTACACAAACAAACAAACCTAAATGTGTTTGCAACTTAATTTGAGTTAAATTACTTTTTTTCTGGTCTCAAACAATGCAAACCAACACCAAAAAAGAAATTCTTTTGAATGTTCAAGTCACCTGTGGGTACACCTGGTGTGAAAGTTCCCTAAGCGGGGGACATCAGACTATTCATCTAGCTGTGCCTGTAATTCCACATCAGATGCGAGAGATTTGGCTTTCATTCGCCTTGCCCAGTGTCTGAGTCCCAACTGGAGCTCTGCTGAATTTGCATTGCCAGTAAAATGTTGCATCATTTCCAACCATACAATCTGGAACCCAATGAATTAAAAACAAAAATGTACCGAAACAATTTCTTCCCATCACTGACAAAGAAAAATGGCAGAATGTCAAAAACAGACGCAGCATCAAAAATAATTTTAAAAAACCTGCTACCTCAGAAGCTCTTATGAAGGCTGGGTGATGTGTCTGGTGTCGGAGGGGGAAGATGGATTTTGGTTGTATTTTACCCTAATGCTTACCTGAATGGAAAACTTACCCAGAGATATTGACTCATAGCTGAACTACTTAGTATGCATTAGAGACAGCATGATAAGTACAGCCAGGTCGGTTAGCCTGCATATTTCAAGCCTGACTGAGTTTCTGCCAAAGAAATGATAGACGGAGAGGAGAGACGGATCCCTTACCTGCACTCCACCCATTTCTGGAAGATGGCAGCTTCCATAGCTTCTGTCTGCTTGGGAATGAAGCGGAACTCTGACACCAGCTCTGGGGAGTGTTCCAAGGGGTCACAGTCCCCTAATTCACCTATCAGATGGCAGACAGAGAGTAACCACTTATACAGTGCATGTACACAGCGTTCCACCAGTCCCTTCACATTTTTAAAATTGTTCATTTTCTATTTAGATATTTGGCATTTTAGGGGGGGTAGGGCTAGACTGGAACTCAATGCCTGGTTGGTATGCAAGGTATCGTCTCATGAGCCACAGAGTATGATGAATGTTTCACAACAACTGCACTATCAGCGGTCTAAAAAAAGACAAGAAAACTGTGCCATGTTGGGGTAGCTCTCTGCTACAGCAGTGTCAAAGGTTCTCCATCTCTGTCCAATTACACCACTCCTTAAAGCTCTCTGTTAGTGTCCTAGCACAGTTTTCTCAGTGGATCTATACACAGACAGCTTGTCTGTTAAATAAGGCAATACTTAGACTTAGCTGGATTAAACACAGATCTCATTGAATATCTTGAACAGCAGTTACAAAATGAAGTATTTACTGAAGTATATCAATACAGGTAGCGTACAATTCATCATTGTAAAAAGCGCTAGACATTGTCAAAATATGAATATAGCAGCTGGCTAAAACCACACACTGACTTCTTGGACGGCAGGAAATTTGAGTATTATTAAGTTATTCTGCATTCATTCTCAATAAAACAGGTTCAGCTTCTCATATTTTTCCTCCAAACATTCATGAGAAAATTAATTTATGTAACTAAAGAAACTAAAACTGCATTCCTTTTTTTCAAACTAGCAGCCTATTCTTTCTGTTAACATGGCATTGACATTTTGTAATGTAAGTGGGTGTGCTTTAGTTCCTTTTGCATTGAATGGGCAGCAGTGTGGTAAAATGGTAAGGAGCAGCGCTCGTAACCAAATGGTTGCAGGTTCAGTTCCTTGCATGGGCATTGTTGTTGTACCTTTGGGCGAGGTGCTTAACTCACAGTTGCCTCAGTACACATGGATAAGGGCGTCTGCTAAATGAAAAAAATGTAATGTAATTTCCCTCACTCCATTGTGTTAACACTTTCTCGTGGCATGGCGGTTTTCTTATGTTGCCTTCCAATGCTTTCTTTTGCTGCTTGGGACCGGGAAGCGGACCTAAGCTTGCTTCCTGGCGCCCGTCCAAATTTCACACCCATCAGTTAGCTTCTGGCAGGCTGCAGGATAATCGATGATTTCAGTGGCATGTGCTGTGTATTTCAAGTTCACAACAAAAGCACTGAGCACAGTTTAACATTGCAGAGTTTGACCTACAAGTATAAGCACTATAAATAGATGCAGGTTGCTATTTTTTTTCTTTGTTAAATACTGTAGTCATTTTCCCGTGATCAGCTTCTATTCAGACACCTCAAGGTTTTGAATATCTAGCCATTTTGACGATGCGAAAATTGACATCCGGGCCAGCTAGTCTGACATTTTAATCAGAAATTTCCAGGTAAGGGACAGTATGCTAATGTGCTGTTAGCATGCTAAAAGGGAGAGCATGCGGAGACCAGCAGTACTGAAATGAAAACAGAGGTTTCAGATGTAAAATCAAATTGTGATTGAGGAAAAGTGCGGATGCCATCTACTATGTCAAAAACGCCCAAGCAGGCTTTGCTGCTTATCAAATCAAGGCCGCCCATGACAGTAAAAAAAACACAGTGTGCATACATGTATATCTCCATATCAACCTTAAACCATTTTTAAACAGAATCAACCCAAGCGGATGGAATATTCAGAATAAGAGTAAAATGCAAACTGCACATATTATAAAAGGCATTTATTTCACTGAATGATTTTGAACAGTCAGATTGACTGGCAGGGTAGCCTTTTTAGTTAACCTTCTCTCGGGAAGGTTTTGAATAGAAGCTTATCATCGTGCTTATGAAGGCTACGCAGCAGGCATCGTCCGCATTTTACTTAATCACAAGAATATATGCCTTCAGATGTAGACAGAAACCTAAAAAATGACAAAAACACTGAACAATGAATGCAATTACGAGAAAAAAAAATGATGATTATCATTTTCATATTCAGCGGCTGAAATTTAAAGGGACTTTGGAATGAGGTGTACAAAACCATCAGATGGAACAGAGACAAACAGCCTTACGCAACACACAGCACTTTTCTGTCCTGACAAATAAAGACTACAAAGATTTAGTCAGACACAAATGAAAATGAAAACTCAGTGGAAGACACAAGCTGCCACCCAAGAGATAATAATCTCTGATACAGAACAGTAATCTCTGAAAGGCTATCAAGCAATCACATTTGCAAGGTCTTTTCAAGCAGCCTCCTCAAGAGTGCAGGAGAAAACCATCACGTTGAGGAATAAATTGAAAGACCTGGGCAATGAACTGTGGCTCAATGGAAAAAGTCAGCCTCCCAGAGCAAAGCTGAGGAGTGGGACCGTTCCTAAGCCACCCCTGTACCACAGCAGACGCCTCCAAAATTTCCCTAAATTACGACAATCCTGAGTGGTGCAATTGCCGTAGGGGCCCCATTTGCAACCTTCTTTCTGTTTCTCCCATTATTGCAGGTGTGAGCAAATGAGCTTACACCAAGTCGGTCATGTGATCTGTGGAACACCCACAAAGACACTATGCTTTGGTGCTATGCGTTGCAGATGAACCCCTTATGACATCAAGCACTGGTATCCCTTGTGTAATAATAGTGGATTTCATTTATATAGCAGCCACAGTTGGTGTGTGTGCATGTGTGTGTGTGTGTGTGTGTGTGTGTGTGTGTGTGTGTGTGTGTGTGTGTGTGTGTGTGTGTGCGCGTGGGGAGTCACCTCAACCACCACTGATGTGCAGCATCCACCTGGGTGATGCACGGCAACCATTTTGCACCAGAACACTCACCGCACATAAGATGAGGTGAAAAGAGGTGCAGTATTTATAAAATCACTTCAGGGGATTATTAGATGGCCAGACTGAAAGAGTCTGAATGGGCATTGAACCAGGGCACCAGGGAACCCCCCCTACTCTTTGCGAGAAGTGCCATGGCATCTTCAGTGACCACCGAGAGTCAGGACCTCATGTAAACATCTCATCCAAAAGACAGAGTCTCCTACAGCACAGTGTCCCTGTGCCTGCACAAGGGCATTTGCCTCTGTTAGGTCCACAGGGAAGACTGCCAATTACTGGCCCACTAACACCACTTCCTGCAGCAACAGGAGGTCCCCGATCCAAACACTAACCAAGCCTAACCCTACTTAGCTCCAGCCATCAGGCAGAAGAGACCTGTACAATGATATGGCTGCTGTTCAAACACACATCAAGATTTTTTTTCACAGACCCCCAGCACCCCACTCCCATTTTCTTTGAACAATTATGTACTTAATTTTTTTTTTTCATTAAAACATTTATGTCTGTTATCAACTTTAAAGTGAATATTAGAGAGTGAAAGCAGCTTTTAGCCTCATGAATATTAATGAGGCTAAAGAACCAGGAGACACCCATAGCAGCGCACTTAAAAGCTGTGAATCAATCATAATGAAAATAAGTATAAGTTATAAACGACAGAGAAACTTACTTTGTAGACAATAGGCAGCCAGTTCCACAGAAACATCATATGGGCATTTTAACCTGGTGAAATAGAGCAGAAGTGAAGTTAGGACACTGGAGAAACAGACGGACATGACAAGAAAGTTCCGAGTAACATCCCTAGCCAGAAAAAACGTCTTTGCTGAGGCGCACTGCTACAATGTGAACTGCAATGTCTTTGTATCAAAGTGTGCCAGGGAGTCAGGATTTTAAAATTAGAAGCCATGTTCTTACTCCTCGTAATCTCTTATAGAACAGATCTTACCTCTAGGGAACGAATGACCTAAAAACCTTTTTAAAACAGTCCGATTTGTTTTCTCTTTGTAAAGGCCTAAATTTCAGTGCAAGAGACTAGAGGAAACGACTGAGTGTGCAACTCCGTTTGCATCTTTAAATTATTTGTATTTGTGAAACGCAGACAATAGCATAAACTTCAGGACTTACTTGCCAGACAGAATGTCTTGTCTGAGTTGCAGCACAAATAGATACCTGATAAAAAACACATGCAGCAGATAGGTCACCAATACACCATCAGAATATAATCCTGAAATGTGATTATTGCTTATAATCAATTTATTAAACATTATGTATTCATAATATTAAATATATCAATGGGAACATTTCAGTTCAAGCAAAAAAAGTAGAATTCAAACAAGACTGGAGATTGTGGTTGTTGTGATCATTCTATGAATTTGACCTCAGGAGCAGTTCTATTACTGGCAGAAAAGCAATGCATATTTGGTACATAATCAATCAATGCATTTGGACATTTATGCCCATAAATGACCTGAAAGGGTACAGCAGGGTTCTATGCATACCTGGTGAACTCCTCATGCAGGTTATTTGGCTCAGAGGAGTAGAACTTGACTCTGAAGTATAGCGTGTATGGGGGATTGGCTGAGAAAACAGAAAAGATCACAGGTAAAATACCATTCATCTCCTTGTTTAGTTACAACACACACGATATTTGGTTGTTCCTAAAAGACACAACTTGTAATCATATTCAGTCCTGTTAAAAGAGCATCTGTCTACAGCACACATTCTCATGGGTGCCTTTGCCTGTTTTACTTCCTTTAAAAAATCACATCCAAAGACATGAACAAAAATTAAAACAACATAATAAATGAAATGTCCTCAGTAGCTCCCCTACAGAGGAACAACCTGCCCCCCAGCATAACAACATGGCACTACTCTTCATTTTTCATTGGCTCACGAGACAGACTGTTAAAACCACTGGTTACATGGACATTTCCCATCTCAGGAGGTCTTTCATACCACAGAAATGTTTGCAGGTTGTAAATGTAATACAATTACTATGATGTGAAAACATTTTATATATGCTGACGCTGCAAGAAAATTACTTATCAAGGCAACATACTGAGCGTACAACAGAGAAACGTAACCTTGATGGGGCTAAAATACAACCAGGAAGTCTGACCGGTTGGCTTGGTGCTGTCAGGGCTCTTATTCAAAGCAGGGCGGTCGCGACTACCCTCAGTGTTCTCAGGCCATTCAGTGAGATCATGTTCCACAGATGGCTTGCCCTGTGTTCCCTCTGTATGGACTTATCACCCCCTACTCCTGCTCCAGCAGTCAGGGAATGCTCTGCAAATGCTCCCCGTTCCTGTGGCTAGTTCCCATACTTTACTCCAGCCAGCTTCTTGTCAATCAATCAGCTTTCATTTGGATTGGTGCTCTTTGCAATCGAATAGCCGCAGGGCAGGAACAGTGAGTCAGTTCCAAAGGGAATTAAGGAAGTAAATTGGGAAAAAAAAAACCATCAGACTATTTCCAGGCACCTTGTAAAAGGGTAATCAAGATTAACTCCTGGAAATAATTGGGGAAACGTATTTTACATGCATACAGTATAAACCCATGTTTCATATCATTCACAGTTAGTCCACCTGGGGTTGCAACCCCACCATAGACATGCCAGACCTTAAAAAACTTTGTGTGTCCTGTGAACTCCAATAGCTGTTGTTTACTACTCCTACTGGCAGCAGAAAAAAAGCTAGGTTACTTGCTCTTCTGGTTGCTACTGTTTTGTCTCACCAGTGTCTGTTTTTTTCCTTTTTATTTCTGTCTATACAGCATCTCACATCTGCTTTGCCATCTCCTCCAGCATGCTACATTAGAGACCTGCTTCCTGCTCGCTGATTTCAGCACACAGCCCGCGCACGGACGACCTGGATCGGGGAAAGCCCAGGACACCCCCGCAGGGAGAAGGCAGTCACACCTCCCTTGCCTTAGCCCTCATCGGCATCGAACCAAAGCGGAGAGGGAGAGAGTGACAGTGTCACTCTTATCCCTCTAATCCGAAACAGTTGGTGCTGCTGACCCGTTAACGTGGGCAGAAATTCAGTGCCCCGATGCGCCGGGGTGTCACTGATCATGGCAACACATGTAATCAACTGTAGCAGTGACCCAACTGTTTACCGTCTGTCAGGCAAGGAGGGAAAAGCCGCAATCTGCCCGGCCGTTTAGTCCCAAAACAGACCTCATCCTCGAGCTCCAAGGGTCCAGCGGTATCTACGGAAATTCTCTCATATCACGTTTCCATTATAAAGCTTTAAGACACACTGAATGGCCTGGCTGAAACACAATCCCTGACTAACTGTGGAGCCACTCACTGTTTTTCCACATGCCTTTATGTGTAATTTATTCAAACGACAAGATGATTTTTGCTATCTTCCTCCCCTTAAACACAGGTTCCAATGAAGAATCTTTCCTCTGCCACATGACTTGCAGTACTCTTTTTCACCACCAGCCTGCGCCATTTTCCCCCCTGTTCACCAGTTTGTACAAAGCGGGCACGTCTGTCCCCACCATATTTGGCGGAGTTTCAACCACACCCACTCTAGGTAAATATTCCCGCAGCTCACCTTTCACAAAGACCTCTGCCCCCTCGTACTCCCACTGATAACCGTGTTCAAGTCAGATAATTACTCTGGAGTCATGCTTCTCAGAAGATTAAGTCAGTGCAAAACACTGATTTCTTCTAGTAACTATAAGAAGCTCTATTCATAACTATCTGTTCAAATCAAATAGTGGTAACTGTGAAGAAAGACTAGTGCATTTTTCCAAGTTACATGTAAATCAACGAATGATGAGACTTGAATGTTGACACATCCACCACAAACAATCTTTTCTCTCTGAACACCTTCTACAAACACAAGCTTATCATCCTTGGTAAGCCCTCCTGGGCAAAAATGCTAATTTTGTCATGCAGCATAGAGAGGTACTGTCCTGCAATAATTGATGATTTTCACTGATTTTTTTTACTGGGACAAGATTCTTAGATAATCACATTCTGAGTTTACCTAATACTTTTAACAAGATGATTTTAGAAGAAGTCATGTCTTAGTGTGGTACACTAGCGTTGTACCACAAAAACAAAAACAAAAAAAACACAGACTAGGTTCCACCACACTAACTGAGAATATGACATTATTATGCACTTGTATACCACTACAAACCCATTATTGCCTCATTTAATTGAGCAAACATGTTCTGTGGAAATTACAAAGTCAATAACAGATGGGCACTTTTTTCACACCCCTCATTTAAGATCTGAAAAAAATCAATGCGTTTTATTACTACAGTCCCTGAACTGTTCACAAAAGAAATGTATCTTCAGAAGGCACCTTCTGCTCCTGCACCGGGCTGAACTTACCTGTTCTGATTCCCTGATGACCAAATTTACCTGCATCCTACAACACCAAAATGAACTAAACTAGACCAACCACCCTCACTAAAGCAAATTCACTGTAACATCTCAGGATTTATATGAATCTTAACAGGACATGTGCACACCAGTAGTCTACTGTTGTTCAATACCACCCATGTGATTTGTTCTATGATTGTCATTGTATCATTGTGTGATGGTTTCCATTCCTGCACTCGTTAGTCATAATAATGTTTCTGTTTCTCCCATGCCCTGTGAGGCACTCGGTGGCACTTCCTTTGTTAAGAGTGCTATATTAAATCCAGGGGATTGATTAATTGCCGCTTCTAGCTTTGACTGTACTACCATTCATTCCGCTGCAACAGGTTCTGCACCATGTTTGCTTCGATCGTCACCGTCTATTTGAAAGTGACAGATTTAGCGTGTTTGCTTTTCCGCCCGCCTTTGGAATTGCTCATTTGGCATTAAGCTTGACTCACAGTTACACCTTCTAGCGGCAGCTCTGAAGCATGAGGCACGCACTCCCCCGATACACTCATTCCTAATGACTGCTGTTGTCTTTCCACACTACAACTCCCA
Source organism: Megalops atlanticus (assembly GCA_019176425.1). Lineage (NCBI taxonomy): Eukaryota > Metazoa > Chordata > Actinopteri > Elopiformes > Megalopidae > Megalops > Megalops atlanticus. Next base: position 5,860,075 of record CM032884.1, on the reverse strand, counting down.
CAGTGCACTGCAGGAGGGCCTATTGACTGGAGGTGCCCGGCCCAGTGTGAGCCAATCGCGTCTCGTAAAAGTAAAGTTTCAGTTATAGCCAGCTAATGACACAGCCCAGACTCTAGCAGTGCCTGGGCTAAAGGCAGCCTGCGTTAGGAGTGAATGCCTTTACCCCTCTGGAACCCCAGGCAGTTTGGTAGGGTGTGATTTTACCTGCTCAATATTATGACCTCCCATACAAAATAGTATATTGAGTTTGAGAAAATATTTTTAGCTCAATCAATCGCTGTAAAACATGGAAATTATTGCCATTCTGGTATATTGCAATATATTTCTGCTTTGAAATTAGTATATTTTAAATGTATCTGCAATATATTCTTGGACTCAGCAACATCTTTCTCAGTATGTTACAACATATTTCATTTCCACATGGTGTCTCATTTCAGGTCAGTTCATCCTTTCAAATCCACGTATGGTTGCCACGGACGCAACGCACTAAAAGAACTCTGACTCACTTCTGTCGCAAGAGTATGCTTCATCACAGTATGAGCAAAGACAAGGAAAAATGTTCTTACTTTTTATTTGCTTCTTAATTGGTTTGGTGCTATCCAGCCAGTGCTGAAAAAGAGAAAGACGGGAAGGGGGTAATGGAGGGAGGAATTAAAAAATCATCATTACTTTAAAATCATCACATTTGAAAAATGCTTGGATTATTTACTGTAATACTTCTACTGCTTTGAAGTCTCATAATGATCAAACAACTTTGAAACCAATGAGGTCTTTTTGATATGTACAAAGAAAAATGCCAGTTGGATATTTTGTAGGAAAGGTGACATACAATGTTGTAATCTTACACAATGACAGTGAAATTTGTTTCCTGACAGCACAACCATGATCATGACTCTCTCTGTCCTCCATGCAATAATAGGTACATCCAATTATGAGGTCAGAGCCACACTATGCTGTCCAAATTATATAAAATACCATCAAAAAGCAAAGTGTATATATTTTTATGAAAAAGGTTTCATGAAAAATATACAACAAAGAACTGCAGAGAAAACAGCCAACAAGAAATAGGCCATTTAGCGAATCGCAGTGCATCATTTTTCAAAGTCAAAAATAAAAAAGGTCAGAGAATGTGGGTTTGCAACTGCAGAAGAAGCACACAGTATCATTTTAGTAAGGTACAACACTGCCATTATACAGCAGTATAAGCACTGTACTTCAGCATTATAGTTGGAATGGTATAGTTCCTCTGTCATACATATTGCGCTGCACTTACATGGTGATCTAGGCACGCACTTCTGATCTCAGCAATATGTTTGTTCATATGTAGTTAGAGTTGCCCCATTTGTGCGTGTTTCCATACCATTTTATCACATGCAATTTTTAAGACACTCTGAACAAGAATGTCTGCTGAATCTTTAATGCAATGCTAAATCAATAATGTAATGTAATTTTGTGCTGTACCACAAAAGACAAGGTACAGTACTCACTCCTTTGATGGGTGAAGGTCAGCCAGCGCAACGTAGCTGACCTTCTGCCGTCCCTGTGTGCAGTGATGAAAGAAGCAGGCTTCACAATGCAGATGTTATGTGTCACGAAGCGCTAATGCAGTGCTACTGACGCGCTCGTGTGAGCTTATGCAAGAGTCCTTGCCAGTCTGGGGGAACGGCGTCTCTGACTGCGCCGGGCAACAAGGGGATGCCGTGCAACGCAGGGATGTCGTGCGATCACAGAGGCCTCCGCCGACGGCCTCTTTGCGAAGCCGCTGCACCGCTTTCTGCAGCGTAAGTGGAATCTTCATGTGTCACGTGGAGTGTTTCCGGGGGCTTGTGCTTTTCTGACATCACACCTCGCTCGCTGACACCAGGATGTCCAAGATCCGCCCATCAGAGCAGACGCCTCACACCTGGCGTTTGAACGCCCAGCGCCGCTCTCCTCGTGACCCCGTCACCTCGGCCCGGGGCCGCCCTCCGCGCGCCCGTCGCCGGGGAGGTCTCGTCTCCCGTGGCAACCTGAGCACGCCGCCGTGCGCTCGGGAGACTCTTTCAGAGTGCGCTCAATGCCACCTTTCAGTTTCCGTGTTGCGCCGGGCGATTCCTGTGGGAGCCGGCAGCCTGGCCTGCAGGTCAGTGAGGCGTAACAGGGCTGGAAGCGACTTAGACCAAAAGGCTGCTATTTCCCAGCTCCGGTTATGAGAATATATTCCATTTTAGCTCCGAGCCATAGCTTAGCTTTCTTTTTTTTTATGGTTAATTACAAAAACCCTCTCGGCAACAAATCCCAGCAATTCTATCCCCGTCAGGCTCTGCTCTTTGTTACTAACCATTCAACCTTGTGCAAATTGTCACGTCTCTGGTGACTGACGCAGCCCGTTTGCACAGAGAGCACATGAGCCTGTAGCCAGTGCTGCGAAAAGAGCCCTAGCAGGGGAAAAAAAAAAAAAAAAGAAAAAAACATCTAGTAACTTCGAGCGTCTGCGACCTGACTGCAAAACAGTAGATCATGTCAGTGTTTTCCCTCTCTGTGATAACAGCACTGTACGGATACACCCCCTTTCCCCATCCCAGACCCCCTCTCTCCGGCAGCACAGCTGTACCAACTTGCTGCAATGCACACCCCCCACCCCATACCCCCTCCAGCTTATGTGTGGGTCACCTGGGAATGGGGGCTGGACTGTTCTCTTTCCCCAGCTAGTCAGTTTGAAAGGCAGCTGCATAATTTCACTGTCGCTCCGGATTATCGATCCTCGGACTGCCGCTGCTCCGCTGACTGCAGCGCGGTGAGAGGCTGGTTAGGGCGGACTCCTATGGCACCTGGCGGGCCGGCTTGGGGCGGGGGCGCAATTTGTTTCCACGACGCCGGGCTCTGCCTCGTGTGCAGCATCCCCGATTCCATTCTGACCACCCTCAGCCCTCCCCACCCCCCATCCTAAAATATATTAAGTTATACACTCATTAATACACTCAGTATTAAATGCTTAAGGCATTTTAAATCAGGGCATCGGGGCATCAAGTCGTCTGACAGAATAAATGAACGCACGGTGTGTTCGCTAACGGAAGGCGCAGAGGCAGGAATGAAGGGGGAGGTCAGAAGAAGGAGAACAACAGGGTCTCTGGGTGAGAGAAAGATGAAGGAGCGGGAGAATGGAAGCACAACCGCGTGAGGCTATCCCATGAGGCAGCAGCAGCGCCGGTGTAACGTACTGCCGTGGGAAGCATCCGTTTTCACACTGACAAGAGGCAAGCATTAGCCTGACGTCAGCAACAACAGATATCTCCGGTAGACCCTGAGTTATCCACCTGACAGATTTTATACCCTCTTATCAAAGGCAGGACAACCACTCCAAAAAAAGCAGAGACTCTGCACAGGTAATACAACCCAACCTTCGGTGGCAGACCTCCTCACATGCAGTGATGGAGAACACTGCACCCTGCGGTTTTCCCAGGTGAATCCACAAGACCCACTGAAAACTGCACAGCACAGAACACCCCTGCCAACACCCAGAAAATCCCTTTGCCAGACAGCATCTAATGCTTGAAACATAATATTTCAAATGTGGATAAAGAGCCAATATTATCAAGCCTGTTATTACTTATATAAGTGTGGTGACTGTAACTTACAGACATCTGTTCCTGGTCCATGAACTGTAGTCCAAAATAGTCTGCCTCCACGAGGTCCAGGTGGTACATGATCTGGTCGAAGAGGTCCTGGCCTTTAGCTTTTTTCTGCAAAGATAAACAAATGTTTCATGAGCGATTATGACCACAATGTGATTATCATTTCAGCAGTTGTACAGTTATCCTTTGCAACATCACCTTTATATACACCATTTCTGATGTACTCATGAGCTAAATAAGAGGCTCCTCTTGGTCCAACAAAGCATCCGATTACAAACAGTTTGAACATGTCATTTGGGAGAATCACAGTGCCTTGATAGCTAGCTAATAATTGAGTCAAAATATGAGCTATTAAAATATTGACAAATGTCATTGTATAAAATTAATAAATGCTAATTTTCAATAAATTTTGATATTTATTAAATGAAATGATGAAATTATCACTGGCACACTGGCTACTGGAAATGTGGTGCAACAACATTTCCCAGGTATGCCTAGTGAAGATATTCAAATCACTGCAAAGGACAAGAAGCAGATTCAGTGATCCAATCCACCATAAATGTAATATAATCTTAAGAAAAAAAATTAAGAAAAAAATATACTTGTTCAAATGGGAGAAATCTCACAGGACCCTGGCAATAATAGTCCAACACAAACAGGACATCTACTATGTCTAGAAGAACACAGATGGCCTCCACCTTTGGTAAGATTCAGAGCAAACCGACTAATAAGCACCCTCTGGGAATGACAGTGAGGAATAGGAAACATATCAACCAGAGGGGTCAATCTGATCTCTCTGATCTCTGATCCAATCTCTGGGCAAGCTAAAACCCTTCTGCTGACAGGACTACACCTCATACTCACCTCTATCATCATTAGAAGCATTTCGCTAGAAAGAAGGAAAATGACTCCAGAAAAGCATGGAGGAAACTAAGTGACAACGTGTCCTTGGTAATCATTTTGGCAAAAACAACGTCTGGCAATTCTTGGCAATGCTTTTCTTTAAATGAGCAAGGCTGTATTGGCAAGTGGCTATGTTAGAGAATGCAGAGATACAGCAGTTATTTGCTTTCCCTTGTCTACCGATGACCACAATGGTTTGCCTACATACTTCAGCTGCACATGGTGACGCATTGAGATGGTGATTTTGTGGTGAGCCAGCTTTGCATTTCAAATCTTAGTCATTACTACCTTTTTGGCTGCTCCATAGCATTTCCATGTGTTTCTATGCAGTTCTTTACAATGATTAAAAAAAGATATCATGCTCAAGCTGTCCAGTGAATGAATCCGTTGCTATGGTTTCATAACGCAAGACTGTTGCCAAACCCGCAATTTTTCAATCACTGCTTCTTCTTATAAAAATGTAAGGTTCATATGCATTCCTTCTTTTTGATAGATAGCATCATTGTCCAAAATAGGTCAAACAAAATCACTGCGCTGACCCCCCCTTGGTGCAGATGACCCAGCTGTGATTTTTATGCTTCTGCACTTTTTTGTTCACACGCCCATCTCTAAAAATGTGCCACCATAAATGTATTTTAAATGAATAGCAACTATATATGATAGCTTGTTGGCATCTGGTTTAATAACTCACAATCATTGGTAGAATAATGTATTAAAGGCAAGAGCTTGTAGTTAAGTCATCTTGTGTTACTTACAATACACAGGCATCCACTTACTGTAGAAACCTCAATCGACACAATACTTCAAGGCTGTAGCCGCAAAAAATGTAGAACTGTATCCCCCAAAGGACTGAGTGTGTGTCCCACTACTTGAATATATAGGTTGCAATAAAAATAACCAGCGAAAGATGTAGCTGTGAGGCTGTATCTAGGGCAGAAAGCTCCCGTAATCAGAGGAAGAAGGCTGGTGGCCTTCAGGTCTCATGGATTTGTAATTGGCTGCCACGATGCCGAAGAGTTATTCCTGAATGCCTTAAAATGCATTCAGCGATAATGTTTGTTTGTGATGTTGGCCATGAGCGGGCACCATGCACTACTGTATGTATGAGAGCATCTCCCAGAGGGATTTGTGTAAAGCTTGTCAGTTCAATTTCCTCAACCTGCTCAGAGACTGATAACATGAAGGCCGAACAACATGGGTCATTACGTATGCTCTGAGTGTAACTTCAGGCACGACCCTTTCAGATTTTCTCAGAGGTTTGCCGCTGGTTTCTCTTGTCCTAGGTGCTGCCCGCTGCATTTTTATGCCATGACACACACGCAATATTACAGCAGCAAGCCTGCAGCTTCAGGATTCCCGGGCACTGAATTATATGAGTTCCAGTACAAGCCTGGATCCCCTGAATTCTATGGTACTGAATTATGGGTGTTCCAGTACAGCCCGGGATCCCCTGAATTCTAAGGTACTGAATTATAAGTGTTCCAGTACAGCCCTGGATCCCCTGAATTCTAAGGTACTGAATTACAGTACAGCCCTGGATCCCCTGAATTCTAAGATACTGAATTACGGGTGCTCCAGTACAACCCTGGAGCCCCTGAATTCCAAGGTACTGAAATACGGGAGTTCCAGTACAACCCTGGAGCCCCCAATTTCTAAGTCCCACTACAAGCCTGTGGGAGATCCAATACACTTTTCAGGTACATTTCTAAACGGTTAATTGGGTTATTGATAAATCGACAGACAGAACACTTTACAGTCAACTGCTCCTTTTACACTGTGTTTCACAGAAGGTATTTTTTGAGTCAAGACTGGGGAATATTGCAGAAGGAGTGAGAAAAGAATTTCTAAATTGGCTGTCCTACAGGTTAAATTAGAGAGAGCTCTTAAGCAAGAAAAAAGAAGACACCCCTCAAAGGATAACGCAGCAGACGTGACATTTGCTGTCACAAAGAGGTCCACTCTGCGTGCTGCAGCGTCTTGAAGAGACCTGTGGAGACACCCGCCACCCCAGGAGCCCGTGGGAGAGCACCTGGGAGGGCCAGGGCCAGCGACAGCTCCGATCGATCAGGGTCATCTGCTGCAGGGTGGCTACGTGCCACCAAGGTTCTGATGCGGCGCGACCTTTCGGCTCCCGCCGGGTTGCCCCCCGTCACCCGCGTTCCTGATGCCTCCCGCCGCGGATGATAATAAAGTCGTCCCTTCCCTGCTTTTGTGTTTTCGAGACTGCGCTACAGGCCGGATGCCGCTGCGACGGAATGGATTGCACTTTGATGGTCCATTATGAAAATGTATGGCATCGTTGTTATGGGCTGGCGGGGGGGGAGGAGGGGGCAGCAGGGGGTCATTTGCTCCCTCTCTTTAGAAAACCCTTAGCTTTTCTCCCGTGGCGTGAAGTGCTCCCACAGCTGTGTGAGAAAGAAATCTCGGACCCCGTTGTGCTGTCGCCACAAGGCACGTTCGAATGTGACATCGCAGGAAGCCACGAGGCTTCTCGGCTTCAGAAAAACCACCAGTAACACACGCTGAGAGAGAGAGAGAGAGAGAGAGAGAGAGAGAGAGAGAGGGGAGAGAAAGAGAGCAAAAGACAGAGAGAGGGAAAGAGAGGGGGAGAGAGGGAGAGAGGGAGAGAAAGCGAGCAAAAGACAGAGAGAGAGAGTGAGAGAGGAAGCGAACGAAAGAGGGAGAGAGGGAAAGACAGAGAGAGAGGGAAGGAGAGAGGGAGAGGGAGGGAGAGAGAGGGCAAGAGATAGAGAGACTGGTGGGAATCCTAAACCTACAAAATGACATAAAAAGGTTACATGTCGCGGATGGAGTCCCCTTTAACTTGCTGATTAAAAATACAGCTTAACTGAGCAATCAGGCTGTAAGTGGGCCCTTGTGCTTGTCACGTAAACCCTCGCCTGAAGAGCATCTGACGACAGTTCTGGTGTCACATAAATATTCAGTGCATCTTCATCACCATGTAAATCAAGTGGTATGACCTGCATCTCCCAGCTTGAGCTCCCGTACTCATACACACTGTGAACAACAGCCCGGCAGCCAAACCGCTTTTTCCTGGTATTACTGGATGTGACCTACAAATATTTGCAGTGGGTTTTTTTTTCCCTGTTTTATTGCTGTCAGCACGCTTGCTGATGCAAGAAATCAGGAATCACAAATAACGGATATGGAGACAGTATCTACAATACCCATTTTAAACAAGGTTTGAAATGTAGGATACACAAAATTTCAGTTTTGATGTCATTAAGAGATGCACAGAACACAGTTTTGTTGCTTTCTGCAACAGTGCGTGTTTAGGAAATAAACGGAACAGTCTGGGAAAGAAGAAGAGACATGAAAGGGGCTAAAAAAAAAAACTACACAACAGCTGAGGCCATACGTCACAGTGATGAAGTAATCCTGACATGCACAGCACGCAAAACAGAATTTCCTCACAGAGGCGAGGAGAGGAAGGATGGCAAACATGGCCTGTACCAAAACACCTGGTGCTGTGGAGTGTAACATTTAAGACCTCTTAGCCAGTGATGGGTCCGCTACGGTTAGCAGCAGTAGCTGACACGATTCCACGTTCCCCACACTGGTAATGCTCCTGCACTCTGACAGGGAGGAGGAAATGCAATTCAGACAACAATCCTCGGACTTCAGCAGGAAACCGGCAGCCCACTTCGGGCGAGCTTAGCGCTAAAAGGATTCATGCGGCTGCTGGAAAGATGACGGTAATGGATATGTAGCCTTACTCTGCTGTGGGATGTGATGGATTTGTACAACTGTTACAACCGTTTGAACCGAGGTACTAACTGCCATCTTGCCATTTTTATCGAACAAAATAGTACCTGACATGAACAAGGCTGTAATAAAGTGTATACGATGATCCATAGACAAATAAACAGTTAGCATTTCCATGCAACAAGTGGACATGCAAATAACTTTATTTAATTACTTTAGCTTACAACCTTCACTCTTGATGAACGACAGCACTTGCAGGAAATTGCTCTTATAGTGCAAATATATTCATGGCAAGGACACACATCACAAATTAGTTAAAGAGAATGATGACAAAATTTCAGGTGAAATAGAGACAAAAGTTACTCATTGGGGCAGCAGTGTAGCATAATGGTAAGGAGCAGGGCTCATAACTGAAAGGTTACTGGCTCAGTTCCCTACTGGGGCACTGCTGCTGTACCCTTGGGCATGGCACTTAACCCAGAGGTTTCCCAGTAAATATACAGCTGTATAAATGGATAATATGTAAAAACTGCACTCTATATAAGTTGCACTGGATAACAGTGTCTGCCAAATGCCAATAATGTAATGTAATGTAATGTAAATACTCTTTATTGTATACTAGTTTTTGACTCTACATTTGAAATTTGCATTCATTAAACGAACGAATAAACAAATGAATTAAATGAAGCATTCCGGCCGGTCGGATTGCGCGCCTGCTCTGGCCCTGATGCAGTGGAATAAGCTTCAGCACAGAGCAGTCAGGACAGCGCAGTCACTGGCCATCTTCCTCCACAGACCGAAGGCTTCACCTCCTCTGCGTCTTGGCTCTCCCGCCCAGGCATGACTCACCCCTCCCTTACCCCTCCCTTCTCCTCCCTTACGTGGTCTTATTGTAGGTTTGTTATACTGCCGCGCTGCATTTATGTATGGCACTCGTGAATCCACTGAAGGATGTGCCGGCGTTAGTCATCAGCGGTTATCGCAGCTCTGTGTGTGTGGGGCTGACACGTGTTCAGGGGTGGTCAATTACGTGCTGCGTGTACGGCCTTTCATGCGACTATAGTAGATGCACTTTGTACTCTTTCTTTGAAAGCCTCACTGGATAAAAGCGTAGGCTAAATGATAACAATGTAAAACGTAAATGGATGAGATTTCCATTCAGGCCGATCTTTAGTGCCGGATATGATGCATCTCTTAATGTCATATGAAGTCTCACACACACACAAAAAAAGAATAGCTCAATGCTGGTGAAACCACTAATGAAATGAAACCTGGTAGAAAGTCAAGAAAACAGTAGGTCAGCCACACCTGAGGTAAGCAATAGACTCCACAGCCCACAAACCCTGGCTGACAGGATATTGGGCAACCCAAGGTTGTCCTGGTGTCCAGGTGAGTCAAGTAGGCATATTTATCATATTCTGCCATAATAACATTGTTTTTTTGCCTACCTATGCTGAATACATGTTCATTTTACAAACTAGAGTATACAAGACCCAGCTTACAATCTGTTTATTGATTTAATTATTGAAACGCCTGTGCAGCCCTTGCAGGCAAGGATATTATCTTCCTCCAGAGAAGCACAAGGTGATGGCTCCGATTTAATTTTTGGACTGAGTGATCGGGTAGAAATGGATGGCGTGAGCATTGCGCAATTTGAGGATTTATGAAAACATATCAGACTATCTGAACAAGGGATTACTGCATGGAAAAAAAGAAAAAGGATTAGCAAAACACAAGAAAAATAATTCAAACAGACAAACTGGAAATAACTGTGCAACCTGTAAACGTAATGTGTCAGGGGTGTGGCATAGTGGAAAGGAGCAGGGCTCGTAACCGAAAGGATGCAGGTTCAATTCCCCATTAGGGCACTGCTGCTGTACCCTTGGGCAAGGTACTTAACCCAGAAGTGTCTCAGTAAATATCCATTTGCACTCCAAAGTCTAATTAGCCTTCTGAATTTTGCGTTGGATTGTTAATCATGGCAGATTCAGTAATTCAAACGAATTAAGAACTGCCACTTACCTCTGATCATCAAAGTAAAGGTGAACAGGGCCACCAAGAATTCAGTGAACACTAATCACAACCAGACACATCAGGCAGCGCTGGCACATTCAGGTGACATGATATATTAGCTAAGTGAAATTTTCTTTTTATAATGCAAGTCTCACACTAGTGTAGGTAAAAACCCAAAACCAGCAAATGGTGCACATACGGGGGATAGCTGGGCATATAAACCAGCATATTGACCAGTGGCAGTGTAGCAAAGTGGCAAGGAGCAGGGGTCATGACCGAAAGGTTGCTAGTTCAATTCCCCACTCGAGCACTGCTGCTGTAACTTTGGCCAAATTTGCCTACGTAAATATCCAGCTGTATAAATGGGTAACATGTAAAGTTGTACCCTATGTAAGTTGCTCCGGATAAGAGCGACTGCTAAATGACAATAATGTCATGTAATGTAATGTAATAACATGGCAGGATGTCATCCAGCATCCAGAACACAGGGTGGTGAGGATATTGAATAGCAGGCAGATTTCCATTAGCCTAAATGCCAATGGCACAAAATCATCCATATCAGGTTTGTGTGTGTTTCTTCAGTGACGTTTCCTCCTAGCAAGTTAACATGGTCTTCACAACTCATAAACAGTTCACAGTGGAAAAGAAACCTTTGTTTCCTGAGCTGTCACTTGAGCGGTTACACATATAATCAGCATCAATAGCCGCCAATTCTCTCCACTAGAGGACAAGCAAAAGCACCGTCACAGGTGTGATTCCACGGAGGTGCAGCTCTATGATCAGATGTACCTGAGCAGTAGGTAAGACCCAATGAACTGAAACAAAAAACCACCATATTAGCTTGCATTAGATACAGCTAAGGCACACATACAACTTTGGCAGGTCAGAGGAAACGTAGCCTACAGGTTTACCTCCACACAGCAATTTTAATAAAAGATAAAATAGGACAGTGCCAATCCATCACAGCAGCTCCCTTAAACGTCCTGCGTAGCAAACACTTAGAGAGGAGGTAGGGCCTTTGATGGTATCAAAACGTTATTGTGGCCTCTTTTAGACCCCGTTCAGCAATTTCAAAGCCAATTTAAAATGGGTGTTCTGCTTCTTTAAGATTCCACTTGGTTGGAATACTAAAGAAAGTGAAGACTGTCCAAGTATGTAATTAAATATAGCTTTTGAAAGCGCACAATATCTAAAGCCTGTCAGTTCGTATTTTAGCAAAACACCCCCATAATTCTTTTATTTATCTAAACGGCTGTGGCAATCCCTAAGTTCTTTTTTTCTTCCACCGTCAACAAACTCAATTCAGCCAATAGATAATGGGCTCTCATCTTCCACTGTGGAGAAATGCAACTCTTTTTTATCTTTATTCCAAAGTGAGATTAATGGGATTAAACACCAGCTGCTTGGCTCTGCAGCTAATGCCGAGTGTGAACCTGTGTCCACCGTTATTGTGCCTGAGCTCAGTTTCTATGAATTCTCTGTGGTCGACACTGCCAATTTTTCAGACCCGATCACTGATTCCAGGGGTCCGACCATGATCTTGATCTGTCCCCTGTGCTTTTGTTAAAGTTTCCCTTCATACTCTGTGTCCTCTCATTGCTGGGCAATTCCTCTCTACTGACTGGCTTTGTAACCCCAGCTTCTCTTACTCTTTCTGGCCTGGATCCTGGAACATGTTGTTTCCTTCTAATTGAAGAGTTACTTTGATGCCAATAGCTTGTGAAAACCATTTCGGTCTGGTTTTGGGCCCTGCACAGTAGTGCAACAGCACTTGTCAATGTCAAAAAGGCACCTTTAATATCCTGGTTCCTCTAGATTTACGTGACTCTTCTGACAGCCTAAATCATAACATCCGTCTTGACTTTCTGGAATAGGGCCCAGGTATAAAAGGTATCCCTTCTTCCTGGTTTTGGCCTCATATTTCAGGTAGGTGAAATATATGTCCCTCAACAAGATACAATCAGCTCTTGTCACCAAAGGTGTTCTACAAGGATCCGTTCTTCAGACACTTCTGCGCATGATGTAGATGCTTCCCCTTGCACAGGTAATCTGCAGTCAAAGCTTATAAGTTGCACGGTCATGCTGACGACACAAAGCAGCAAAGCCGTTACTGGCTTGACTTCTTTTCTCTCCATTATATTTGCCCAGCAGACCTCAAAACATGGACACAATATAGGTTTCTGAAATCAAACTGCAATAAATCAGACATAACTAATTCACACTAATTTGCTCTCCCGCAGAGCTGGTAATTTGGGTTTTGACATTAATGGTTTTAATGTGTGTGCCTCGCCCTCATGTGCAAATCATCAATGTGACTTTTGACTCTGCCCCATCTCAAGATGTCCATGCTAAAATTGTGACTAAGGTCTCATTTCTCAAGATAAATAACACTTCTGTCTTTCATCGATGCAGAAAACCTGACCCCTGCTTCTAGCATTTCAAGGTTGTACCATTACAGTGATTTACTGTACCGCACAACTGACAAGGTTTTTAAAAAGCTACAATATATCCACACCTATGCAGCCCAGGTTAACCCTGTGCTTTTTAGCCTACGCTGGTCCCTTGTCATGTTTAGGATGAATTATGAGAATCTGTTCCTGACCTACAGGGCTGTGAGTTGTCTGGCTCCACTGTATTTGTCAGATCTTGCACAGAAACACACTCCTGCAAACCCGCCTGGCTGCAGACTCTGGTTAGCTGATGCCAGGCTTTTTGTATCTTTTAAGTCTAAATTTTGCTTCTGGGGAAATAGGGCTTTTGCTAGTGCTGCAGCTTCTCTGTGGAACTCCCTAGCATACTGTACTGGAGGAACAAAAACTGTGGCTGGTTTCAAAAGCATCTTGGAAACCCACTTTCCCAATTCAGTGAGCCAGACTTTGCACCCCCCAGCCTGAATGACCTTTAACCTCACTGGTCACATATGTCACTTTCTCTTCCTGCCTCCTGCAGTAACAGCACAGTCTGCATGTATCAACAGAGCAGTTACTATGGATACCCATGAATTAACTGTGGAAGTGCAGAACTGCCCACTGATATATGATCATAGCAGGAAAGTCTCACACACACTAAAAGTACAATTTTGAGGTGCCGTTCACGGAAATCCCACACATTTCTAATGAACTGACACTTGAATTCACTGATTGTCATCTGTATTACCCTTCAACCTCAGCTTTTGGGTCTTTAAATATTCATGGCCATCCATGGTTAAATTTTTATAGTGACAATATTTGAGATCATGCTGTATGTATAAACTATAAAATAAGCTAATTAGTCATTGCAAACAGTCTCCGACTGCACTACCTAGCTGCAGCTAGTGGGAGGTGCAGGCCTAAGACAGGCATGTCATTAGCCAGCCCTGAACTTTAGCCTCCTCTGGAATAGGGTCAAGGTGAGGTAGAGATCACGTGCAATGTTGTTCGCAAAAAAAAAAAAAAAAAAAAAAAATTAAGAAGAAACTGAAAGTCAGTTGAACACTGACGAATATAAATGCTTCCCAAGTGTAACTTCTGACAGAATGTGTAGTTACACTGGGAAGGGAAATGCTTCAGGGGCAATATGTTAAACAGAGATATGGTTACACTGCGGAGGGGAGGGAAAAACAATGCCAGGCGCAATGAATAGAAACTGGGCTAGAATCCCCAGCTCTGGTGTAGCCATTTCAATAGCCATGGTAAAGAAACAACCTGATATGCCCATTACATTTCAGGAGCAAACAAAAGCACAGACAAAGCCAGCCAAGCATTTCTCGGACTCTGTGTCACTGTGCCACCGTTTTATAATTATTCCCCTCGTCCAGATCATTTAAAAAACATTCTTTTCAAAATTCAGGTCCAGCTTAATGTTCGGTCTGAGTCACAACATTTTTCAGCCTTTAGAACTCAGCTAATGTCACTGTATGGTCTTATTTAGAAATGTATACATACTACACACAGTTTAATAAGCTTTACAAACATACCTTCTATTCCTGTGTATTTCATTTCTGACAGTTGGTATGCTGCAGTCAAGACAGTATAAACAATCTCTAGCATTTTTTTCCTTTGTAGAGTAAGCACTACCACAATAATAAACTGTTACAACCTGAATGAATTCATTTTGATCGTGAGAGCAGGCACTGGAAAAACCTGACAGATTTAATTTGGGTTGATGCCCCATGAAATCTGCAAGCAGGAATTTGGAAGTGAAGAAACCTGCTTCATGATCACAAGATTAACTCTGCCCTGGAAACACGCTGGGCCTCACGAAAAATGGACATCACGCGATGGAAAGGCTACTGTGATCCATCGTTAACACAAAACGTCTGCAGATTTGCACACTATCACAGGTGTAGCCAGTTTCTTAGGGCCGAATCAGAACTGCAATATTAGCTGGACCATATTTCTCAATTCCAAATCTGATCTAGGTTTCAGGAAGTTTGTCTTTTGTTATGGCTGCATTAGTTTGTGTGCCTCAGGGTATCACTTCACTCATGTCATGATTTTACCAAATCACAATTAAATACAAAATGCAAATCAGTTTATTTGTGTCCGTTCAATAATACATTGTAATATATAAATACGCATGTTCAAACATGATTTTGACCCAATTTATGAAATTTATTAAATGTAAGACCAATACTGAAAATAAAAACTAGAATATCAAACAAAATGCTCATGGATTTCACAGCTGCACTCCAAAGTCTAATTAGCCTTCTGAATTTTGCTTTGGATTGTCAATCACGGCAGGTTCAGTAATTCAAATGAATCAAGAACTGCCACTTACCTCTGATCATCAAAGTAAAGGTGAACAGGGCCACCAAGAATTCAGTGAACACTAATCACAACCAGACATGTGCTGACAGTGCTGGCACATTTAGGTTATACATGATATATTATCTAAATGAAAATTTCATTTTATAATGAAAGTTTCGCACATACTACTGCAGGTAAAAACAAAAAAAAACAGCAAATGGTGCACACACAGGGGATAGCTGGGCATACTAACCGTCAATATAACCAGTGGCAGTGTAGCATAGTCGTAAGGAGCAAGGCTCATAACCCAAAGGTTGCTGGTTCAATTCCCCATTGAGGCTCTGCTGTTGTACGGTTGGGCAAGGTACTTAACCCACAATTGCCTCATAGAATATCCAGCCATATACGTGGGTAACATGTAAAAACTGTAACCCATGTTGCTCTGGGTAAGAGCATTTGATAAACAACAATAATGTAATGCATCCCATTTCTGTTCAAATCATATTCATCTGCAACAGTTTTTGGCAAATAAGAAGGTATTGATACCAGCTACTAGAATCCGAACAAGTACGAGCCAGAGAGACTTCCCTTCAGTGTTCAGCATGCTCTCCTAAGCAGCGCCTGGGTTCCAGGCTGGGGGGGGTGATGAACAAGGAGTTGGGGGGCATGCACAGTAGGAACAGAAGGTACATGCATGCGAATAGCTCCACCCTTCAGCACTCGGCCACTAACTAGAAAAGTCCAGATGGCCGGAACCGGGGGACGCCTCTCTCGGTTCTGTCCATGCTGTTTCTGGTGAAGAAGCGGGGAGCTGCAGTTTGGGCTCTGGGCTTGTCAACTGATGAGGCTCTCGACGCACATCTACTCTCACCCAATGGGCTGCACCTCAAGCCTAGGACTGTAAGCACAGTGTTTAGATGCATTGCTGCAGGATCTCACATGTCTAAAAGAATACCAGACATTGCTAAATATCAAGGCAGGGGCAAACATGTTGGGTGGCAGATGGTAGACTGTTGGTTTGGAAGAAAAAAAAAAGGTGGAACATTGAAGCTAACAATATTTGGTTGCAAAGAAAGGAGATAAATGACTGCACTGCAATAAGCCACTGGTGTGAACAGGCAAGCTGTAACATAAATATATGTTTAAATTTTGTCATGCTTATTTCATTCTGTTCCCTCATGCACAGCTGTAAATTATGACAAAATGTTTGTAATGACAATGATAATTGCTGAAAAAAGTTTCAGTGTTTTTCATGTTAACAGCCAGTCAAAATTACTTGAGCCATTACCCTTTTTTTACATTACATTACTGGCATTTACCAGACGCAATGCCCCGGTGCGGAATTGAACCGGCAACCTTTTGGTTACCAATCCTTTTACTTGCCCATTCTCTACTGGTTCATCAATGGATGCTGGTCAGTGTAAAAATGAAGCACAGATTATATGCGCTGCTTCTTAGCAGAGAATGACATGGTCAGCAACAGACAGAAGATTCATCATGCTTGTAAAAGGCTTAATCTGACTGCTTTCTGGAAGACTTCTCTGACAGACTTATCAGAGATTTTGACATCTTGTGCAAGATTTTTTCATTCATCCGATTCACCTCCTCATTACCTCCTCTGACCCGACCGGTAAACAAAACGGTCTGCATCTGGGTGAAACAGATTATTAAAGGAAAACATCTCAATCTGGCCTACCCACACAGTGGTTAAACAGCACACACTCTGGCTCCTGTTTCAACATGCTGTCATTACAGAAACGCTCTTCATGAAAACCTATACTGTAACAGATACAAAGCTGGAATATTAATGATTAAAAAATTAATGTATTTCATAAATGTGTGCAAAACAAAGGTTGCAGCGGTTACACTAGGTGACTCTTTTTCCCCCATCACCTGATTTCTAAATTGAAAGTACTTTAGAAGGAACTCAGTGCAACTTATGCAGTGCATAAACGGCCAACAAAGCACGCGTCGGCTGTAAAACCTGCATGACTTTGAAATCACCCGGCCTAGTATTAGTGCGTTTTCATCTTTTAAAACATTCAAAACATGCACCCGGTCGCTAAAGGCAAACCACCTTTTTTCATGCTAAATCCCCCCATTAAACAAACCATATCTGGCAAAAACTAAGCGCTGGGTTTTCATGCTAACAAGTGATCTATCCATCTACAGCTAACATTTAGAGTGTGGTACAGTATTGGAGCACTACATAAGAAGTTAACATGTAAATAAGGCTGGGTTAAGCCTTTGGAGAACAGATGAAGCTAAAGGTGAAGGAAAATCCAAAACTGTGTCTTGGGTTCAACTACATACGAAAGAGAGCAAGACACAGGCATTCATATGTTTGGAAATCAACAGAAAATAGATACTATGCTATTTTACTGTAAATACAGGCCGACAGGAAAGAGTTTCATTGCACAAATATACAGTTTCACAAAACATTTTTGTACACGACAACAAAATGCTGGAATTGCAAATCAGATTCCATATGGTGACACTTGCTTTCAAATGTTCAGGTTCTCAACACTGGAAATCCAGACCCAAGGGCTAGAAACAGTTGCTACAATCTGTTAACAACAATAAAAGTTACCAGCTACGATGCAACTTCCAGAAATAAGGGAGAGTGGCACCTTGTGTAATCTTTCCTGACTGTTTGGACTATGAGACATGTTTGGAGGGGTAAAAAGGCCCTCCATGATTTCCTGTTACTATTATCAATAATGGCATTATTACTTTGGCTGAGATGTCAGATCAAAATTACTTGAATGGAGCTCTCCGCAATTTGAAGATTTATGCCAAAATATCAACATGAGAGAGATGGGAATGTCCGCCAGGACAACATGAAAAGGAGATTACAGAGAGGCAAAAGATGCAAACAGACAAAGCAGAGCTAACCTTACGACATGCACCCATGTACCAGATAGGCTACTACAAACATTTCACAAACACAATTTAAGCAAGGCTGCAAATTGTAATACAGCTGAATTCTGTCTTAAAAATAATGAAAGAACAGACATGTTATTGGCCTAATGTAATCCACTTATTACTCTCTATGGAATCTTCTCCAATAATTGATTTGATTGGGACTCACTACAGAAAGGAAACAGAACTAAAAGGTCACAGCAAAAATTAAATCTATAGCACAAAGTAACAGGGAAACTGGGCAGTAAATTAAAAGTGGAACTCACCCCAACCTCCCTGCACTGGATTTACAAATGGCTGACAACTACACCAACTCTTCAAAAAATGTTTGTGTCATTTCAACAGGCTACACTATCTATCTATCTGTCCATCTATTTATTTATTTATTTTTTTTTTTGCTTGATGGCTTGATTGACTGATTGATTGACTGATTGATTGGAGGGATTACAACTAAACGGAAAATAAAAGAAGCATGACTCTCCCAGATACAGACATGTGATCATCCAGAACGGCCATGCTGCACAATCCACCTGCTCCAGCTGTTTCCCCACTCTTCTGCAAAGTCAGGGGACTCTGCAGGCCAGGCATATGCCATTTAATTAGTGCTACATAACGGCAATGACGTGCTGCCGGGGATGCACAGTGACTGCTAACAGCGTACGGTCGCTGCCTGGGCCCTGGGAACTTGCTAGAACCTGCCTAACAAACAAGGGAAGCATCCTTCCTGTGGTGCAAGGGAGAGGCAGGGCAGGTGCTAGTCTCGCCCTGATTCCTCCACGTTCCCTGAAACACACAGCTGTACAGACTTGAATCATACAAGCTTGTTCACCTGTTACATTTACTTTTACATTTATTCATCTGGCAGATGCTTTTATCCAAAGAGACTTACAAGTGAGGCAGAGTACAACACAAACAAAAAAAACCATAAGGAGTCAACCTGTTGATCTAAGGTGATTAAAAAAACTAAACTGAATTTCAATAAAGCAGCTGAAGTCTCTCAAGCAAATTGTTCTTCTTGCTACTAAATACTTTAGATGTAGAACTACATTAGAAGGAACCCAAGAGGTACTATGAGGAAAATGAAAGCAAGGGAAAATGTTTGATGGTTGTGCCAAACAATTATGCAAACCAGTACCCTCATAAGGCCTGTTGACTTCAGTGTGTGCATCTACAGTAAATCCAACTTTACCCAATACACCAAGCTTCCCTGGGATTCACTTTAAGTACTTATCTTCGAGTAAAATTACACATCTTTTTAAGCTCCAATTAGCCTAGATATGTCCATTTACGGAGAAGTGCTCTAGGTGCTTTTTAAAGGAAAAACCGTCAATTTAACTGTGATAGTGCTACTATTGCCAGTAATTAGGTTGCTTTCGATGTTTCGTACAGCGTTGATCTGACATATGGTGAAATTAAAGGAATGGCAAAGTAGGCTATATAGAGACGCCATACACCAGCGGACACGCACATTCAAAATACACAGATAATATACTGTTAAACCAAATATTCGCACTCGTACTGAGACGGCCCATTCAAAACAGCAATTTGCGCATGTGGGGAATACGTCTATATTGATGCCGTGTCATCAAGTGGACTGTCAGCTTAGCCGACAACATGAGGAGGAGTCAAAGGTCAGTGATAAAGTTTTGAGGGCTTGAGTGAACTGACTGGATCAAAGGGCGACCGTCAGGTTTTAGCGACAGAGGCAAACGTAACTAGAAAAAATGAAAGTGTTCTGGTGGGGGGAAACCTAGGTAGCCTATCTAATGCATCTCGCTAGTTTTTTTTTTTCAGCTTTTCCTCCAATTCCAGAAACAGCTGATTTTCTTTATAGGTACTGTCATTTTGGATGTTAACGTACTGTACAAACAACCCATACAGCAATCCAACACTTTGTCATCATTACAACAACAGTATTAACATAGCTAACTTTCTAACATCCACGTCTTATCTGGGGAAATCATATGAATCAGGTGGAAAATAATTACTTCCTACAGTAATGTCGTATGTCCGTTTTCCCGAGAGCCTGTAACCAGCTTGTACAGGATAGTGCCAATGTTAACTTACCTGCCCAACCAGTCCGCACAATCTAACGCGTAAATAACTATGAGCGTGAATATTTTCGTTTGCAAATTTAATACGTGGAACCACACGAAATAGCATCAATCAACAAGTTGGAAATTAATATTCAGTTGCCACCTCTATGACTCACGTTCACAACCAGGGAGACATGTTTAACGTTGCTAGCAAGCTAAAGTTCTTTCCAGCCGTTCGACGGGAAGCTGAGAAATTCATCATTAGCGATATACTTTAAGCCATCCAAAGTTTGCGTCCTGCGATGTTTCACCTGAACAGTACCAAATGTAGATAAACATGAAATGCATTTCGCTTCATTTTACTAGCCAGTTTAATCAAGACGTTTATTATCGACTACTGTTTTAACAATGCGTGGTTAAGGCGCTTTAACAAACATGCAAAAACAAACAAATGGAAAACTCACCGGCAGTTCTACGTTAACGTCGGATCCGTCCAGTAGCAGGACTCTGCACGTTATTACCGACTTGCTGTTTCCCGCAGCGGGTATATGAACCACTGCTCCACCGGTCACCACGGCGGGGGTGTGAATGACCTGCTGCTGGTGGGCTTGCAGTGCGGCGATACCTCCTCCGCCTCTCCCTCTACCTCTCCCATCGTGCTCGTCCGACGTCTGAAACCGTCTCATTGACCGTCTGCTGAATGTCCGTCGCAGAAAACCCATCATCTTTCTGTTCAACGTTGTCTTTTCCACAAGACCCAAGTCCACGACACTTAACGAAAGCAAACCAAGATCCGATACCAATTGAATTCCCACTCAGGAGGAAGTAGCTAACACAGCTGTTATGGTGACACTTCAGTGTGACACCGAATAGCTACAATACTGTCGCGTGTTGACTAAGACACAATGAAGAATAAAAGAAGATCAAAACCTTTACCGAACTGGTCCAATACTCCAGTTTCCAGAAACTAAAGTTTGGTTTTCTAATATTGAACAGCCATCCGCCAAAAGTGTAGATAAGTGGCAAGAATTCCTTTGCAAGTTGACTGAAATTCTCCTCACCTGCCGCTGGCTGGTGTTGCACTGATTGATAATTCCCGTGCGGCGATGCGAGCGATCTGCTCCCCGCTGCCTCGCTTCACCCCTAAGCAGATTCTGCGATTCAGCCACCGGCCAGATTCAGTCACACACACATTCGTGTACTAGCTCGTACAATATTTTTCCTCTCTTGTCTCAACCGAAACTGATGCACCTCGCAGGTAAGTCAACCAGAGTAACTGGACAAACAGCATGCTTTGCGCCTGCGTAAGAACAAACACTGGAAACAGAGGAACTTTTTGCTGTTTGAGTACTAGCGCCATCGGCTGGTAAGCCAAATGTTTCATTATTATTACTATTATTATTATGAGTAGTATTAGTAGTAGCATTAGTAGTAGTAGTACCCGGCATGTACGTGATTATAAACAATGATGATTATATAATTGCAAAGAAAAAAAGCGGTGGAATCTACATGCAGTAAGCCTACTTGCTGGAAAACTCCATAGCAGGTATTTGGCATTGGTCCAGACATAACATACACCAGGATGCTGGTAAGGCGATGAAAACTCAATAAAACAATAGCTGTTATTGCCATGTTAAGATGGTTGACATCATCATTATAGCGGCACATGACCGTTGGTAAATCAGTGGGTCTGACTTCATAAGGTCTAGGTCTGGATAAGTCATTTTCCAAGTCCGCATTTTAAATGATGTTTTGATAACTATTCCACTCAAAGTGAGCATGTCATGTCGTCATTGAGTCTTACTAGTACATTTTACATTCAAGCTTCCAACCTACATCTTCAGTCGTTGAATGGGGGAATATTACGGTTGCAAGTTACAGTACGTGAACTGCCAAACAGGGGAATAACTGCACAATATCATAAAATAGGTTTAACGCTGTATATGGCTATAGGAGCCAACGGATGGAAATACAGAGAAATTGATCATTGTTAATGAACATACTGTACAGATACTGATACATTATTGTTATGAACGGTTTCTAGGCTTGTTTTGTAGATGTTTGAAAATGAAAATAAAAATGGTATCAGTGTTGGGGGTCGTATTATGTAATATTTAGCTAGTTACCAGCAATACTTGAAATGAAAACAAAAAATCCTTCTTGTGTTGCATCCAATAATTATGTAACTTATGGTCTGCCAATTCTGTTCAATATCCTCTGCGATAAGCCTGTCTCATGTGTTCAAGTCTTAGCCACAGCGGGCAAGAGCCCTTGCATTTTAGCTACAGTAGGTTTTATTTTAGCAACGTTTAAAATTTTAATCCTGCTTTTGATTATGTTACGTCATGTACATGTTAGCATATGGATTTCAATGTGCAAGAATACAGTGAAGATTATTAGCACCATTCTTGTCATGAGTATGCAAGAAAGTATGCAGCTTTCAAGTAATTATAGCTGAAAATTAGAATAAAGCACTTTGCCAGCGTTATTTTTTAAAGATTCATTTTCTGATTAACTGGCTCCATTGCCAGCATGGAAGCAACTGTACCCTGAAGATACACATAAAGCATACATTTATTGAATTGTCAAATTTTCTCCTTCCAAGAGGGTAACATTTCTGGTGCAAGAAATGATACTTTTTAAAAAGTTGTGATTTTATAACTCCTTATCGGTTACTCCTAAGGCCACCATTAATGATTTTGTTGATATAACCAAGAGGGAATGGTTTTCCTGAACTGTGCTCCAGCCAAAAGGTGAGGAGCTATGAACTCTGAATGTATTGATTAATGAATGATTGATCAATTGCTTTCTGTATGAACTTCTAGTCATTATAAGATATTGATTTGCTACATATAGAGGTGAAAATCAGAGTACTTATTTTTGTCAGCTGTAGCATGGCATAAATAGTTTAAAGGTGTTTCAACTACCTGCAAAGCTGACATTAAAAATTTGCTTAAAATATATATTCACTAAATAAAATGTTTTCCCCCTTCTGTAATTTTTTGTTATAAAGTTGACATAACTATTACAACCATCCATTATGGATGTTGCAGTAGGAAATGTAATCAGCATACAAATTGTGAAAATGTATTTAACTTGAACCTTGTCAGTGGGAATACATTTGTTTAGTAATTGATCTTATAAAATGATGTAATGCCACATTCAGGATGTACTTTAGGGTATTATTTAAAAGCTTTTTACACTGATGTTATACTTACCCAGAATGTGAAAATGTGGATTTATTATTTTTTTTTAATTCTGAATGATAAGCTACAAATATGTCCAATTCCCACATTTGTTGTGATGGTTATGGCAGAAGTGTTGTGGTAATGACATTTTTTACTTTGAATATTTTTGCCTTTTCCCTCACAGAAGAATATCCACATAGTTGTAGTCATTTTAACTGACTAGGAAGTTACAGAGAGAATGGCTTGAATTTCATTATCCTGCTGGTGTCATTAGCACCACATTATCATTCAGTGGTGGTAATGGCATTTTAATGCTTTTTAAACTTCTAAAATTGTGCCTTTCACAGACACAACTGAATTCCCTCTCAGGCAGACCTTGGCTACATCACATAGAATAGACGTTCTATTTTGTCAAACTGTAATGGGTTATAGCCTGTTTCTTAATGACATGTAAATTATGACTCTAACCTAATTTTTTCTACATCCATATATGAAATGGACAGGTGCATATAAGGCTGTAGAAAATATAAATTAAACATATTACAGTTATAATTCACCTATTAAGAAACAGGCAATTATGAAACAGACAGTTGCATAGCCCTCTTTATTATGCATTTTAATATGCTTTGAATCTGAAGACAAAATACTAAAAGAATATTCTTTGAAAATAATGAAAAAAATGTTCCAGCAGCATAAACCAATGATATACAGATATATGTCTAAACAAAATGACAACTAGTGTCATTCTTTGTCCCTTCGGTCGCCTCTCTGATGGAACTAGGTAAATAGAGGGCTTTCAGCCAATCAAAATCTATGCTTTATGAAAGCCATTATGTATGGAAACAAAAGTGCCATTTGTTTTCAGAAACAGCATTATTAACAATAAAAACGGAGTCAGAACATTTCTAAGAAATCTTGAACTGATCATGTGTAGTGAGCAATAAGAACATCAGGGGTAAGCAAACATAACCACGCCAGAAATACATACTGAAGCACGCCCCATGTTAATCGATCAGCAGGATTTATTTTAAACAGTGCCCTTTTTACATGGAGATGAATGTCTGGTGGTTGAAGCAGTACTTGGCACATATAGGTAGGATTACATAGTGTTTGACTATTTCTACAAATAAGAGGCTGTGGTGTTATCCACACTCCTGTTTGTGTCGTAAAGTGCCACAGTTCCAGTGTGCTCTGGGTGGGTCGGTACACGCGCACGGCATTCCCCCCTGCTGGCCCAGTGTGCCGAAGCGCCTGCCTGCAGACGGGGTGGGCAGTTTGGGGGAAAGTCTCCATCCCCTCCTGGAGCTAGCTCCAGATGTCCAGGGAAAGGGAAATCACTCTTCTGCCTCCTGGAGCTAGCAGTAGATGCCTGGGGGAGAATCTCTCTCCTCTCTCTCTCCTGGAGCGAGCTTTAACTGTCCGGGGGAAACCTCCATCCTCTCCTGGAGCCAGCTGCAAGTGTCCATGGGATATCTCTCTCCTCTCTCCTGAGCGAGCTTGTAAATGTGTGGGGAAATTTCCATGCTCTGCTGGGGCTAGCTGTAAGCCTCCTGGGCAGTCTGCTTCTTCTCTTCGTACACCCGTAAGATGGCCTCACACACAAACCGGTACTGGCTCTGTGAACATATCCAAAACAGTTGAGACCAGTTAGTGCTACAGTTAGGTCAGATGAATCACATGATAAATCACATTCTTTCACCATTTCTCCCTGTGAACCTTCTATCCAAATGCTAACTTGTATTTCATAACGATGTATAAAAATATAAGAGGGGTAGTTAGTCATGTGATTTTATAATTGCTTTTATAGGTACAGAAAGACATATTCGACCCTTGGTAAAGTTATTTTTGCCTCATTCAGAAAATGAAATGTTCACAAGCTCCTACCGATGCTAAAAAGCACTTGGATTAAAGCAAAACATGTATGCTCGTAACAGTCTCAAGGGCTTATTTGTAATGTGTGAGGACAGTGTACTAGAAGCGATTTAAAAGAGGTGCGCACCCTGACAGCCAACCGAATTATTCTGATCCCCCGTGTTAAAGTGAAGATGGGACTTCTGCTCACTGTTGCAGGGCTACAGCGCAGAGGAGACCCTCTTCTCAGTCCGCGTGTAAAGTATACGTGACAGTTGTGATATACTCATGGCGGTAAAGGGCTGGGGCAATGCCAGAAATCAGAAATATCCACCGCCGTCAAGATTATTGATGGGAGACGCCTTACGATCCAGCAAAACCTTAGTGATTGCTTGCTTCCTTGTTGATGTGCATTGTGCGAGAGACAGAGTGGGGTAACTGCAATGGTGTGCTTGTATTTTTCTTATTTTGGTCTTGTCTCTTTCCCAGCTTGCACATCTCACACACTCAGCCTGCTAGTTTTTCCTTGGCTTTATTTCATATTTATTGGCTACTTAGTTTCCAATTCACTTTTTTTTTTGCTTTTAAAATGGCATATTGCATTTACTAATACTTTTTTTTTTCCTTGATTTTGGCTACAAACCTGACTGGCACAGAGTTGCACAGCACTAATGTGTGGTTAATATGAAAGGTCACCATTATCTGGGCATCTTTGCGGTGCATTACAATGGTGTGTGCAGCAATGGCCGTGCTTTACAAACAGCCCCCTGGTTCAGTCTGGTAAATTACGAACACATTTCAGCCACAGGCACAAAGAGTACTTCACCCCTGTCTGCACCATCATGGCCCTCTGGTCTCTTAATCTCCTAACGATATCCAGGGGATACACGGGTTGGTCTTTCTCAATTAGCTCCATTGCCGTTTCCATGGTGATAAGTACACCGGTTCGCCCAATCCCGGCACTGCAAAAAAACAAAAAACAAACAATAATAGTAAATCATACCAGATGTGAGATGGCCAGCAAAGGAGATTGAGTAGAGGGTCAAGAGGCCCTTCAAAAAAAAATACATACAATGAAGATTCAGCACCTTCCTCTAAACTGATGGAAATGTGGCGATATACTTAATGGATGTGTTGTTAAATGCACTGACAAATGTAAGTGATGACTATATATATATGGATAACTACATAATATGAAAGTGGCATACTCTCAATACCGACATGTTATTTCATGTACATTTCAATTATCGGATTATATATTCATTGATTGTATGACAATTTGACATCTGATATATTTTTATGAGGATGTTACAACAGAGGCTGCTTTATGGCCCTGAGAAGGACCACAGGAAGAACAATGAAGTGTCTTATGCCTTTCTATTGACCTACAGAGAAGCTGTAAATACCTATTACAGTCAGCAGCAGAAATAAGGGCTGATTCAATTACATGGCTCAGAACTAGGAGATGTAATATCCCCTACTGTAACCACACTGTCCTGTATTCTGCTCAGTGAACTGCCTGTAATGTTTTACACTAATGTTGGGTCACTTTGTATTCTGCTTTTTAAAAAGTACATACTGCTTGCAAGATTTACAGCTTTGCTCATGTATTTTGCACGAACAACAGTACGCTACTGATACTGCAGCATTTGCTTGTATTGCACTATGCATCTTATCCAGAGTAGCTTAAAACATTTACCCATGAGGGGTACACACATATGTACTTTGTCCACTTTGTATCCATTTAAACTATTTTCTAGATTGCAATCTTACATACTAACCAGTGAACACCACGAGGGATCACTACCTAGCTTGCACATCATTCAGTAAGCAGTTTCAGTGCTCACAAAATATTGCATAGCCTTCATGCTACGTAGGATTAAATGCAGAATGAATGTTCAAGACTGTTCCACAAAACTGTGTGGTCTAATTTGGTGGTCAAGTACATTGCAAAGCACTAAATTATCTAATAATAATTATTCATCCTGGTTTTACTTTAAGGATCAGTTGATTGGGGAGGTGAAATGCCTCACACAGTTGTTAAACAATCAACTGTTCCCTGGTCCTCATGCGACCTTCACCTAGCTTACACCTGACTGTCTAGTTACGGAGCCATAGCAACGTATCAGACTTCCCGCTCAAAAAGGACTGAACTGAGCCGGTGACCTCACCCTGAGGACGGGCCCAGCGTTGTGTGTATGAAGAGCGTACTCAACAGGCAAACGGTGTAACGGTCTCACCTGCAGTGGACGATCAGCGGCTCTGTCCCCTTCCTCTTCTGCCGCACGAAGCTGACGAAGTCCAGGAAGTTGGAGGGGTCATCCGGGACTCCGTGGTCGGGCCAGGCGACATACTCCAGGTGTGTGACTGACCGCTTCTCTCCTACCTGTGAGGAAACGGCTGGCCGTCAGGGGGAATCACCACTCAGACACGGAGCTGTTTATACCGAAGGACTGGGCAATAAAAGTATGCTAACCTGCACTCTGCAGCAAGTGAGTTCAAAATGCTATGCATTACATTGCAAATGCATTATTGGCATTTAGCAGACACTCTTATCCAGAGCGACTTACATCAATTACAGGTTTTTGCAATGTTATCCATTTATGCAGTTGGATATTTTACTGAGGCAACTGCAGGTTAAGTACCTTGCCCAAGGACACAGCAGCAGTGCCCCCATGGGGAATCAAACCGGCAACCTTTCGGTTACGAGTCCTGCTCCTTAACCACTATGCTACACTGCTCAATGTGGGGAAAAAGTCAGTATTTATGTATAAATTCAGCTCATGAAACTCTGAAGTTCTGCGCTGTGCAATCAGCAGTGATTGTGAGCTTCACTCTCCAGTGCCTTTTCATAAAAAAGGGGCCCCTCTGATTAAAACGAATTTTAAATTAACCTTGCTTAAGAGGGAAAAGCCATTTTAGGTCTCGGACATTCCGTAACACAACACGAATAATAAGCTTTTTTCCACCTTTCATACATTCAACACTCAACATTACATTGATGAAGCCGGATGTTTGCTGAGGCAATTAAGCAACTAAATGTCATGATCAAGGGTAAAACAGCAGTACCACCCTGGGAACTGAACTTGCAACCTTCTAGCTGCAAACCAATTTCATTACATACTACACCACAGCACCTCCCCAAAAGATACTGGAAAGGGTCCACCCCACTACGGTGCAACAGAGGGAGTCTGTTTCGTTTTCTGCATGGTGTTGTTTACCATCATTTGAAAGTCCAAACACTTGGTACCACAGACCTCTCCTTCCTGCAGTAAAGGCAATCAGAGCCCCCTAAGCATTGCCATTTACTTTACAATCTGTCACATTCTGTCAAAAGAGCCATCTGCACAGATTGTGAAGAGCTGTCATCCGTCCTCCTGTTAACCACTAAATGGGCAAGACGAAATCACATTTACACGGTGCGAGCTACCACACTGTGTGATATGTGTCATAAATCTCTTCAGTGTGACTAACTCTCATACTTGTAGACAAAACAGATCATTCGTTTTCTAGTAAAGCGTGGTAAAGTATGGTGAACATGAAGTGTTGGAACATTACGTCACATCACAGCTGCTTGGTAGACGCTCTCATCCAGAGGGACTTGCATACCTTACAATCTTAACATATCTTCTTTACATTTACTGAAGGCAATTCGGGTTAAGCACCTTCCTTAGGGTACAAGAGCAGAGCACAGACACTGGTACATGTATGGCCTAGAGCAGAGGTTGGCAACCCGGGTCCGGTTGTGATCCCTCTCAACATTGTTGTGTAAAGTGCTGTGACATTGTTAAAAAGTGCAGTACAAATTTCAGTTCATCACCATATAAAATAATTCAGCTCATCTGCATTTTATAAGGATCCACATCCAGGTTGTTCCCCTCATTTGAAACTTTTGTGCATTTCTACAAGGAGCAGGGGGTAAAATAAGAGTAATAAAGAATAAAAATAAGAAATAAGAGTAATAAATGGCCAAACTGAATACATGATGATTTCAGTGCTCATTCTGATTGATACAGTATCACTGCTTTGATCATGGCAAAGTGACTTAAAGACCTGAACTGCAGACATAATAAAGAAAATGAATGGTTGTTCTGGAAAAACAATTGTTTTAAGAGAGTATTACAGTATTACAGACACTCCATTCTCCATTTTTTTTCCTGCACAATAATCTCTGCCAAGGAGCACTGGAGAATCAGAAAAATGAGATTCCCACACCAGCATCCAACACTAACTGAGGTGTTAGCTTTCCTTCAGGCAGTCATTTTCAAGTTTGGAACCCATGGTTTCTGTTTGTCTTTTTGCCTTCAGGTCACCTCTTCTTTACTTATTCACAACTGTACCATCACATGCCATACCACATCGGATGTTCCTGTCAACAAAAACACGTTTTTTAAATCGATAAAAAGGCACCAGTGATGTGCCTTCCTGCTTCTGAAGTTACACTACAGCATATTAGAACAAATGCCAATTACTGGTGGTCTCTCTTGCATCTACTGTCTATATCAGACAGAAGCCTCCTGGCTGAGCACCACAGAACCTCTCTAAAAGAGTGTAGTGAAGAGATCAGAACAACAGGCTTTAGACCAGAGGGTCATACATTTGAAACCCATGCTGAAAATGCTGCTGACGTCTCCAAGCACCAGATGGGTCCCAGAAGGGTAAATATACATTTCTGTCACTCTGAAAGGGCATTTTCGTTTCAGGGTAAGTAGAAAATATGGTACTTATTCATATACAATACAAACTATTCATTTTCTTTATCCAATCAGTCGCCAAATTTTAAAAACCTACCTGCTGAGGTACTACAGCAAAAGTCAAGATGCAACAATGTTATTAATCCATACCTTTTCCTGAAGTATTAATTAACTACTGTCTGCCGTTTTCCATTCAGCTCTTTAGAAATGAACCTACAATTACATGAAAATGACCTGCGATGGCAAACTGAGCAGATAATGCATTTCACTCCGTTCCCTTGGGGTTCTGCCGCTGCACTTAGTCACTGGTTTTCTGGATCAAAAACAGCTATACTGAACTGGGGTTTGATAATGCTTTATAGAAAAATAAAAACAAAATCCACAGGGATATGTCCAATTTACTGAATTCAAAAAATATATTTAAACTTTCCTGGTGGCAGATGATTTATTAATTTATTTATTAGATTTTAGATTCTTTTTGGACGTTTTCTAATTCCTATCTAAGCAAGACATACAGTATTCCTGGCGAGTTGTTTTTAATTGAACTGTCAAGAACTGAAATCCATGCTGCCACTGTTTGAGGCTTAAATATTGCAATTTCTCAATGTATACATTTTCTTTGTTAACTACAAAAGTCCTTGGAGAGACTTTTGTAGTTAACAGAGGAGAGCTTTTTTTTGTCGTGTTCAGTTAAAATGATTTTTAGTTGATCATTTGGGTTAAAGCTGCATTTTAGATATCCTTCAATGCCCATCTGTTATTTATGTGTTGACAGAAACACAAAATAGATTTCTCCTGTTGGGTGAATATTAATTAAATTGGGTGAATTTATGAACTGCTCATGAACATCTGGATTGAAAAGATGTTTTTTTCACAGTGTGCCGTACATACAGCTGCTCTGGACTGCCTCTGATGGACATCTCTGACAGAGCTAAATGTCCACCCCTGCCAGCTGCCACAATGCATTTAAATAAAAATATAACTAGACTTTCAGTGGGGAGTTTGTGCAATTACTTTGTAAGGAAAAGTGAAAACCTCCAGACATTTTCTTACACAGTTTCATACAAAATCAACTGAACAACAAAATAAACTAATCATTCGTACCTCTGCCAAATTAATATTATTATAGGCAAACTAACAAAGAAGTGCACTTTATTTCATGTAATGACATGACTATCATCATTATGCTTATCAACACAGGAGGGCTGGGAAACAGAACTGTAAGAGTGATAGTGCAGTAGCATGTGTACACACCACTGAAGGCAATACAAGCCTCTCCAGTCTCCAGTACTGTGTTTGATGCAGACCCTGTCCCATTCCTCCTGGCTGTTCACCACTCTCCGAGGCCTACATGCCACACGTCATCCCAGCACATCCCATAAAAGCTCAGAGGGGCTCTAGTCTGATGGGCAGGGCATCCAATTCATCAAACTGACTCCAGGCGCATTTAATCAATATCCAGCAACCGAATCCTTTATTTTAGTCTGAGGGCATTCATTCATAAACGGACAGCTACGTTTATTTTGACATTCAGCAGAGTTGCTAAAGATGACAGTAACCTTTTTATGTTTTTATTTATTTTTAATCTGGTGACAAAATATTTAAGGCATAGCACTTTGCTTACTAACACAGAAACACAAAAATGTCCACAATGTACAATTCCACACAGCTATTGAAAGTTAATGCATGCCTTAAGTAACTTGGTACATGTAACAGCAACAAATTCTAGAGATGTAGCAGAATCTTTATTAGAATCTTTAATAATCTGGCTAGCCAATCAGTGACAGCAGAGGAAATGGCTGTATCACCTGAGAGAGACACGAGTGTCAGTAAAAGGTGAATAATCCAGGTGAGAAATGACCAGAGCCAGGACAAGGAGTGACCAGGCAGAATGAAAGTGAAGGGAAAGTGATGAATAGTATGAAGGAAACTGAGAAGCGGTGAGAGAGAGAGAGAGCTGGAGAGGAAACACAATGTGAGGAGGGCAGTGGAATTACAGTGGTCTCTGGGAAAGGGTGAGAGAGTGACAAGACTCCAAAAGAGGACAACAGTGTAGTGCGTGGACGTGACGTTCCAGCCACAAATTCACCGCATGTTTGATGTGACCAAAATCAGTTTCAGAACTGGGATGATGATCCAACATTTTTACAACACCTAAAAAATACTTTTGAACTGATATGAAACGGCTTTTATAGTTGCTTTTGATGACGTTAATTGTCTGACACTCAAAGAGAGTATTCTCATTAAAGCGGTTTAATAATTGTATCTCTTTTCTTTTAAGCCATCACACAGTGCCCAGCTTCACTGTAAACAGTATAATAAGGTAGCGGTGGAACGGGGGGTCTGACTTTATGGGAATGTTTGTGAGTCATCCAAGTACAAACATCATAATGACAGTGCGCTGCTAATCAGAGGCTTTTCCGAGAAGACCCCCACTTGTACGTTTCCATGGCAGAGATGGAAAAAAAAAAAAATCGTTAGTCGTCCTCATGAAGCAAAACGTCGGTTAACGAATGGGAGGCCGGAGCTATCTCTGCCCCGCTGTAAACCTTGGCCATCTCCTCCCTTCTGTGCCCTTCTGGAAACCAGATTTCCATGCTAGAGGATTAGCTCACACCGGAGAGGTTAGGGCACGGAACAGATGGACCCACGCTCTTCAGCGATTTCTCTGTGCGTGCGTTTGTTTGAGTGTGTGTGTGTGCTGTTGCATGTATATGTGTGTGTATAGATGTAGTAGTGAGATGAGACGAGACTCCTCCTCTCCATCTTTGATCTGAGTACAGCTGGTACAATGTTATGTCACTTAAGCAGTGTTAAGCTTCTGATGTACAAAAAAATACTTTTTTGTGATTAATTGTCACTAAGTTTACAGATATGCCAAATTACCTTACCATGTTTAAAAAAATATATATATATATTTCCTTTCAAGAAGGAATTTAGTAGAAAGCACACAGAGCAATCGGATGGTTCTGGAAGAGTACCAGTCCGTTAGATTTTTGACACCAGCCTTGAAAACTAAGAAATATTCGTCCACATTCAGCACAACTGTGTGTATTATGAGGAGTGAAGGGGTGGGCTATACTGCTGCCACGAATAAAACTACTGCTGGCCCTGACCAAATGAAAAACCAACTCCTATTAATCACAGTAATTACAGCCACATAGACATTCAAGCATGCATGCAGAACGTATTTGCTCAATTATTTCTATACCTAATAAATTCACATCCGTTTTTTGTTTTGTCTTTTTTTTTTGCTCACTCTGACTTTGCTGGTGCATGCAGTTGTACCTTTGACAGAGAGTGGCTGAGCTGTAAATTCCCGAGCTGTGAATTCTTGTACAATGGTGCCTAATGGCCTGATTAAAATAAAGTGACGGGGAATGTGTAATTTCTGCGTTTCATGCATTCTTCAGAAGGATAATAATTACAGTTCAGATCTCAGAAGGGAAAGCATTTTTGTGTCAGGTTACAGAGTGTAATATACAGGGTGTGTTTAGGCCCTGGGGTGGAGGCCGGTACTGTATACACCTCAAGCACACTACTGCAATATTAGCGCCACAATTCCATCATTTCTGCTTTTAACTCTAAGCTACAACATACTTTTCATAAAGATACTCATTCTGCTATGGTCACCAGATTTACAAAACATCAAATCTAGTTCATAATTTATTTAATAACAATTACTTTAAAGAAAACATTGCATAAAAGGACAGGTTATTATGAATTCCTATGACTGACAGTATCCCCATTAAATTACATCAGGGTGACTATTTTACTTTTTTCCATACAAATATTTAACACCTGACATGCTCCTGAATGTAATTATTTGTGATTAGCTGTGTCAAGCAGTCAGTAATTCCCTGATTAACTGAGCTTATTGTACCTCTGTTCTTGATGATTTAATGAGAGGAAGTTTTTTTCGGCAGCTCGCCATTTCTCAAGAGCTTTTTGGCAGACTACCTAAGCTTTGGAATTCAGTGCGGCTTTGGACAAACTTTACCCTTGCTGCAAGTAGCATTATAGGATTCAGTTGGTTTTCTCTTATCTATCTAGCTGTTGTTTGTGATAGAAAACATTTTTCCTATAATTGCACTGGGTCCGGGGGGCCACATTTCAAATAGAATGCTGGGAAGGGAAAAAACACAGAAGTCTTGGTATTGCTGTCTCATTGGTGTCTTCCTCACACATCCACGTAGGGTGGCGACAGATTCTGCCCCCTTCCCATCTCCCCCTCTAAAATGGGTGAGTTTCATCTCTTTCTCCCCTTTTCTTTGCAGAAAAGGAACCTCGACTGGATACTGGGGACAGAGATCAGCCACACCTTGAGCCACACATGATCCAGCCAGCACAGGCAGTGCACTGACACACACAAATGTTTACCTTAAAACCATAAAAATGAACCACAAGCCCATAAAAACAAACAAAAAATTCTTCCACATTGACATGTGGCTTACTTGCGTTATTCTATGCTTGTGTATTATTCGTTAAAATGTTTTCTTTTAAGTTTTCGTAGCAATCAGAGGGTATTTTTGTCAGTAAGGCACCCACAACCCACAATGCAAAGTGGCAACTAATGAATGCATTTATCAAAGTTCAAGGAATGATGGATAATATTTTTCGAAATGCACACACTCACGCGCACACAAACTAGTGGCTCTCAAAGGGAAAAGGATTGATCATTCCTGGAATAAACTGCTTGATCAGATCTGCTTCTCTATTTGTTTTGATAGTTTGGTTTACTAATTTGGTTGCCTTCCAACACAAGCACAGTTGGCTGTCAGTTCACAGAATCCTAACCTAGCACTTCCAAATGCAAACAGCGATGATCTCTAATTCGCTAAAATATTTCTAGGCTTCATCACACACAATTAAATTATAGGTCCACATACTCTTTTTAATGTCCAAACTAAAATGAAAATATGCTTATTCAAATGATGCACATGTACTTTTTAATTTAACCAATCATGTTGCACATGGGGTACAGATTATGTTTTAACAAATAAAAATGTACAGTGATGTGTTTAATGATGCGTATAATAACGCTCTGTATTAATGCATAAGCCCTGTTTTTTGCACCTATATTCTGTAGTCCCTTTTGGCTGTTCATATAATATGGAATGCCAGCCTTGTCTGCTTGTCCTCTTCTATTGCTGTGTAATAGAAGCATTGAGAATCACAAGAAATACTATCTTGGTACACAACCAAATAGTAATTAAATGGTAAATGCTCCTGAGCCTCTGAGAGCCTCATGCTTTGGGAAAGATATTTTACATTATGCTAACCTTTTCAGGTCACTGGAACAACAGAGGCAAGGTTAGGAAGGGGTGCTATTCTTGGAGAGAGATGACAGTCCTTGCTTAATTTCTGAGGAGGGTACAGGGAGGTTAAGAGGGTCAACTATCATCAGAGGCAATAGAGGCAACAGTCTTCTGACAGTTCAATCACGCACTCATAAAGAGTATGGAAGGAGCTGATGACTCAGCATACGCTGTAAGCTCACCATAGCAACAGCAACGCATAACCTACTCAGGTCTGAAGAAAGCCTTGCAGGAGCATAGAAACAGACCGAGGAAACAGCCTCCCATCCCTGTAATGTTTACTATACCTTCAGAGAACTTTCTACCTCACACTCTACCTTACCACAGAAGATTTACTTCATCTTTGCAGTATGATATCTGGGCTTCAGATTTTTAGAGCTTTCTACACCAACTTGAATTTCCTCTAATCATATGTCTTCAAGGTAATTATTCACCTTACAGAAACCATGGGCGTAACTGCAGATATTCCTTTCATATAAAGGGGCTTGGGATATAACTGCTTTACTAATTACACACAATGTGAATAATGAACCTAGTCATTATCCATAGTAAGGCATATGTGCTGGGGGAAAATCCTACATGCTATATTTCTGTTGCATTGTAAAGGAGGCAGTCGTTTGTGTAAGACGCCAGCACCATGGCAGATACGAGCACCTCCACACCCGCCTAACGAACCTAACGACACGCTCTTCGGCGAGGTGGTTTAACGAACCCGGAAGAGGCGGCGTTCATGTGCTTTCAGGCTCTGTGTGTTTCCAGTCCTGTTCCATCTGTGCCGTGTTGACCCTCGGTCACTCCCGTTGTTCAGTGCACCAGTCACAGAAACGCATCTCCGTTCCTTATAAGGAAGAAGAGCCTCTGCTCCTCAGCCCTATTTGCAAGGTTTCCCACAGCCAGCCTATTTAGAACCTTTGGCATAATTCACTGTAATTGAATTCATATTCATTACTCAACTTTTCTTCCTTTATAGCTGGAAGCCATGCCACAGTAATCTTCTCCCTTGGGGAGATAATATATTTACATGCATATGAGAGCAAAAGACCTTTAGCAGGAAAAAAAGGGAGCCTTGAGCTTTGAAGGCCACAGGCCAGACAAAACAGATTGTGTGAGTGATGACTGGCCATTGTAATGAAGCCCCAGGATTATTTTGTTGTGTCTGCCCAGAGAGCAGGGCCGAGTTCTCCGCTGTCCGTCGCGATAAGCTCTGGATCGAGCCGGGAAGCGGTGACCACAGCAACCTCTGATATAATCCGCAGAACTTTGACTCCTAAAATGGCCGCCATCTCACAGAAATCCGGCTTTTGAAGCAAAGGATATTAACGCTTGCATTGTGTCACTAAAGCATCCTAATAAGAAAACGTTCTTGAATTTTCTTGCGCCACACATTACATTTGAGTACATTTTATAGCTATGTATCTAAGTTTTACCGTATGTCTGCATTGCGTGCGTACAATGTTATGAAACTTAATTTGAAAAGTTGAGTGTTGAATGTTGTTTGTGCAGCATTAAACATACTGTGACACATTTTTACATTATGCCAAAATTTTGTATTATTAGGGAGAGCCAAGTGGCTCTATTAGCACACAGCTAAAATTAAGTTGGACATCTTTTAGTATCAATGCACTGTATCTGCACTGTTTGAGTTAAAACCCTAAGTTTTCCAAAAGTATGTAGATCGTTATGATTTTTACAGATCTATACTGTGGTACCTTTTATGTAAGCAAGCATTACAGTACAGTAAGAAAAGTCAGAGATTGCAGACCATCACACCCATGATTCATCTTACTTCTGCACAGGCTCCCCCTATTGGAGGGATTGTGACACTAACATATGATCCTCAAAGCCACAGTGCCTCAAAAATGTTTGACATTAATTAAATTGGATTACATACTGTATGTTCAATAAAATGTGGTTACCTTGTGACGAAGGGCGAGAGCAGTCACCCCACCCGGCCATCATCACATACCTGTATATCACTGTTTGCACATTAGTCAGACAGTGATGATGTCATGTATGACAGAAGTGCGAGAGCTGTTGCTGGTACAAGCATTATGCTCAAAGAAATTAATTCCAACACATCCTTGAACAAGGACTGAACACTGCTCATATGCCCACATACACCAGGATGAATGAGTGAATACTAGTCAGAAAAATGGGAAATCTACCACAGCTAATATGTGGTTATAATTTCTGCTAAATCTGTGCAGTAACCAGAGAAACAATTCACAACATTATGGTTATGTGACTGTTTCCTTTTGCATCTCTGGATATGGGAGAAATGTAAAAAATAGCTATAGGTACTTTTAACTATGCTGTTTCACACAACCACATAGGATTACACAAAATCCTGATAGACTGCTAGACAAACCTCATTTGCCAACAGAAAGCATGAACAGATATCATAACAATGGTATCTGTCCCTAAGGTCAGGGACATGTTCATATTCGTACAACAAGATTGTGAAGCTCCTCCATTTTATCAGAATAAATTACAGTGTTTTTCTTTATTTCAGTTTTTCCCTACCCTGACCCTGAAGAAAAAGCCCAGACTTAAATGAATTTTGGCTGAAGCCATGATGTACAGTACACATCTTAAGCTCACCAAATATGCAAACATAATTACAAAAGGATAAACATTGCTTGGGCATAGGACAAATATTATATAAGCATAGACCATATATTATTGCATGTTAATAGGTTGCAAACAAAGTAATGTTAGATGTGTCCTGCGAAGCAAAGCCGAGAAAATTCAAATAAATAGATGTGTTTAATCCATATGCAATAAGGCCACCAAACAACTTTAATTATTTTGGTATTTCACAGCTTCCAGTGAAGAAAATATGACAACTTGCAGCAAAAGACAAATGTCAGTATTATGGGGTGAGGCCAATTAACAGAAATTTATACCAAAAAATGTGTCACTTAAGCAGATGGCTGCACTTGAATCATACACAGCTAAATTGGGGATGCTCGTATGCAGCCCAAAAACAGAAAAATTCTGCATTGTAATATTTCAACACTTACCATATATTTTCGCTGCGTTATAATTCTATAAAGATGGCGGATGTCACAGATTTGGGTCTGAGGGCCCCATTATACTGGAGCCTCAAGATCAACAAGAGCACTATTGACAGATTACTGGGGTTATTGTAACACATGTAACAGGCACAGCAGTATTGCGTAGTGGTAAGGAGCA
Source organism: Megalops atlanticus (assembly GCA_019176425.1). Lineage (NCBI taxonomy): Eukaryota > Metazoa > Chordata > Actinopteri > Elopiformes > Megalopidae > Megalops > Megalops atlanticus. The sequence continues at coordinate 5,821,888 of CM032884.1, read as the reverse complement.
GGGCTCATAGTCAAAACGTTGCTGGTTCGATTCCCCTCAAGGACACTGCTGTTGGGCAGGATTCCTAACCCACAATTGTCTCAGTAAATATCCAGCTGTATAAATGGAAAAAACTGTAACTTGCTGTACATATGTCGCTCTGGATAAGACCGTCTGCTACTTCACAATAATGTAATGTAATTTGATAGCAATTATGCCTTTGCAATGGCATTCAGACTAACTTCAGACCAGGTCAAAAACACAGCAAGAACAAGGAGAAGTACAAGGCTTTCATCACTGCTCGACTGAAATTGGGACCCTCTCTTTCACTGCTGGTTAAAACCACCTGAATCAGTCAAGGACCCATACTTCGCTGTTGGTAAGATCACCCTGAATTAGTCATGCCCCCTACCTCAGTGTTGGTTAACGTCAGCTCCCGAAAGACGTAGGCCAAGTTACACTCCTCTGAGTGGCAGCAGACCTGTAGACACCCATAGTCACGCACTTCTGGCGGGTCTGGCCAATACTGGTGACACTTTGGCTGAAATACAAAACCAAGAAAACAGTAAGATACATGAGAGACATCAGATCAATGCAAAAATAGCTAGCCGTTTAATAATAATACTAATAATAATATTCTGAAACAATCTTGCATTCATGAACTGTGAGATGGAATGGTTTGGAAGGCAAATGTAAAAGTTCACACATACAAAGGCTCAGCAGTGTAGTGTTACATTACAATCATTACAATCATTGTGTACTGATTGTAATGTAATGTAATGTAATGTAGTACAGTAAAAAGGATCAAGACTCATAATGCCAGAGCTGCTGGTTCAATTCACTGGTAAATCACTGCTGTTATAACCTTGAGCAAGACATCCTACCTGAGATGCTTCAGTAAACACCCAGCTATATAAATAGATCCTGTAAAAAGTTTGAGCTATGCAATTTGCTCTTGATAACGGGGTCCACAAAATATAATATAATGTCAAGGTCACGTGCGTGACTGTGGTGTTCGTGGCCAGGCTGAATGGAAGAAGCATCTTCTGAAGACAAACCACAAAACGAGGCAGCTTGCCTCTGGACAAATGGTCATTTGGTCATGTCAATAACAGTATGAAGCATGCTGTTGAAAATTGAGCTTTTTGGACTTTTTTGAAATATGGCGAGAAAGGAGAATTCATGCCAGAGGAGGATATACAAAATACTAACCGCAGGGGTGGGAATAAATTTACCCCTCATTTTCTGGAATGAAGTATTTGGGAACAATATGAATGATCCACGATTTAATCATTTTGTTTTCTGTCCTACACAAACATCAATTTCATACAAACGAATACAGGACTGCAACAATAAGAAGAGTGAACATTACAGTCTAAACCAGGGGCTAAAGACCAATCACACAAAGGCACTTTTGGAAATGTTTACAATGTTTATGAGGTGTGTTAGTTTAATTATTGAATTACTCAGAGCCTAGTACTAAAATATTTGAACTTCAGAAGTTCCGTTTTTGCAAAATAAGGTGACAAGGAACAAGTAAGACTTAAGATGCCTGCACAAATTAACGCTAATCAAATTAACAAACAATAAATCTAATAAATCTAATAAATAAATAATTTTATAAAATTGAATTATCTAGGTATCTGTAAATAATGTGAGTGAACTTGCTTCATAACATTCTGCTGTGGACATACTAATCTTGCCTAATTTAATCTATAAACTTGTCTATCTAAATATTTTTGTTTTGGATACACCTTGTGCTTCTAGCACTGTGTTTCGCATGGCTAATAAGCTGTATAGAAAACTCGCTGCCAGACAGTGAGAGCTGCTCCTCGTCATTCTTGGTATGGAGGACAAGGTATGCTCGATGAGTCTCAATAAACAAGAGGCTCAAGTTCTTACTGATGATGAGACCTCACTAGTGGGGTTACCTCGGAAACAGAAAATCGGGGGAGGACTGGAGTGGCTGAAGGACTATCCACGAAAGAAGGAAAACAGACTCAGGTCTATGACAAAAACAACATGAACAACAACAACTTCACATTTAGATTACTAATTTGACTTTCAGTGTGCTGTATTGGGGCAGCAGTATATAGGAGCAGGACTTGTAACCAAAAGGTTGCCAGTTCGATTCCCAACTGGGGCACTGCTGCTGTACCATTGGGCAAGGTACTTAACCCAGAATTGCCTTCAGTAAATATCCGGCTGTATAAATGGAAAAAATGGAAAAATTGTAACCTGTGTAAGTCACTCTGGAAAAAAGCTTCTGCTAAATGCCAATAATGCAATATAATGTAATGTATTGCACCCTCACAGCAACAGTCAAAGGCACAATTTTGGTACAGCTGCCATAATCCTACAGAGATTCCTAAAAATGCCTGTAAGGAAGAATGTTTTCACCAATGTCTTTTGCTTTTCCTTGGGATGTAATCTATGAGAGTGGTCCCTATCTTTATATATTACGGGGATACACTTTTTTAAAGTTGACTTTATTCTTCTGTAAAAATCTATGACTAAACCAAGAGATTTAAAGAATTTTCTTCCTAAAATCCATGTAAGAATCTAGCCCTCAGTGCTTTAAGAAGAGCGTATCTGATTACACTAACTCCTGTTCAAATTCACACTGGAACGGCAGTGGTCGGATGTTTGTTTATCTTTACATCTCATTTGTTTTCGGCAAGTCATTCTGCTGGACCCGATGATGTATCTGCTTTCCAATCAGCTGCACGACCGCGCTTCCTGCCAGAGGCAATAATCACTGTGCTCTACAGTAAGCAAACAAGCTCCGGGTCCCCCGGCAGCGGGCGGCAGTTTGATTTACTCAGTGGATTCCAGTGATGGCAGGACCGCTACTCTGGAGGAATACAGAGAGGCTCGCCGAGCGCCGAAAATCGCAGGCTTCGGAGAGATGCCACAATAACCACGTTAGCATAGGGGCGGGAGTGTTGGCGGCAGTGCAGCACAGTGGTTAAGGAGCAGGACTCCTGACTGAAAGGTTGCTGGTTCGATTCGCCGCTGGGGAACTGCTATTGTACCCTTGGGCAAGGCTCTTAACCCAGAATTGCCACAGTAAATATCCTGCTGTATAAATGGACAACATGGTAAAAAACTGCAACCGACGTAAGTTGCTCTGGATAAGAGCATCTGCTAAATGCCTGTAAGGTAATGTAATGTAATGTAACCATGTGCAGATACAGAGCAACAGCTTTGAAAACGACCTGCCTTCAAGGGCAAATCTTCCCACTCTCTCCCCCCCACCACCCCTGATTCATTGCCTTTATTGAATGGGTTTGCGCCAGCCCCTTATTTCCTCGTGTCCCATTCGGAACGTGGAAAAAAAAAAAAGAGAAGCGAGCGAGTAACGGCCAGTTACTAATGATGTGCGCAGCGGAAACACTGAGGTGCGTAACCGCTGCACGCACATTCAGACCATTACACAAAGCTCAAGGTCACCCCTGCGAACGAATTCTTCTGAAACCCACAGTAGACAATCGCGTTTACAGTGGCTGTTCTGCCGTTTAACAGTTGCGTACCGTCAGAAATATCGAACCGCCAAATGCATCACAGTTCCAGCCAGTAAAACCACATACCATAAACTCAGCCATGTTCGCCACTGAATTTCAACACGAGAGACTTAACATTGAAAAAGGAGATGCAAAAAAGAATGCAAGGGAAGCTGACAGACAGACATTACAGACACTAAACAGACATTTACACATAGACACATATAGACAGTACAGACACATACATAGACACACACGCACACACAAAATATATGGCAGCAATGTGGTGTAGTGGTAAGGAGCAGGGCTTGTAACCGTGTACTGCTGTTGTACCCTTGGGTAAGGTACTTAATCCACAGTTACCACAGTAAACATCCAGCTGTATAAATCGATAAAACCTTAACCTGTGTGAGTCACTCTGGATAAGAGCGTCTGCCTGAATGAGACCGATGTAATGTAATGTAATGTAATGTAATGTAATGTACGTATTTTATCATGGGGTGTGTGCAATATTTTGTTATGTGCATTTTACTGTTGTGATTAGCACAGCTGGTGCTGTTCTATTTATATGTAGTTTATTTTATTGTAACTGTGAAGGCATTTTATGTGCGCAGCATTGAGTCCAAGACAAATTTCCCTAAGGGGACAATAAAGTATATATCGTATCGTATCGTATAGTAATGTAATGTACTAAAACGTACGTAATGTAATAAAGTACATGGAGTGCATCGCAGTGCAGAGCCTCGTTCAGGGAAAGTGCTGTCACTTTTGCCCAGACGGCAGACAGGACACACAGCACAGCACCAGTAGAGCGGCTTCCTCACCTTCCCCTGCCTAGCAGGATGCCATTTTCTGCCACCGCTGCACCAAGAGTCCCCCAACGCCCTTAATCAAATATGACCTTCTCTCCCCGCTATCGACTTCGCAGGCGGTAATGAAGTGTCATCTCTACACGCGAGGGGCATTATATAAAACCTCCCGGCATTTTCGGGTGTTTAAAATGATCAGCCGACGTAAAGGAGGGCGGGGTGGGTGACATATGGCTGAGGGGCGCAGAGCTGTTCTTTAAAGACGTAATGATCGCGAGGGAGCGTTAAAAATGAATCCTATTCAAAGCCATGCGCCCCTCTGTTAAGTGGTGGGGGGGGGGACAAAGACAAAGAGAATCGGATGAGAACATAATGAAGAGTTGCCCTCGCCGTGAAGTAGAGACGGGAATAAAGTTCAGCGTGGAGTTGGGTTTTGTGCAGGGCTCTCTCTGAAATGAAAGCACTTCAGTTAGATTATCGTTTGACGAGAACATTGCTGTTACCTAGCAACAGCCAAGCTGGAGCCCAGCCTTTGCGGCTGTCACCAGAAGAGGCAACGTCCTTGGGTAAACCTTCAGCCTGGCGTCTCGCTTTTAGCTTGCTGGATCAACAATGCGCACGCCGGAGTGTGTGTTTGACACAGGGGTAAGCAGCATTAGCACTGTGTGTGTGTGTGTGTGTGTGTGTGTGTGTGTGTGTGTGTGTTCTGCAGAGAAGGGGTGTGTCTGTGTGATATAGTGTGCGTCATTTCTTATGTTCTTATGTTCTTACAGTGTGTCAGAGACAGAGTGTGTGCATGTGGACTGCAGTGTTATTCAGAATTATATAGTTCTTATGTTCACAGTGTTTCAATGTGCGTTTGTGTTTGCATGTGTATGTGTGTATATGTGTCTATATGTGTGAGTGTTTGTGTGTTTTTGTATGTGTGTATGTGTAGGTGCGTGCTTTTGTGTGTGTGTGCGTCTGTGTCTGTGTGTGTGTGTCTGCATGTGTGAGAATGCGTGTGTGTGTGTCTCTGTGTGTGTGTGTGTCTGTGTGTGTGAGAATGCATGTGTGTGCGTGTGCGAATGTGTGTGTGTGTCTGTGTGTGCGTGTGTGTCTGTGTGTGCATATGTGTGTCTGTGTGTGTGCGTGTGTGTGTGTGTGTGTGTGTGTGTGTGTGTGAGAATGTGTGTGTTGTGTGTGTGTGCGTGTGTCTGTGTGTGTGTGTGTCTGTGTATGTGTGCATGTGTGTGCGCGTGTGTGTGTGAGAATGCGTGTGTGTGTGTGTGTGTGTGTGTGTGTGTGTGTGAGAATGTGTGTGTCTGTGTGTGTGTGTGCATGTGTGTGTCTGTGTGTGTGTGTGTGCTGTGTGTGTGTGCGCTGTACCCACCCGTCCTCTCTCCGTCAGGGTGGTGAGCATGACGATGACACCGGCGCGCTGCTCCCACACGGCCTGCCAGAAATGCCTGCAGGTGTGGGGCAGGGGGCCCTGCCCCGCCACGTAGCTGTTCACTATCCCCACAGAGGGCAGCTCCATCTGCAAAGCACCGTGACAAAACACGCTCATTCACTTCACCACAGTCAACGTTTTCACCAGGCCAGACTCCACCGCTTACCCCGAGGCTGAGCAACAGTCCACAAACGAGAGAGGCGGAGACCCTCGTCATGAGACGAAAACATGCAATGTTTAACTTAATTAGAGAATTGTGATATATGACCTATAATCTCACAATTAACCCTATACTGTACATGGTCACATTTTATGTCTCACCTGAAAGGAACACAATTTGGTCATACACACATCTAACATTTGCACTCAATAAACACAGTCATTCTGTAATTAGGTTCAAAGCACCAATACGACTGCATTTTCAAGGTCAGCTTTATTTGAATTTTTTTTTAGATATTGATCCATCTCTTTGAAAAGAGAAGGTTAGTTGAAATAAAACCTTGATTTTGATGTTGCTTTTCTCCAAACACATAGGCCTACTTAAAAATGTTTTAGAACAGTTCATTTTAATTGTATTACCATATAACAAAAACTACACTTAAATGTGTATTTTAAACTGTATATGCATTATGAGAAATAAGCAGCCTCACTTAGTTTGAAGGAATTTTTGTCTCTATGGGCATCAAAAATGCCCATCTCTGCACCAGCTTAATATATCTGCTACTAATCTGAGCTAATAAATGTCACACGTCTGAAATTTTGCCCACAACGTGATAATTCTGATAATTTTTGTTTTTACTTTCTGGAAGTAGGCAGGAGTGGCCCAGCGGCACGCCTGCTGTGAGTGAAACTGCTTGTATGGGCAGTTGACTCCCCAGCCTTGCTCTGTGTCTGCATTACACAGCATGCGCATGCATCCTCTACGGTACCAAATCCACACAGTGCATCTGCCCGTTGCCATGGCACCGCAGGGAACGCCACAGTAAGATATAAACAACTCAGCCCGAGCCAGAGAAAAGTGCCTGCAATAAAATCTTCCCTTTCCCTCTGTAAAAAAACACGTCTATGGCAGCCGACGGTTATGTACTGTTTTAGAATCTTATTACAGCTGACACGGTTAATCGTCAAACGAAGCATGAAAATAACTTCCATTATACAGAATAAAGATTTTTTTTATTCCCTCATTCACAAAGATTGAAGTGCAGTCCCTGCTATGACAGCCTGAGTACTGGAGCCAGAAATCAAAAACTATAACCAATTATAAACGTGTCAGATGTCAACATGAGGAGAGCGCGCTGTATTGTGGCTGTATTTCTGAGAATGACATTGTTCCTCTGATTCAGGACACTGATGTTTTCACATTGTCACGGGTTTCCAGGCATTCGTGGTATTATGTACTGTACACCTCAGAATGAGTCACGCAAATGAGTGAGAGAGATTATTGGTTCATTTACGCTCTATTCAGCAGCAGTGCAACAGACTCACTGCTGCAGGGTCAGTTCAGTACAGCTCTAGGGTCAGTTCAGCACTGCTCTAGAGCCAGTTTAGCATTAGTAGACTTAGTTCAGCACTGATCGCAAGTCAGTTCAGCACTTTCTAGAATCAGTTCAGTTCAACTGAAGCTTCAAGGTTTGAAGCATGAGATGCAAAAGGTGCATTTAAATTAGTTTCAGACATGTAGGTTCTGCAGTGCAGATCACGTATTATGAATAAAAATTCTACATGCACACGCATGACTAGAGTGTCAATATGCACACAGATGACAAATAAAAATTCAACATGCACACACTTTATGGACAGAAAGTCAACATGCACACGGATTACAAATTAAAAATTCACCATGCACACAGATTACGAATAAAAATTCACCATGCACACACATTATGAATTATGAATAAAAGGCAACACACCACCCAACCCCCAACCCCCCCAACAGACAGTCCACGCTATCCCATGAGCCATCCTGGAGCTCCAGCATCTACATACACTGATGATTGATCTATTCCTATAATATATCCCATGGGGGGTTGTCTTAATGCAGTTCATCATCACCATCCATCACCTCAGTGCCATCCACATTCACTGAATCAGGCACAACACCAACCTTTACGTGACTGGCGTTGATATAATCATCCTCCTCTTGCTCCAGCACCACTCTGGTGTCATCATCTGAAGGACAAGGGGTGAAAGTATACGCCTTGTCATATCCGCTGTGAAACCTTTATCGCCATCATTAGTTGACAGATTGAGAAGAGTAAAATGTGTACTAATTGCATATTCACTTTTGTTAGCAATTGTGCCTATCATATTACTTAGGCTAATGGCTGTAATGTTAATTACTGCGGATGAACAAAAGGCAAATACTGAGCATAAGCACACTGCTGTCATACAGTGCAGATGTATGACTTACATGGCAGGATATCCTTGTATCTGTTTTTCTCCATGTTCTCGGGCAGTTTCGCGAATGTCACTGCCATCCCAGGCTTCTTCCTGTACAGTTGCTATGGACGCAAACATACACATAAATCACTGTCTGGTCGTAATGCAACTGTCAAAAAAGGACAACCCCATCCCGAGACACTGCTTCAGATTTATATCTCGGCTGCATACTCAATCACCACTCCACAAGCACCCTGCTCAATCTGTCTGCCACAACCCTGACCGCACACTCAGTCAACAGATCAACACTGACCACATATTCAGTCTACACATCAACCCTGACCACACATAAACCACACATCAACCCTGACCACACATCTAGTCTACATATCAACCCTGACCACATATTCAGTCTACACATCAACCCTGACCACACACAAACCACACATCAACCCTGACCACACATCCAGTCTACATATCAACCCTGACCACATATTCAGTCTACACATCAACCCTGACCGCACACTACCATGTCTGACCTCAAACTGTAGGAGGAGAGTGCCTGTCTGGAGGCCCCTCTGCAGCTGGGTCATGGACTCCTCCAGGGTGCCTCCGTACTGCTGGACGGGAGGCAGGATGGTCTCGGCCAGCAGGGGGCAGCCAAACTCGTACCCAGACTGGGGCTCCATACGCAAGCTGACCCCTGCAGCTGAAAGCAAGACACACTTATATTTACATACACATCAGCCTTAGTGTTAGTGTAGACGCTGAGTTTGCACTCAGGCCCTTAACGTGAGTGTGGACTCAGACCCTTAGTGTGACTGTGCACTCAGACCCTTAGTGTGAGTGCGGACTCAGACCATTAGCATGAGTGTGGACTGACACCTTTAGTGTGACTGTGCACTCAGACTCTTAGTGTAAGTGTGGACTCAGACCCTTAGTGTGAGTGCGGACTCAGACCCTTAGTGTGAGTGTAGACTCAGACCATCAGTGTGAGTATTGACTCGCGCCCTTAGTGAGAGCGTGAACTGACACCCTTAACGGGACAGAAACCACGGGACCACAAACATTACCCCAGTTACCTTTCCTCCGCACCAGTAGCGCCAGCTCCTTGGTGTGGGACTCGCGGCTGGCCTTGATGAACATGACCACCTGGTCGTGGGTGTGCTCCGAGATGTCCCGCCCATTGATCAGAACAATCTGATCTCCTTCCAGCAGCTGCGGAACGCACTTCCCAGCCTGCAACGCAAACCACACCTCCATCTACCTCTGCGTGGAACCACACCCACTCCGGACACTGCAGGAGTGTGGCACCGCGGTGGAGTGGTTAAGGTTAAGGTGAGGGCCTTATAACTCAAAAGTCGCAGGCTCAGTTCCCGGGTGGGGCACTGCTGACTGACAACACCCTGCTACAGTAAATACTCAGCTCAATGCGATACACTTTCCCACACAAATGGATAATGCATGCAAAAAATGCAAGCTAATCAGGTCACCCTGGCGATAGTAGATACATGATAAGATTATTGTACAGCAGGAAGTAAATTGTTGGTGTCTGTGCTTACCTAGGGGGTAAAGTAGCTTCCACAAGGAAGGAGGAACACTGATTTGGGTTTACCAGTACAGTAAAGGAAATGATTTGCTTAATTAATCTTCACTTGGTTTACTTTTTACATTTGACCTATGTATTTTTTAGCATGTAACTCACAGCATTCCTAAGCATAATTCCCTGGCCCTACAGCATGTCCAATCACCAGTCATCCTGTCTTTCCCATGTTGTCTGGGTCCTACTTGAGTTTTCAAACAGTTTCATACCTAAAGTATAAAAGAAATACCAGCAGGGTTTTTTCTACCAAACACACAGCTTGGGGCCCTGTCCTCCCTGACTCAAACCACAAAGCAGAATTTGGGAAAATGCATGTGACGCCGCTTATACAAGCGCCAAAGACAGCTGGCGGCTCATCTTATTTAACAAAAGCAGATCAACTTAATGCCTTACAGACAGCTGGGGAGGAGAGATCACACTCTCTTCTCAAAAAAAAAAAAAAAAAAATTATGCATGAACAAAAAAGCGGTGAAATATTTCAGTCAAGCATGCGTTCATATCACCCCGCCTTGGATTTGCACAAGGTTCCTACTGTATCTGTGTGTAAAGCGCGCCTCTGTTTTCTCTCTGATAAATCTCATTACTCCTCTTGCAGCGGGCCCCGTCGGCTTCAAGGGCAATCTGCTGCAGGCAGGACTGCCCAGTGAAAGTGAGTCATTATTTCAGACCACAGCTCGGGGCCGAGATGAAATAAGGGCTTTAACAAGCATCTTAACAAGTGCTCACGGAGGCTTTTTCTCTGTGTCGAATCACTCCAGAAATGAACTCAAGGTCTCAGATACGAGCGCATGAAAGCGGGCACTACAGTACATTGGCAAATTCTGCAAGCCTCTGAGTAAAAAATTGGCTAGTGCCATCTCATGAACTGTCCATTGGACAGAACCTAACTTTAGTCACCTTGCTTCCACAATGTCATTTGACATGTGACCCGTTTTGTAGATGGCTAAGAGAGTTATTTTGTCATTGTCACATGTCGTGCACGTCCCTTACCGGAGAGTCCACGCTCACGTGTGATATCACCAGGGGACTCTTCTGATCAACGCCACCCTGGCAGAGAGAAACCAGAGGTCAGAAAGACAGGGACCACGCTGGCTAATGAAGGAAGAATGAAGACTCAAAACACAACTCAGCCCTGCTTTCAATCAGCACTGGTCTCTAAATTAGACCCACTATTAAAAAAGCGATCCCTGTATTCATTGATTAATTTATTACTTACTCTTGAGTACTCTTGAGTAATCATCAAATTGAATAAAAGGAATTATGTTTGACTAACTCATAAATTCAAGTGTGTTTCTTTCAGTGCGAAGTTAAGGACAAAAGGGAAAGCGCAATCAGGGACGAACCATATCATTAATCTAGGAAAAAAATCACCTGTTGACATAAAAACATAAAAATAGGAGAAGTATGGGAGTAATGTGTTACAAGTGAGTGCTACTTCATTAGGAGAAGTATAGTAGTAATGTGTTGTAACAGCCCTACTTAATTAGAAGTACAGTAGTAATGTGTTGTAACTGAGCACTATGTAATCAGGAGAAGTACAGTAGTCATGTCTTATAAGTACTTAAATGTGATGTGGTATTTTTTTTACATCCATATAATGGATGTCCCATCTCTATGTAAGAGGCTTACGTAGTCTGGCTTTTAAAATCAGTTTTGCTTTGTTTGTGATGATACGCTAAACTCTGTTTGTCATCGCCTAAGTGACAGCACAAAACCCTGGCATCGAGTTTGAGAAAAAGCCATGCAAATGGCCTGCATGCAAATGATGACACTACAGACGGGTCACGCAAGACTCTCAGTTTAAATATTAGGCCTTTCAGTGCAATTAACCTGGGTGTGCAGCCCGGATATCCTTCCATCACAACTAAGCCAGCTGCAGTTTGATAGCCGCCGCGCACTCTACTGCTGCACCATGTGGACATTTGCAGCAATATGCCGATTGCTGAGAGGGGTATGCAGAATTAGAACGCTGCAGCAACTCCCCACTGCGTGGAGCACTGATTTCTCTTACTGCAGCAGCGCGTTATTTGAGGACATGGGGAAGGCACTCCGCAGGGGTGTAAGGAGACACAGACAGAGGTTAAGGAACACTCACCTTCACGTTGAAGCCGAACTTTCCCTCTTGGTCCGGGGCTATCCGGACCAGCAGGAGGTCACCATCAATCACTTCATTCTGTGAAAGAAAAGGTGAAATGCTGAAATTATCTATCAGTGGCACTGTCCTCTACAGTAAAGGCACAGTCTTAAGTGGCCTGACGTTTGTGCGAGGGATGGGATTTTTACTGTCATTTTTACCTCTTCTTTTTTGGAGTGCAAGCTGATAAATACAGCTGCATGAAAGGTTACCGAAAACAGGAAATTGGTTGCTTCTTTTCTTTTTCATACAGAAATATCCTTCTGAAGCAACAGGTTTAAAATACAGAGTCAAAACACATGGTGGTACAGCCTGTGAGATACCAGTGTTTGCTTTGCTTTGCTTTAGCGCATACCTTTTAAAATCAAGGCTTTCATTTTAATCTAGAGGATAGAACCAAGTACAACCGAGGCGCAGCGCTGAATACTTTGTACAGTATGGTAATTTCTCCCTTATCACTCTGCCTCAAGGTGTTGCATGGCTACAAATATGCCCAATCAGCAAAAAAAAAGTTCCATAATCCAGCACAGTGCGTTTTATGAGGCTGGCCAGAGAACACTGCAGGCATGGTGAACGTGAAACCAGAACAAGATGGTTATGATCAGTACCACACAATAAGCTCATTACACAACACACTACGGGGCTAAATTTTTGGGGGAGTCACCTTGCTGTATACATTACCTGAGCACATTTGTTATATTAGTGCACCAACACTAGGGCATACACCGAGGACTGAGAACTGAAGACTGCTGATATTAGCTGGTTAACATATGTATTAGCATATCGAAGAGAGTATGCTAACAGATCCATGAGAAATACCTCCAGCACCTCATGCAATTCATCAAGGCTGGGGACAGTCTATCTTAACACCTGGGGAGAGCAGGTGTTAACTTCAATCCTGGCAAAAGAGGGTGTTTCAGCTGCATGCAACCTCATGACCCACATTTTCCTTGGCAGTGTCCCTTACACTGAATGCAACTCAGTGTAAGGGACACTTACACATGGATTTTATACTACGTGGTTCCAAAATGCACTCAGTGCAACAGACTGTATCCACCGACACTCCCTTCATTCAATTTAAATGTACAGAACTCAAAAGGCCATAAGCCATTATTCCATTACCTAATCTATTAAACTACTCTGAGGGCAACGTTTACATGGGCTAGGTTCTGTATTCATAGCTGGCACAGCCAAACACCTGCACCATATAACAGCAAATACAGTAGATGCATTTTCTAATACAGTTAGTAAGCTACAACAGCAAAACAGACAAAAGGTGAGTAATGCATTTATTTAACTTTTATTACACTGAATTTTAACTGATTAACTTGATGCCGCATGACAAATGCAAATTGCACAGGCCATTAACAAGGACGGGTGCGGCTGAATATTCAACTGGCAAAGCTTTATAAATCGTTACCCTGCTGTCTATCATCCTGACAGGTTCTCCGGCAGTGCTGTCTATTTGACTTATGGGAGTCACTGTCAATTTCTGTCACTGTTTAACGTGTATGACTTAAACTGAGATGATAGAGTCAGCACTCATAAGAAATGAGAGCCGTGGTTCATGTGCTCACACAAATGAAGCAAAGCGCTTTCGTAGGGAATATGGGGATAGCACATTACTTAAAAAAGAAAACCACAGTTGAAATGCATCAGAAATAGTTAAGCATGTACCTTGAACAAGCAGTGCAGTTTAAACAGATGTAAAATTACTCATACCTTTGTGCCAGAATGCACAAAATGAAGGCTCACTATACTTTCAATCTAAACAATCTAAGAAGAGGTTTCAACACCGACCATATCAGAACTTGCTGCCATCGCATCAGATGGTATAGGGTGATGAAAGAGGGTTCCCCCAACTGGTTTTTATGTTAAACTGATGCACTAGTTAAGGTAAAATTATTTTGGCCAAGTCGACTATGTTTGTTTCTGATGTTTCCTGTAAAAATGAATTCTTTCAAAACTATGACTCAGATTTGGACTTGCTTTGGTTCTATGAATAATGGCCAAATAAACAGCAAAAAGCCCATTTTTAAGCCTCCAAACACCATAATTTTTAGATTTAATTGAAAAGCGTATAAGGTAATTTCTCCAAGTTTGACTGGTAGTTTGGAACTGTACTCCTCAAATTACATTCTAAAGACATGACAGATTGTTTGGGCCTAAAACTGTGATGGTTATTTTTTCCTTTCAAGAGAATTACATTATGTTTATTCTGTCTTTCAAATGACCAACTCCAGGCAGCACCATCTAGTGGACAAACGTAGTTACAATAGAAATTGATGCTTTTATAGAATGAGACCACAAAACTTGTCATTATTTGTAAATGTAATTCTCTTGGCAGGAAAAAATAACCATTTATATATATTTTAATTCAGTTTCATACAAATAATTCACACAAGGTAAAAAAAAACAAAAACAAACTGAAACACACTAGACTGAGCAAACTAAGAGGGATCAATTTCAGGACTGAGGAAACTAGCCCTAGGAAAGATGTTAACAACATAGATGTGAATAACATCTTAAAGACATTCTTGAAAGGGATCAGGGAGCAGGGAGCCTGATTTTTTTTTCTTTCCAACATAAAATCGACACATTTACATTTATCCATTTGCTAGGCAGTCTTAACCAGAGCTACTTACAAAGCAAGGGCACTTACGTGCGCATAATGAGGCTACATGATTTAATTTGCAGTGCTTGAAACAGGGCGGTCTAAAATGTAAATCATAAAGCATAGCATGGCTTCCTGACTCGAATCTGAGCTGTCCACTCGAAACATTCCACCCGATTACTGTAGATGTGGCTCGCCGCAATTATATCCGAAACATAATTGGCAATACTCTCTGTAGGAAGAGCAGGCTGCAAAAAGATATTCAGCTGCTTCCACAGAGAGCATTTAACCTCTGCGAAACAAAACAATTTCCTCACGCTTTGTCTGAGAGGCTGTTGACAGTGTGGTTTCTGTAAGAGGGAGAAGGGCAACGTCGGTAATCAAAGAAAAGACTGCTGACTTTGGAAGGTGAAATGTGGGGAAAATATCACTGTAACGTCTGCAATATGAAGAACACTACACTCCAGACCTCTTATAAATGAACTACCACCAGCGGTTTGAAACTGTAAATGCAAACAACGATATACTCACAGTTAAGCCATTTTTACACATTTTTGACCTTTGAGCACCACTCCCTTGCTACCACTTGGCTAGTTCTGTAACTTTGGGTGTTGGGTATAAACAATACAGCCTATACAATTTTTGACCCTTGTTCAATCATCTGAGGAGTAATCCAACGGGCATTGGGAGCATAACAATAATGAGGAGTTTAGCAAAAGGTCAGCAGCATCGGACATCAGGCACTAGCAGAGTACCCTGGAGAAAGTACACCATCAGTAGGAACATCTGTTCATTTTATCAGGGCACTGTGCAGCAAGTTGCAAATTAATTTGAAAAATTACAGGGGCTGAATAACTGATTAGACATTAATTATCGTACACTCTACCATAATTAGCTGTATCCTCCAACTACTGCTTACTTGTAATCAGTTTAGTTGAACATCAATCTTTGTGGGGAAAAAGAATGCTGGTGTTGGAAGTGGCGCTGGTCTGCCACCAGGGGCAGTCTTCCCTCTGAGTTAAGCAGAAAAGCCAATGCTCCACTGAAGTGACAGGGACACAGTGCCGCAGGAGGTGCCACCGTTTCGACGTTAAACCCGTGTTCTCACTCACAGGGGCCATTAAAGATGTCATGGCGCTTACTGTAAAGAGTAGTGGGTGCTGTGGTGTCCTGGTTAAATCTGGTTACCTGGAATTATCAGCAAGTTTAACTAGCTAAATAGGCCCCCCTCTCTCCACCTCTGCTGGTATATGGTGAATGTTCCGGTGCAAAATGACTGCCATGCAGCACCCAAGTGGGTGCTATATATTAGTGATGGTTCAAAAGAGTCATCCTCCTTTATTTTAGTCCTATGAATTCCTTTAAAAGGTATGAAAGGCATTACCTTAATTCATTATTATTACTAAACACACAGTATTTGTGTAAGTGACAAAAAATAAGAAGCTAAGAACACACTCTCTTGCTATTAACAAACACCTCTAAGAACCGTTTTTTTGTTCACTGTGAATTAAAAGAGTAGCGTGTAATGGTCAATGATGGTGAGATGCTGAATCCTTATCAAATCAATCAAGAGTTTAGGAAGAAAAACAAGCAGACGCAAGGTACCCGTTGGACCAGGGTTAAGAAACACTTCAACACACAACCTATGATGGTGTTGGCATTGCCTGTTTCAAACAGATTTCTTTTCTCACTGCAATGCTAAGAGAAAAGATCAAATTCCAGGCTGAGATATCCTTTCCAATGAAACATGGTATTCAGAAAAACTATTTAATTTAACTTGTTGAAGTCTGCTTTGAATTCCACTGCTCTCCCCTGCACTGTAATCATTTAACCTCTTTGACTATTTTGGAGTTGATTATCTGCTCATCACCAATGGAAATGGTCATATATAACAGTTGTCTCAGTACAATAAATATTTCAGAATATTGGAATCAACACCTTAAGAGTCAGACAGATGGTTGCTATGCTGCCATGTTTAAAAAAAAAACTTCCTATCCTTCACCCATAAAGCCAGAGGTGAGGCAGGTCTGTGTGCAGCTAGGAGAGGACCTGGAGAGGTACCTGAGCCTGAATGACAGGTGTGTCCTGAGATCACCTTACTGCCTGCCATGCTGTCTGCCCATCAACTACACTAGCTGTAGAGATTTGTGGAATGAGTTTGAACTATACTTTCTACAGGAAATACAATTCATTTCAGTTATGAAAATACAGATTGGATGTATTAAAAAAGCCATTAATATTCTATTAACAGGATTTATGTTATCACACCTCAAGATTTATTCATGTGTAACAGACAGGAGGGATCTTTTACTGGTGCTTCCTTCCTGAGCTGCATTACTGCATGGCAAAAACTGCTTCTGGAAGGTTATGACATCACTAACTGAGGCCTTGCAGGACTCGGAGGAGACATGGGATTGGCTGAGAAGTAAGCATTCCCATTTCCACTCCAATGTTGAATCAATGAGTTCTGAATACATTTAAAGTAACACATTAATTTCCCCTATCATCAATACTAACGCTACGGTTTACCAGAATACTGGCGTGGATAACAAGATATGTGTGTTCACAGATGTGAATATTGACAGTAAATTTGCAGTGCGTTTAACTAATCTTCCATTTTTTTCCCTGCAAGTACATTGGGTTCCATAACTTTATGTTCCTGAGGCTTGGAACAGATGCTTCGCAAACCTGACACAATATTTGTGGAATGATGGAGGTCTTGAGAACAAAATGGGAAAAAATCTCTCACAAGCTGTCACACAAGGGTGGTTTTCCTCACCATTCTGTCCTTTGCACAAACCACCAACAAGCTCCTCCAATCTGAGTATTTTCAACCTATTTTTACACATAATTCTGGTCTGTAATGCCTGCA
Source organism: Megalops atlanticus (assembly GCA_019176425.1). Taxonomy (NCBI): domain Eukaryota; kingdom Metazoa; phylum Chordata; class Actinopteri; order Elopiformes; family Megalopidae; genus Megalops; species Megalops atlanticus. The sequence continues at coordinate 5,804,563 of CM032884.1, read as the reverse complement.
TTTAATTCAGATTAAGTCTCCACAGGCTTCTTAGCTCAGTCTGTGGGAGGTGGGAGTCAAACATGCTCTCATACCCAAGAGAGTTAGCCATAGTTAATGTGAATGAAGTGTTTATGGGAAATAATCCTCTTTTTTTTTAAATGGCTGTTTTGCAGCAAATATGTGAACTACTGAACTTTCCTTACAGTCCAATAATGTCAGAACATCTGGTCATTCACCACATTGTACAGCATGGACATATGAAAGCAAACGATTGTGAAATAAAGCCAGAATCATTGTTATTATAGTGATGAATCCATTAATCATTCTTGCTGTAATGACATCCTTTCTGTTTGTGGGTCCACCCTGCAAAATCATTGTACAAACTTGGACTACATCTACACACTACTGATTTGATGCTTGTTGGTCAGCTATCACTGCTACTAAATTTGGCAGGACAGCTTTAACTGCCACTTGGGAACTCAGAACTGTGTTTACAGAGGGATGTTTTCTGGTAAGTAGTAAGAGGGCTCTTCTCTGAGGAGAATATTGCATTCTTTCATGGGACTAGCCAGAAGCTGATGTCAGATGAACAAAGGGGGGGCAGTGAAGAGGAAGTCAGGGGTGCTTGTCTGGTCAGTTAACCAAAATGGCGGCACAAGAGACTAACCTGCTGTGCATATGAAAGCCAGAAGGCCCCAGATAAAAACAAGAAAAGGGACACAAAGCCATGTTCAACCCGCAAGAGAAACTTGAACCTGAGGGTCACCACCAGACTGCAAGCTGGTGAGACAGACAAGCAGAAGCACCTGGAACAGGAGGAAAGGTTAGAGGGCATGGAGTTGAATTTGGGCTTGAAGACAGACAGTGGTGGGTGGGGAGGGAGGGAGGTGTTTGCAGAAGAGCTAGAATATAAAAACAGTGAGTCAAAGGGAGTAAAAAAAAAGCAGCCTGTTATTCTCCATTAACTGCACTGTTCATCAACCTCCAGTACTGGTTTAAACTTTAATGGATCCTTTGCACGGAAAAGCTTTGAACTTCTTCGCATCTCCTTTGACACTGCTCTGAGTGTGTATTTCTTGCATGCACCTCTTTTCTCTCTTAGTTTATTATTCTGGTGTTGTACCACACCAGTTCAAATGGTAATCTCACCCAGCAATGGAGACCCAACCTAACGAGCTGACAAGCGTATTTGCGTTGATGTTCTCGCCATTAAACTCCTTACATTCTAATACAACCAAACTGGTTGAATTTTAGCCAAAGCCAGCATGCATTGCTGCAAAGAAGAGTTTGGAGTCAGAGTTTAGTCTGGACTTTGTTGAGTATCTGTATATATAAACAGAAATTTTAGTATCAGGCCATGGACTTTGCAGACACTTTCATGACACACCACAAATAGTGTAATATTATGTGATAAACTGTCCAGGTGAGCATAGACAGCTCTGAGGCATGTACACTATGTATTGCTTTCCTTTCCAGACATTATGCGTTTTCCACATACATTTCAGATGTCTGGACGCTGAATATTTTCAGGAAACGTTACATCTAGGTGATATTCAGAGATATAAATGTCAGAATGTTGTGTGCAGACATATAAATGTCAGGACATTCTGTACGTTATAGGAAAACACGCATGATCGATTTGTGACGAGCAAACATGTTCCCATTCTGGACGTGGGATGTTTTGTGAGTACAAAGGTTGCTAGGCGACACAAACATTTCAACTACAAAAGTTTAAAGACTGGGATATGCCTGGAAATGGAGCCCTTTCAAACAAAGAAAACACATGTAACATTTGGTAAAGGTGGGTATATTCAGGGTACACTGTATGCAAGTCTGTTTGTTTTGCACAGCTGAAACCCTTTCCCTCATCCCTAGGAAGGGCTCCAGCCATGTGTCCTAACACTGACTGTGAAGGAACACTCTGTAGGTGGGTTTGAGCATTAATTCAGCTTGACTGAGCAGTTAACTGAATACTGATATGGATTTCACTTCACTGACGTGATACTGTAACAAGTATCTGCTGTTAAGTTCTTTGAATCATGTTTTTCCCCCCACTGTTATAAAACAATGATAAATATACTGCAAACTATTCATTTTGGAATAACTTTTTTCAATTAAAGGGGTCAGAAAACAGATAATGAATAAAAAATGGTGATAAGCATCCAATTTAAGAGTGTGAAATAGTTTAGGAAGTCACTGTATGACATTTAAACTGTACTTTATGCATGTTCAGATGTGGTTTACAATAATTATGCCAATACTTAGAGACATGAAAATATAAAGATATAGTTTGTTATGTATAAAGTTATGTATAATAATCATACATATGCATATCCCTGGTAAAACAGGAACACAAATGATGTAACAGAAGAATGTAGTTTTTTTTTCTGCTAAAAAAATGAACATGTTGTACTTTTCCCCAGATAACTGCACATAGCCAAAGTCATACTGTCCACACGTTATGCATTTTATACCGGAAAACACAAGAGCCACATTTACTCACACCCCTGCAGTTAGTATTTAGTAAATCCTACTCTGGCACTGATTACACTGATGCAATACCTCCTGTCGTGTTCCATTTATATAGATATATTACAAATTTTACGCAGAGCGCAATCACTTGCTTTTATACAATCAACCACATGAATCAAACAGCCTGTCAGTTTCCAGTCAACCTGCAATTACCATGAGTTTATTAAATGTTTCACAACCTAGGTCATATGTAGTAAGTGAGCATAAAGCTGTATCTTAAAATGTTTTCAGTTATAAATAGGCCCTGTGACCATTCTTTGTACAGACATGGGTTGCTGGAAGTACTTGTTCTAGCAAGAGGACAGAACAAAGTGGCTTCTACAAGTTGTTTATATTCATCAGAGCTCAGGTATTCCATGTACTTGGTAAAGTGTAATTAGTTGTGTAATGAGTTCTCTAACAATTATTTGGAGCTACTAATTTAAGTTTAATTGTCATGGCTGCCTCAACTTTCTTTCACAAAGAACTTGTTACATTACATTACATTATTGGCATTTAGCAGACGGTCTTATCCAGAGCAACTTCCATCAGTTACAGGTTTTTACAATGTTATCCATTTATACAGCTGGATATTTACTGAGGCAATTGTGGGTTAGGTACCTTGCCCAAGGGTACAGCAGCAGTGCCTCCCTGGGGAATCGACCCAGCAACCTTTCGGTTACGAGTCCTGCTCCTTACCACCATGCTGTACTGCCGGAATAAAACGTAGAGAAATCAGATTTAGACTTGATAAAAGACTCAATCAAACTGATGATTTCACAGCTCAGCTAGAGTGAAAAGCAGTATGCTCAGTGTGCTCCCAGAGAAAGCGCTAGAACACACTGTGCTGGGGGATCACTTTCAGGGTATATCTGATAGCAGCACTGTCAGGAACACGCTTTCAAATGCCCCCATATTAATACAGCAATACAATGCAAGAAGCTCCCACAGCACGTCTGAACCTTAAATTCTATAATTACTTTTGAAACGAGTGGGTGGATGCATGTACAGTGCTTCATTATATGAGGATCCTAAAAATGTCATTTCACTTCCACTGTATCAAGATCCAATTCCAGAGCTGGACAGCCCAATCTCATCTGAAAGCAGCTGCATTGATTTAGCTGTTTGTGCTAGACTGTGTGGCACACCACCCAGGATTGTGGCACACCGCACATGAATACTAATGACGACTGCTGGGGCCTGTTCACAGTGATCGGTGCTGGGCTGTGCTACACAGATTCTGCTCTGGTCCACAGAATATACAGGGAATGCTGAGGTTCTGATTGGTAAACCGGGTGTAGAGGGGACCAGAATGCTCATGTTCTGATTGGTGGACAGGGTGTGGGAGGCGGGGTATCACAGGTCACTGTGGATGGGTCTCTTGATTTTCCTGTGAGCATAGGTAGCACTGGCGCCATCTGTGAGAACAGTTTGGAAGGTGAGTAAGATGTGTATTAAGCTCCATCTGTTCTGGAGGGCGTGAAGCCTGTGTGGTTTCTTAAGAGAGATCTAAACAGTGACAGAGGGGCATGTGACACATTACATTACATTACTGTCATTTAGCAGATGCTCTTATCCAGAGCGAATTACATAGGTTACAGATTTTACATTTTACCCAGTTATAAAGCTGGATATTTACTGAGGCAGTTGTGGGCTAAGTACCTTGCCCAAGGGTACAGCAGCAGTGCCCCAGTGGGGAATTGAACCGGCAACTTTTTGGGTATGAGCCCTACTTCTTCCCACTATGCCACACTGCTGCCCACGGGGGTCTACATGAGGAAGTGTTTTTATGTGTAGTGTGGACACAATGGCCTGGCCTTTCCAAGCACTTTTTAATTAGCAGACATTGCACATGGTGAAAGGAAAACATCACATGCATCTTGTTTTATTTCTATGATTTTCTTTGATCATTTTTGTGCGAGCTTAGCCTACCAGAGTTCAGCCTCTCATCAGCAGACAATGAACTCCCTTTCAACACTCAGAAAGAAATCATCCTCTCCATCGACCGCCCTCTCCACAAGGACCTCTACATCGACACCAGCGGCTTCAGTGTTTCTCTCAGTATTCACATGCTGTAATCTCCCAGTTCAGGTGTCATTTCGCAGTGGCACTCTCTCGCCCCCTCGCCCCGGGAGTCGGCAAAGTATGCGTGCTTTCGAGTGGCTTCCACATTTCCCCGGCTCTCTGCAGGAGAGCGTTTTTAGAGGTCTTGCTGCTAAGGGAGCAGGAACAGTGAGAGCTGAAGTAGAGTGAACCCAGCTGCAGCATAATTAGTTAGTGAGCTAGTCACTGTAGCTAGTTAGCTAGATAGATCTACCTACCTAACCACCTACATCCCTACCTACCTGCCTATTTACCTACCTATCTTTTGTGCTGGGAAGTCGCTTTGAATAAGAATGCCTGCTAAATTAATGTAACATAATGTAATGTAATTTAATTTATCTATCTATCTATCCATCCATATAACTATTTATCTATCCCTCCACCTAGCTATCTATCCATCTATCTATCTAGCTATCCATCCATCCATATATCTATCCTTTCATCCATATATCTATCCATCCATCTGTCCATCTCTCCATCTATTCATCCATTCATCTATCTAGTACCAACAAGATGGTTCAATGGCTGCAGAGTGGATATGACAGTCCATAATAAACACGCAATGCATTTTTAGCAGGGCTGGATCCTGTTCCCTGAGTGCGATAGATAGAGCAGGTTTCCTGCATGACACAGGAGTTAAATACGTGTATTGCATATAGGGTCACCAAGCTACCCAGTTTTCACACTAAAGCCAAGGTGCTGTTACTTCCAAGCACAGTGCAGCTGCAGGTCAGGCTTCCTTCTGAGAAAACACACCTGTGATTTTTAACACTCATTTTTAACACTTTCCTCATCTTTAACACTCTCCCCATTTTAACACTCTTCCTCATCTTTAACACTCTATTTTTTTTTAAATGGCCATTCTCTGACATTTTACTTGCCTCCTATTGGACGGATGTATGGCCAATAACCAAAGCAGGAAGAAATAATTCAGTTGATTAGCTGACATCTTCCCGCCTAAGGGCAGCTTGCATAGCCTACTTTTTTAACACGTCATCCATTAAAATAGCAAGACGTTCTTCTGAGGCACTTCAGGTTAAGAACCTCGCAGGGAGGTGCAGCGGCCGCCTGGGAATTGAACCCACAAACCCCCCGACTGCAGGCTCAGCTCCTCCACCACTGTGCCACACACGGCTTGCCCCTCACTGACCTTGTCCCAGTCATTGGTCTCATCCAGCGGGGCGTTCTCGTAGCTCTCGTGAAGGTGGGGCTCGGGTCCGTGCTGGGAGGGCGGGGCAGGTCTCGCCGAGTCGCTGCTCAGCTGCGACAGAGCATCGCAGAGCTGCTGCTCCAGCACTGCGTCCTCGGCCGCGCTGTCCCCGCGGATTTGCCTTAACAAAACAGAACAGCAGGAAGCGGCGTCAAGCTTCGGCGCAGGCCCTTCTTAAAATTACCGGATGGGACTTTTCCCTAACCCGTTATGCAGAGAGATCCCAGCAGTTACATAAATACCAATACCACCAGGGACATCAGAGCCTAAATTGGAAACCAAGTTCATAAGGAAATTAGATCTAGAGCACGCAATTTATTTCAAAGCCCAAAAGGGTCCGAGCTTTTATAGGAACACGCGAGAAAAAAAAAAGACACACTTTATTTTAGTATTAGGCTCAGCCAATATTAGAAAAGCTATCACACAGTTGAGAGTGGTGTGCAGTCCCTCAGAAGTGAGCATGCTCTGAATCATAATGGAATCCACGTCCTGTCTGGAGGCCTCACGGGGTCAGGGGTCATTCTGATGATAATGAGATGACCCAGCCTGGTGCGCTGGTGCCGCAGCATCTCAAAAACTGATTGCGAGCGTCACCTTTCTTTTTTACTGACAAGTAATGCAAAGTTTCTCTGAAAACTTCCCAGCCCCACAAGACAGCAAGGACAGGGTCCCATCCTGAGCCTCTTTGGGGTGAAGCTCTAAAAAAAATCTCCACAGAGCCATTAAGAGCACTGCAGAGTCCTTGCTCAAAAGTTCTCTCCAAATATGCAGCAGATCTGCAAGTGTTCTAACAGTGAGTACAGCCTCTTTGAGAGCTAACTTGAGTGGATCTGAGGAAACAGAATAGAGGAAACTGGATGACTGGACACATCGAACCAGTTAATTCTTAAGAAAAAGCCTTGATTTGGGGTCCCTACGTCCAATTAATCACTTTCCCCAGGGTTCGCTTTCAAATGCTTACTGATCACTTCCAGACAACTTCAAATCAATTTCAAGTTCAAATAAGAAATACATGATAAAACAGCAGCTGTCAGGCAAATGACTGAAAATTACCTTCAAGTTCCAGATTACCATGCGTGATTTCTGTCTTCACGATTTCTGACAACACGTACACCAACCATTTCAGAGGTTACAGGCAACATGTCAAATGCCTATGTGAGTTTTATGTTGGAGTCCCCTACTCTGGGTGATCCTACCGTTCCCATAAATGCACACTGGAGGAAAGCCTCACTGAAGCGGTGTATCTGGCTCAGTAGTTTTTAACCCATGGCCAACGCTAAGCAAAAGGCCCCAAACGGCGACGACGTGCAGCTCATTTGTCAAACGGGCTAAGAGAAAGAAAGGTCAGTCTGACACTGCAGCGCTGGTCAGGGGAGGAGAAATTAATTGCTCTGCAAGCATGACAAACAACCTCTCATGAGAAAGCAACTTTTTTTTTGGTGCTACATAACGCAATTTGAAAAACATAATTTATGGCCGCGTTACGGGACAATAGCAATCTGGGCTGAACACACGGCCTCCGCTGGTGAAAAATCACTGGTCTAGTTCAGTCATTACGAGACTGCACGTCACAATACTACTGTGGCACCGCACTTCTGATCTGCTACAGAGACTTAAGCAGACATAGCCCGTAACCCCCTGTTTAGGCTACCTCCTGTGTTTATATCACCCGTATAATAACATTATTATGAATTAGTGGTTTATCAGTCAATAGAAGATAATACTCACTCCGTCCAAATACATTTATGTAAAGGATTTCTTTGCGCCAGTGCAGTATCAATATCGAACGCCGTTTTTTGCTTGTTTTTTTGCTTTTTTTTCCATCAGCTTTACAAATGCAAAGTAAATGGAACCAGCAGCTGAAAGTGAAACACTGTGGCAGCAGCGCAGTGTTTGGTAAATGTTTAGAATTATTTTCTGATGTATTGCCAGGATGAAAATCTTTTTCGGTTTCCATGGCGATGCCTATTGAATGAGGGTGCCATTATTTCTTCAGAGTGTCCTTCTTCTTTTTTTTACATAGCACCACAGATCACATTCAGTTCTGTTATAAGCATGAATTTTTCATGGCATACGCCGCTGTGCTGGCTCAAATGTAGGCCGCTGGTCGGAGGTGTGTTTTTTCGAGTGCACTTTGTCTGAAAACAAGGTTCTTCCCAGCAATGCATATTATTTATAGCTTCTTGCATGATGATAAACTATGATGAAACTTCAGTGATGAAATCTGAAACATACGAAATGAAATGAAGAAAGATCTAGTGATCGTGATGTATGGTAGTGTGTGCACTTGGCTGCGCTTAGTTTCTAGGATGTCTAGTCAGGTTTCACAAGTTAACTTGTGGTGGGGCTTGAATAGTGTTACGCTTGTATTCACTGGCTTGAGAGTATTGTTAGCCTGACCCTGTTGCTCATTCAACTTCTATGGATACAGGTCTGTTCTTTTGTGCCTGAATTTGCTCTGGATCAGAGCATATGCTAAATGAATGTAATGAAATGTAGTGTAATGTAATATAATATTACTGCTTCATCATTTACATGTTTAGGCCACTGCCCACTGAGAGAAAATTAAAATAAATGTTAAAATCTTAGAGAGGGGTGGGTACTGTAACCCTGGTCCTTGAGGGTCGGGGATGTCCCTGGTATTTGCTCCCTCTGAGCTCTTAACTGCAGGATCAGATCAGCTATACTGTGCTATATTAAGGAAGGTGAAGCAGTCTGAATGATGAAATGCTGAGTACCTGTAGCACATTCACTGAGCAGGATAATCCTGTGATTAAGCACTCAAATGGAACAAAAACAGGAATGACTCCAGAACCAGGTCGGCCCACCTGCGATCTGGGATATACACGTACAGAGGTGGAGAGAGAGAGATCTGGTGAAGAACATTTACCCACCGCGAAGCAGCAGGCTCAGTATTCCCACCAGGCTTAGCGTCACGATAAACTTCCGTGCAGACGGAGCGCGCTCACATGCTTCTGACAGCTCCCCACACACCCACTCCCACGCCCACACAGTCTATTACACCAGCCATCAGGGCTGAGAGATCCGATCGCCCGCCGGCGCAGAGGAGCGTCTGGCTCTTTTAGGGGCTGCGCACTTGGGCGTAATAAACCCCCGCGCTAACGCGGCTCTGACGCCGCTCCAGAGAGGCGCGGAGTGGGAGCAGCTCGTTCCGTGTAATCACACGCCCTCTCTCTCTCCTCGAAAGCCGCCGCGCACGGCGTCAGGCGAGCAGACAATGCCCGGTCCCGGAACCAGCCCTCTCCATTACGCCCTTTAACTCCTCTGTGGCCCCTTCGCTTGGGTCCCCCCCCCACACTAACACCCCCCCGCCACACTACTGTGATGGTCACTATACCTGCCATTACTCTCTGATTGGAAAAAAAAAAACAATCCATAAGTGGCGGTTTATCGTAGCCCTGAAAAACGGCTCTCACACCACGACTCAGTACTCAGCTGTATGGTGTGGCAGCAGTGTGATGTAATGGTAAGGAGCAGGGCTTGTAAGCAAAAGGTTGCTGGTTCGATTCCCCGCTGGGGCACTGCTGCTGTACCCTTGGGCAAGGTACTTAACCCACAATTGCCTCAGTAAACATCCAGCTGTATAAATGGATAACATCTACAAATTGTAACATATGTGGGTCACTCTGTATAAGAGCGCCTGCTAAAAGAAAATAATGTAATGTACGCTGCCGCGCTCAGTGTCAGGTAAGCCGACGCCCCACCCTGGCCCATTACCAGCCCTCTTCATTATGCCCTTTATCTCCTCTGTGTCCCCTTCGCCTGGGTCACCCCCGTCACACTCCCCCCAAAGCCCTGTCACACTGCAGTGGGGGTCACCATGCCTCACACTACTGTCTGGCTGAGGAAAAAACATATTATATGTATATAAATATTATATATATATATATATATATATATATATATATAATATATATAAAGTGGCATTTTATCCTAGCCCTGAAGAACCACCCTCACACCACGACTCAAGGTAATCGATTTTACTCCTGCAACATGTGCTGTCCTCCTTTGTGATTCAGCTGGGGGCACTGAATCATCTGAAAATGTCTTAACGGTTCCGTGCCTGGCAACATCAGAGCTGTGTACGACAATCAGCGATTAACTGTCCCCTGAAAGACACCCGTACGCGTGTGAACACTATCTGCGGTTAACTGACACACCAGGCTCACAAAAGGCGGACTGTGATTAAGATAATTTAAAATCCATTTAACTAATGATAATTGGAGCATGGCAGTCATTCAATATGGGAGCCAGTAAGCAGGGCTGGACTGTATTAAAAGCTCTCAAGAAAAAAAAAAAATCAAAGAACATTATTCTGACAAAGCCACAAGGTTTTTGTAGGCGACTCTTTCAGGCTGCACTAACGATGAGTGTAAATATAATAACATGTCTGTAAATATCAAGGAATCTTCAACACCAGTTTTCATCTAATAAGGAAGCTGCAAAGGCTGCTGGTAAATGTTCACTTGCATCCATAAATACTCTAAGACATCATTCCAAATGCTGACATTATCTTACACTCTCCTCCCTAACTAGCGGCCTCCGATTTGTGTCTGGACACGTGGATTACACAATCACCATTAACAACGCCACTTTAAATGTTAAGACTTGAGTGGCATTTTAAACACTGATTTTCAGAGAGAGTATTAAAAGACCTGAATACCATATTGGTGCTCGTTCATTAGATTAGGTCACACCTTTAGTTATGTCATTCATTAGGAATTTTCCCCACCTTAATTTTGGCCTCACAGCTATGCTTTTTTGCTGAAACAGCCCATACTTCTGCGTTTTCAACATGAAGTTACAGAGACCCATGGTAGAGGGAGCAAATTCTCTGTTGACACATGCAGGCTTTGCAGTTAATGCAGAAGACAGGTAGAACAAGAAAGTGGTGGCATACGTTTCTAATGAGGTCAGTGGTGCGCCAGGCCACAGGCATAAACGTGGGAAGTTTACTGTGTAATGTCCATCAAAAACTGAAAATGTTGCTTTGCCATGGGAAACAGGGAGACCATTACCTCTGTGTAGGATGTGCCTATACTGTGTCCCTCTGTCACACTGGGCAACAGAGTGGTGTAGAGGTAAAAAACAGGGCTTATAACCCTCATTGCCAATTCAATTCCCCTTGTGCAAGGCACTTAACCCACAATGGTCTCAGTAAACATCAGCTGTCTAAACGGATAACGTCTCAGAATTGCAGCCTACGTCAGTCACTCCGGAAAAGAGCGTCTGCCAAGCAACTAAACTCAAATGTAAATATTGGTGCAGTTTGCCCCAAAAGCCTTCTCACAAGCCCATAATTTTTCCTGTAGAAGTGCCACGAACAAGACGCAACCTGCAATACACAGTAACAGTAGTTCTAACAGTAGAGTACAGGGACAGCAGAGGGGGTTCAAAACTCAGGAGTACGGGTCCAGGGTTGGTACAGTGTTGGTCAGGAGAGCCCACATGGCCCTGCAAAGTTCGGGGGGTCTTACTTTGGGGAGTGGCAGTGGTCCGCGGGGGCCTTGCTGTCCCCCTCCTTGCAGCTGAGTGTGCCCCGGTAGGTGTAGAAGACATCCTCGCTCTCGGTGATGTAGCTCATCTCGTTGGCCAGGTTGTCCACGGAGGAGTGGCGGGGCTTGCGGACGTCGTGCCGGAGGCGGGGGCTTCTCCTGCAACGGCAGCGGGGGGGGGCTTTAAGTGGGGAGACGCAGCGATTTAAACGGGGCGAACGGGGTCGCTATGGCGCGAACGACATCGTGACAGGCACGGTCCAGCTCCCCTGCACCGGGAGCTTTACATGATCATTTTTTCTTTTGTTTCGCTTCTCCGCCTGGGGAGGAATTTAGGAAGGAAAATGCTGGATGTGTGTGTGTGTGTGTGTGTGTGTGTGTGTGTGTGTTCATCTAAACCAATGTGATTATGAACAAGCCTCTGGCCAGCCTGACCCACTCATAACGACAGAGATCATACACAGTTATACACGAATATCATACCACCATCCAAAGAACAATAAAGCAACAGTCTGACATTTCAGTGAGACAAGCGTTGGGACTTAAGAGTCACTCATCTTCCTGGCATTATTATTATTTCCAAGGTAAACCTTCCATTAATTAATTTCGTCTGTTTAATTTAATTTAAATGAAGCAAAACTACTCCAATGCACTGTTGATTTTTCATCAACCCTATTTTGCTATTTTTTTCTTTTTTCATTAAAGTATCAACAATAACTACATAGCTATCACATCACACATCACAAGAGAACTGTTGTTTGGCTCAACTTCAATCAAACATTAAGCATTCTGCGCTTAATTTCAGGCAGAAATTGCAGACTTCTTGTAAACATGTGGCAGAAAAATAAGAACTGTGGTATAACGCTTAGATTTCCACCAAAGTCACAAAGCTGCTGAACAAAAGCATTCAACACTTGCTTATAAAGTTACTATTGAGAGGTAAGGACAAGTTGCTTTGCAGGCAGATCAGACTGTAATGCTCGAAGTGTAAAACCAGAACTGTTCTGTGGCTGCACATCATGATTTAGACTCAGTCCTGAGGAGTCCAGAGGAGGATTTTACACCTCTGTTCTTTCGTGCTGGAAGTTGCTCTGAATAAGAGCGTCTGCTAAATGAATGTAATGTAATGTAATGTAATGTAATGTAATGTAATGAGCCCGAGGTAATCTGTTTAGGTGGGGCGTATCCCAGAAATCAGAGTGGTCCTCTCACCAGTTGGGCGTGATGGGAGGGGAGCGAGATGGAAGACTCTTTGTCTCCAGGTGCTCGGCAGAGAGGGACTTCCTCAGCACCGGGTTCCAGACCATACCACCCATCACCTTCCTGTAGATCTGGCTGTTGATTGTCCTGTGGAAAAATGTAGGATCAGGACCAGCTGTGAGGGCGGAGCTTCGCTACGGACTGCTGACATCACAGTAGAAGGAGGAACACTGACATTTCTGTTATATCTACTTCAACGCTGCTGTCATGTTACACAATTTAAAATGACTGTATGTAAACCAATCCATAGGCCTTTACTTTAGAATTTTTATCATTTTCTGTGTTTTTTAAAATCATATTTAACAGATGGTAAATTCACCACCTGTTGCTCTTACACTGCTCTTACACAAGTGTAAAAATGAGACTGCTAAGTGAAGCCTGCCACTACAATAAAAGTTAATGCAGTCTCTGTTAGGTACAGGAATTGAATATTCTGCATCCTTGAATGTCTCATTTCAGATGCATTTCCTGTCTGATGCACTGCACAGACTGGAGGAGAAAAAGCCCCCGAGAACAGTGGCATCGAGACAAAGCTCCACATGCCACTGCCGAGTACGAAGGCAGATTACTTAATGAGTGAAGGAGAGATGACCTCAGCAGAACAGCCTGCCATTAAAAGGACGGGGGGGAAAAGCAATCTCGCTGTGTCGGGCTCTGGGGTTGTGCATTCGCCTGCGGTTTGGTGGGTGGTTTGATCATACTGAGTCTCTGCAAGGCTTTCAAAGGGGAGCTCTCTTACAGAGCTACTGGGATTAGGTACCGCTGCTCCAGATTGTAGATGACAATGCACTTCATGCAGGGGTGGGCTGTTTTGGCTGCTCCCCCATCAGGAAAATATAGCACCAGTCAGAAGTTTGGACACACCTGATTAAGATAATGGGAAGCATGCATTCAAAAATATTTTCATCCAAAGACTTATGCTTAATTGCTTGAAATTTGTTTCTTAGACAAATGTAAACAGTGAAGTTGATGCCTATGTATGCATTTCTTTCCAAAAAAATGTAATTTCAAAAAAATATTTTTGGCTACTTTTAAGAATCTAACATATAAAGTAGTCTTCTTTTGTTTAACTTTTTGGTCACTGCATAATTCAATAAGTTTTATTTCAAAGTTTTGATGTCTTTACTATTATTCTAATATGTGGAAAATAAAGAAAAACCCTTCTCTGAGTAGGTGTGTCCAAACTTTTTACTGGTACTGTATGTTATTTGATTCATCCCTTGTTAAATTTGCTTTCCCTTTATGTAAAGAAATTGTCTGCACAAGGCTAAATTAAAGCGGTATGGCAGATTTGGCCTCATGACAGAGCCAGCATTTTACTACTTCATGTCACGGCTTTATTGGATTTTTTAACACTGCTATATCTTTGATATAACAGCTACAGACCAGGGTGGAGGAGGGCATTTTGGGTTGCACTCTGGCAAAAACATAACTCTAAAATAGAAAACCGCCTTTGTTTATAATGGATCTTACTCCTTGGTGATGGTTATTAGTTCTGGTTCCCACTACTGCTCATATCCACTTGTAGCTTACCGTACAACCCAAGGGTGAGTACCAATTTATGTAAAAGGAGCTAATGACCAATACACGTAATACTTCTGCACACAGAAGTTTAAACTTGGACAAACCTTGCCTGATTCTTCCCTGACAGCCACTCCTTCACCCTGTGCCCCTAATGGCTAATAGGAGTCACGTCCAATAGACACATCCTCACTCTGCCCCTATTGGCTAATGGAAGTCACATCTCCGCCTCCTGTTTCATGCTCACTTTGCTGGGTTCTTAGAGCCCAGGTTCCAGTAAGTGGGAAAGTGCTTCTTGTCCTGAGGCAGGGCCCTCTTGGTCTGGAAGAAGGTGTGGTGCTCCACGCAGGACTTCCACAGGTTCTTGCATGCTCTATAGTTGGGCAAGATGAAGGGCACGGTGTGGTCCCTGGTCTCCCCCTGCCACAGTAAGAGTATCTGTAAACACTGTGCAAACTATGTGAGCTCAATCTAGTGTAACACAACAAACTTACACTGAGATTAACCAGTATGTCAGCGTACATGTAACACATTCTGCTAGTGTCAATAACACTTTTCAAATATAAGCACTGCACTGACAAAATCACCATTTTCTTCAAACATGATTAATCATGTAATTACACAGGCTTCAGTTTTTCCATTACCAATTCAAAAGTACATCTTAGTATGAAATATAAAAAAAAAAAAGAATTAGTCACAGTACCTTTACTGTCCACTGAGTGATGCTCCAGTGCCAAAAATTGAGCATAAGGCCCACAAGAGCAAACAGGAAGCATTGGTATTTCAAAGAAATACCTGTTACCTTTTTACACTTTTATAGTGAGAAAATCCCCTTGAAAATCTCTGAGACATTCAAAGAGGTAAAATGCTCCTCTTGAAGGCAAACTGCCACTGACAAACTCAGCTAACAAACCCAAACACACATCCTTCAGTGAGGGCTGGTCCCAGCTCTGAGCTGCATAACCCTGCCTTTGCAGTTAGTAAACTCAATCACTGAGTAACGCATCATCAGTTTCTTCAGCATAGCACACTGTGCTAATAGACTATCAGATGAATGCCCCTGGGGAAGATGGAATAAATGTCCCCTGAGTAAATTGGTTTGCTTACAGCTAAGGTAAATTATGCATCTGTTCCACTGAGTTTATTGAAAAGGACGATGGTGGAAATTTGAATCCACCTGAGTTAATGAAACATTTGTGAAGAGCAGGCAAGCATGAACTGCTAATTGGTGGGTGGTGGGCTTGCGTGCGCTGAGCGCTGTGATCTTTTTGAGTTGGCGTTTCACACCACAGCAGTCAGGATGCAACATTTAAAAAAAAAAAAAAAAACGGCTTCCCGATTCTTTCATTCTCAGGTAAACCTGCGACCAAATTCTCGGTGATGTGAAGAACAGGTGTGCCCTACGCGTGATGTGCTAAGGAAGAAACCGGAGACGCTGCGCCGGAACATGATGTTCTGGTCTGTGGCCCACCCCTCCCCTGGAGCCAGGCACGCTGCTTTCCACAGTGTGTCTCTGTCAGTCCTTGTAATGTTATACTGCCGTTATACCGCCATAAAAATGAACTCATGTGTCACATTGGTGCCACAGTGCGATCTTTGTTACGGTCCAAGTAGTATGAAGAATGTCCTCTGGACACAGTCAGGGTGGATGCTGATATTGTGGCAGCAGTGTGGCGTAGTAGTAAGGAGCAGGGCTCATAACTGAAAGGTTGCCGGTTCGATTCCCGGCTGGAGCACTGCTGTTGTACCCCTGGGCAAAGTACCTAACTCACAATTGCCTCAGTAAATATCCAGCTAAACTATGCAAGTCACATAGTGAGAGTGTCTGCTAAATGAGAGCAATGTAATGTAATATTGTTCACAACATGACAAAATGAAAGCTTCAGGCTGTTTCACTTAGCATGAACACCCTACTTGACCCTAGACTCTTAAGACACAGGGAACATGCCTTAAGATAGCCGAAATGAACTGTGGCTGGCAGGGTTTTTTTGAGTGGACTAGGATCACCAGCATGAGTGAGTTTGTCTTTCACCATATCTAAAAGACACTTCTTGTTGAAACAGGAGTAATGAACTCCTGCACTTAGCCGTACATTAAACACGCTACACGCATTCCCACGCGGTCACTTACATGCTTCTGCCTCAGCTGTATGAAAAACCGCTTCCTCTTGAAGGAAATCTTGATGATGTTGACCCTATAAGGGCAAACAATGAGTCAGGCTTTACATAACTTGCGACACAGCAGACAGACATGCGGTACATTCTCATGTACATGCATGTAACATTACACAATATCAAACCAATCAGGCAGGAACGTGAATTGCCAGTTTCCTTTTCCCAGCAAACGCCACACAGGAGGCACAAGTCTGTTTGTTTACCCATGGGCGCAGATGGTTATGCAACAGTCAACTTCTCTTTTTTCATCTTTTGTATGTAATTAAGTCATCAACCAGCTCATGAGAGAGCAGAGTGGAAAGCAAGCAGAGACATTGCCCCTGCCTGATTTCCAGCATGAAGCCCCCCACAGAGGCCTGCATGCAGTCCTCCACTCATTTACACTCAACTTCAAAGATGTACAGAGTCGTGCTCTCTAAGACCATCAGTCAATGACCTGTTATCATCATCAACACATATTTCTAATTCAAGCTTTGAAGTCTTTCTGAGCGCTAAGCAAAATTTCAATATTAGGATTTCGAGATGAAACCCACAGTGTTCGTCTAGAAGGTCAGACTCAACAAGCATTCTTATTTATGGCCCTTAAATATATATGTGTATGTATGAGTAGCAGAAGTACAATACAATAGTATTACAGAGTAAAAAATCAAGTTAAGAACATAGGAATGTTCTTATTCAACTGCATTTGCAAGAAATGAATCAGCTTTGAAAGTTGTTTTTTTTTCCAATTACTTCACCCCCTCCTTGGATGACTAAGGGAAGTAACATCACAGCAGGAGTTTTTCTCCTGTTTGATCGCTGGGATCGACTGTTCAGACCTGCTGGGAACCGGCCCGGCAGGACAGAAATGCCGAAGGAGAGCTCCTCGGTTCACAGTGAAATTTTGTCATCATTTTACCGAGAAACCAATTGCACAAGTATGACACACTTTCCATGAACTTTCCTTTTAAGCTGCACCGCAGAGGTGGGGTCTCGGCATCTAGAGACCAAACATGTGGAAGCGACTCCGAAAACGCAACATTTCGTGGATCTCTAAGAACTGGCCACTACCCAGCATCTACCTGTGTTCCCGCTGGTTGCTATGCGCTGACTGCAGAGGTTTTAATATCACACGGTAAACCTCAAACCCACCAGGAAAAGAAGTTGCTGCAGATCGTATTGCGGAAGACGGCCACGCCTCCAGAAGCTATCCCCACCAGCAGGTCTGTGTTGCTGGGATCCTGAGAACAGAAGAAAAAAAAAACACTGGTGTCACCTGAAATTCCCTTCACACACAAACTATTCCATCAGCTTCTGGACCAGGGTAGTTGCTTCAAGTAAGAGCATTGTATCTCTGCAAGTTGTGATAATAACCAAATCAGATTACATTACATTATTGGCATTTAGCAGACGCTCTTATCCAGAGCAACTTACAATGTTATCCATTTATACAGCTGGATACTTTACAGAGGCAATTGTGGGTTAAGTACCTTGCCCAAGGGTACAGCAGCAGTGCCCCAGTGGGGAATTGAACCAGCAACCTTTCAGTCACAAATCCTGCTCCTTAACCACTATGCTACACTGCCGCCCAATGATGATTGCTAAATTGACAATGAGAGGATTAAACTTAGATGATTTGCACCTTTTAATTGATAACAGAGTCCCAGATCCTTCCCTTCTCACAAGATAGTGCAGCAGTTTGGAAGCTGTCTATCTTGTGTGGTAACCCAATTATTAGGTGGCATGCACTGTACAGCTCACTATATCCTGATATATGGACTTAAATGTAGTGTGCCTGCAATGTGCACTATATCTTGGGATGTCCCCGTAAATGTAGTGTAGGTGCAGAGGGCATTATACACTGAAATAAAAAAGTGGTGAGCAAATGATCATGTTTACAGGTGTATTTAGCTTTGTGATTTCATATAAATTTAGTCAGAAGGTAGCCCTAGCGTGCCGTTTGCTGATACTGAATGTGATATGAATAATATTAATCTATATTGAAAATCTGAGCTCTTGGACCTGTAAGGTAAGTGGGCTTTTGGTATAGTTATTACCATTAACTACTTTGGGGCTGCTCCAGTAGTGCAGTCACCCAAAAAATTAAACCTAGGAGGCCAATAAAAAGCATTGGCTGAAACATACCATTAAGCAGTCATTCAAGATGTTTTGACAACAGTGTAAGTTTAATGAGTCGGAGCGAATGTGTCTCTGGGCGAGCTTACCCGGGCCCTGTGCACCTCCACTCCGTAGAACTCCAGAGTGCGTGCTGTATTCAAGAAGCACAGCTCTGCTTCCGACTGCTTCAGGCCCCTAGGAGAGAAATCAAACCGTCGGCTCAAAGCTTTTATTACAGCTCACATACAGTGATTCTTCCCCTACCAATCTTAACAAGCGTTGTAAAACGCATGCCCACCTGAATTACTCTGAGGCCTGTCTCACCATGGCACCTCCGTAAGACAGATCCTTTATCGAGTGTGTCTACAACAGTGTCTACACCAGAGGGCGCTGTAATCTTTAATAATCAAGAATTCTCTCCCCCTACAGAATTCTCAAGCAGCAGTTCTGACCTCTCTCCCACCATTCTGTTCAATTTTAGAATTCATGATATAATATTTAGCTGTTTATTGCTATTTTTTTCCCCACACAAGGTTACAGACGAGTTTACCCTTACTGAAATCAGTCATCATTTTGTTACGAGAAAAGCTGCAATCCTCTCAGCTTACTTCCAGACTGACGCGTCTTTGTCGCTGACAGATACGAAGGGGTGAGGCCACCCTGGCTGTTGACTAATGCATCATAAAGTCGTCATCCAAATGTGAATTACGGAAGGTATGCGTGCTGTCATTTCAGACGCTGGTCATTTCAGAGATGAACCTAATTTCCACAACAGCTGTTTGCTTAGCGAATGGCACCGCAGACAGTAGTTAATGCCGTACTTTTCTTTGGCTGCTTGCCGTTTGGGGTTTTTGCGCCCCTTTATCAGCTGACACCGCCACACGGGTAATGATATTGTCTGCGTGACGCAATGCACTAACGTTTCTAGTTTGCAGTTGTGCATCACTCGGGGCGTGGGTAGCTTGGGGAAGAAAGGGAGGTAGCGTTCCCACAATGGTTCAGTGACTTGCCAGCTTACGCACAGCTTTTCAGGGTGATCTCATGTGTGTTAGTCACATGAAGGCTCTCCACACATCCAACAGTCTCCTTCGAGCGTATTGTGTGTGGAGGATACTTGCAGGATAACACTAAAGCACACAATTAGAGCTTACTGTTAAGATGAGTCTTTCACTCCACAGTGGAATGGTGGTTAGGGCACTAGACTCTGCACAACAATTGTAACTTTAAATGAGGTAGCTACTCTACTTCACTTCAGCAACTCCAACACAAACTGACATATATTAAGAGCATTGCAAACACCATAGAGCACTGTCTGCTAAGAAAATAAATGAAAATAAATGACAGAAATCCTTTTTCCCAGGACAAAGCGTCAATTGTGCATGAGTCAGGCAATTACGGTTTAGTGAAAAGATCATTCTTGTTTTAACAACGGTAATTGTTTAACAAGGTATAAGGGAACAAACCAAAGGGACAAAGCTGCTTTTCAGAGACTGATTACTCCTGTCTGGGAAAGCTGTTTTACACAACTATGGTAACAGCCTTTTGTGTTTACTTCAGAGGGTTTTCTCAAGAAGTTTCACTGCATTAAAGTTTTATGATATATACTGTAAATGTGTCCATAGTATACTGTTCTTGAGGGAGACCTATTTGCCTTTATATTTAACATTTACATTTAGTCATCTAGTAGACACTCTACAGATATATAAGTGTATACAGAATAACACAGTGGTACAAGATCCAATGCCTTACAGTTTAACACATTGCGAGGGTTTTTTCACCTCTTACTCTCCTCTGAATATTTTATGCACATCCTACAGCTTTGCTTCTATGATATAACTCTGTGGCATCGTGCTCTTGATATGTGCATTCATATACAGAACACTGGTTAGAAGGTGGTTCCGTATCTGCAGTTAAGTGTTACCACCGTGTATTGCCTTCCAATGACTCTGCAAACTCATAGACTGAAAGACGCTGGAAGTTCTCCTATTAAAGGCAGAAGAGCGGAGATCAGTACTTGTGTTGAGGGTGCAGCGACTCCACTTTGGTGAGGAAGTCTTCGTCCTGCTCGGGGAGGAAGCGGCAGGCAGAGAGGTACCCTTCTGGATGCTCCGAGGGGGAGTGGTCCCCGAGTTCAGCTGCCACACACATCCAGAGCGTTAGTCACATCTCTCGTGCGGGCCATCACGCTCATTACTGATTGTATGATGCATGCTAACGCTAAGGGTGGCTAATGCTAATGACTCCTGCTGAGAGTGATGGAGACAGAGGGTGATGAAGACAGAGATGCCTGAACGACACCCAAGCTCCTCTGGTCCAGAGTCCAGTGCTCTAACCTCCATACCACACATTACCATTTGTAAACATTATTAGCAATAAATTAAATCTGATGAATTATTTATTATTTTAATTTAATTAGTGTTAATTAAATGGCCTAGATTTTTAATGGCAAGGCACCTGCCTCTGGCCTAAAATGTAGCAGAAGAGGACAGCATCACTTACACTGCACAGCATAGGAGGCGAGGACAACAGCAGAACTGAGAGGACAACTTAACCTGCGGAGACAGACACACAGAGGGACAGACACAATGTCACGTGGCCATTCAAGCAGTCATACTTTTGCGAGGCTTCTGTAGAGCAGATTCAATGGTTCTGGGGGTGCAGTGTGTATACGGACGTTACTGAAATTCAGCCATTAATTTTTGGTTTGAACAAGCTTGTAACTGAATTTTGATATGGACTTCACAGCTCCCGATCATCTGCTGTAAGTCCTAACTGAATGAAACTTAACATGTATGTTTGTGTAGACAAAAATTAAAGGTTTTGATTCATTGTTTTTCATAATATATTGGCACCAATTTATTTGAGCTATATTTGCAAAAAACCCTGCCTCCAAATTTCCCCGCCTGGGGATCAATAAAGTGTTATCTTATCTTATCTAACAATATATTGTTATCTCTCAAAAACTATTAAATTATGATACTGCTTGACTGTCATGTATACTGTAAATTGAACAAACCAACTCACACATTTGTTTCAGGCATTCACAAGTAAGCAGATGGCCTCAGAATATTATGGAGTCAGTTCAAACTAAAAGTATATATTTTTCACCCCTACATTTTTAGTTGCTTATTACTCATCGGTGTTACAGTGTGAGTGGGTAGTGAAGCAGGCAGTGCAGATTTTTAAGGTCCCAGAGTCAACGCATGTAGCTGCTGTCCTCATTTCTCCTGTTAGCATTGGTTTAAAATGGCCTCTCTCTTTCTCTTTACACACAATTTTACAGTGGTCTCCATACTGCAGTTTCATTTTTGCAATGGAAAAAGTGGTATATTAGTTTTGTCCATCTGTTCGAGTTTTGCAGAATCAGTGTTTACCGATGTTTACAGAAAAAAAATTAAGCCTGGATTGTTCACAGGGTTTGTTTATGACTTGCCGATGGTTAACTTATATTTTCCTACACTCAGCATTAATTTACAGTGTTTGAGGAATGAGCTTACCTCTATATTTGATGCAGGTTTCTAGTTCAAACAGAAGTCATGTTCCAAAGTAGCATTAACAACAAAAAAGAAAAAGATTTTGTGGATGACTTTAACAGTTATCTTCAGTCATGGGCACGGATGTAATATCAAAGTCCCTTCTTTCACTGCTTGCATTTTAGATTTGAGTTTTATTTTAAAGAAGCAGATGAAACTCTATAATTAATTGGCAAAATTTTCTTCCCAAAAGGTGACATACTGTCATTTATGACACGTATCTGGTAGGTATGTACACATCCTCTTCCAGTTCTTGGCTAACAATTAAGGAAATTGACAAATTATGTATATGGTAAAGTACCAATGAGGAGACCAGTCAGAAATGTTTCGGTTATTGTTTTAATTCATGGTTTATTATCCGTTGTATGAATAGCTTGTAAATAACTTTATGTATGCAGTAGCTAACATTGCAATGTAATATGATATTTTTATCAGTTATTCGCAATAATGGTTAATTGTTTGTGTAAATAGCTCTGTAACGTCAACGTAAAATGTAAAAAAAATGAGGATATTGTTAATATTTTCATATTAATGTTGTTATTGTTGAACAAATTAAAAGTGCCTATTCTTTCACATTCATATTTCTATAATTGTTATTATGCATATACATATACACAATACACATTTCAACTCATTTCACCCCTGTACCCCACCACTTGTCCTCAGATTGTACAATGCTGCACGTCTTTAAATAGGTGGTGCAAGTTGCTGAGGACCATCTCCTAAAACAAACAGTTTCTTTGGGAAGGCTGCTGGCCAATAAATTCTTGTCAATCGCTGAAGCTCATGCTTCTTACTGCTTACCTGCATGGCTTTACCTGCACAGAGCATGAGTTACCTTTTAAGTAATTTGCCTTTAACTGGTCAACCTTTAACTGGTCAGCCTTTAACCAGTCAGCCAATACCTTGCACAACCAGATAATCACACCCTACTCTCTGTATGTCACACCCAACTCTCCATTTCCCCTGAGTCTGTTTTACTCAATGCTTCTCTTTCTGTTAGCAGGTTATTAAAACCAAAAGATATCACAATCTCACACCAAGGGCATATTTATCAGAAAAATCTCTCCCTTATAATTTTGTGTGCACAAATTAATTGAAGTGAAATAAGGAATGTTTTTCACAGTTCCATGCCACTCCTACCAAATTTATATTTTAGCACATTTTAAAAGTCACTCCTGTGAATCAAGTCTCCCAGAAGCAGTTTCAGGTGCTCAATGACAGACCTTCCTTTAAAAGGCAGCAGCCCACAGGTTCTTACCTTCCCTCCTGGATGTCTTTCTTGATCTGTAAAAAATACAAGTGCCTGTAAAAGAGCAAAATGTTGATTATTTTGTTTTTAAAGAAATTAATGGCACTGCAAAATCTGACATTAAAGACTGATACCAAGTCTGATTATGAATGTAGCAGGTTCATAAATCTAGATGACTACATAGACCTCACATGACCCAAACTAGTACATGCACACACTAAGCCTGAGCAAAAACCAGTGTGTGCACATATTAAAACAGAGAAAAACTAGTGCATTTCACACACTAAACCTGAGCAAAAACCAGTGCGTGCACATATTAAACCAGAGAAAAACTGGTGCATTTCACACACTAAACCTGAGCAAAACCAGTGCATGCAAACACTAAACCTGAGAAAACCAGTGCATGCACACACTAAACCTGAGAAAAGCCAGTGTAAGCACACCCTAAACCTGAGCAAAACCAGTGCATGCACACACTAAGCCTGAGCAAAACCAGTGCATGCACACACTAAACCTGAGAAAAACCAGTGTGTGCACACACTAAACCTGAGCAAAACCAGTGCATGCACACACTAAACCCGAGAAAAACCAGTGTGTGCACACACTAAACCTGAGTAAAACCAGTGCATGCACACACTAAACCTGAACAAAACCAGTGCATGCACACACTAAACCTGAGCAAAAACAGCGCATGCACATATTAAACCTGAACAAAAACAGTGCATACACACACACATGCCCACACTGAGCCTTTCAGTCACAGAGCTCACGAGAGGACAAGCACTCACTGTATCAACACTTCTCAGTTCCTTTCATGCAGCAAATCCTCCAACTTCCACAGCTAGGAATTTCACAGTTCAAAGAAGCACTCACCTGGTCTGTTCCTGCAGTAGGGAGTTGGGGTCAGCGATGAAGAACCTCACACGGAAATTCAGAAAAGAAGGAAAGGGACCTGGAAAGGCACCACCTGAACACTGAAGGGAGCATTCTTACCCTAATACATAACCACAGCCTTTCTAACAGAGTTTCTTATTTGGATACGTCAACTGATATACTAACACTGGTGTTGCTCTGTTAACCACCTAACAGCTACTCAGTCCTCAGCTACTACTCTAGTTAAAAGCCAACTGTTAAAAAAAAGGCCTGGCCATAGATCTTGTGGGCTAGAGTCCCAGGTTAAAGCCATCCATCACTCTCTTTGTATCCATTAGCTTAAGAAGAGTGAGATTGAGAATTAGAGGAATTTAACGAGCAGGGTCCTGTTGTCTCTACTGGCAGGGAACTGAGCCTGCGAAGGCAAACAGGAAGTTGGGCAGCTGAAAAAGGTGCTCAAGTAACAAAAACATTTCCTCTGAAGTTGTGAATCATGTGGGAAGTGGGCCAAAAGCTTAAGCAGCCAAGAGGCGGCGGGAAAAAACAACCTGCTGTTAGTCACTGGCTCTAGGATACATTTATGAGGATCAGAGGAATGCAGATCCTCTGACTTTTATACAATACAGACAGGTTGTTAGCAGGCACAGGGAATGAGATGGGTAGATCCACATAATGTACAAATCAGTGAAGTTGTCATGCCACTGAACACACCCATTGTGTAAGTGCAAGGTAACTTCAGGTGACGGCAGAATATCACTTTTAGCAGCAAGGCTGGCTCGGATCACCAGCCAGGACAAAACAGTCACTGCTTGGCACTGCTGACGTCTTTACCAGATTATATGCTTGGTGGGTTCAAATCTGCAACACTGTTCAACATTTCAACTCTAACTGTTGTCCACATTTTTTTGCTTACCCTTTAGCTGCTTCTTGATGGGTTTGTTGGGTTCAATCCACCTCTGAAACAGAACATTTACTATCATTCTCTGACAAACTTATCAACTTGTCTTTACCACAGAGATGTTTTGAGTAATCATGAATCTCATTGACAATCGGAAATGCGGGTCACTGTCACTCTCACTGAGGTCAGTTACCAGATATTTCTGCACATATGACAATTTCAACAAACAACCAAGGGAAAACTATCCTAATATTAATTTTAAGCATATTATTAGGACTTAAGTAAAATGTATCTTTAAAAGTGATCATATGAACAACTAAGCAGAAATGACAACAATGACAAATGGTCTGCTTTTTTAAAACTTCTTTTAAGAACTTGGTGTCTGATGTTCAGATCCCAAAGCAGGCCCATGGAGGTTGATGTCTGGTAGAAGCACTATGCCTTTTATGTCAATAGTAAACAAATGTGCAAATGAATCACTAATGATAGAAACAGAGGGCAAATGCATAAGTCTTTTCTGTTAGATATTGTAAGTTGTTGATATTTAACCGCACAAGTTGTGTACAGTAATATTGTATCTGGATAAGAGATTAGCTACAAAGAATCAGATGAAGTGATGAACTTTCCATTCTACAATAGTTTTAAACAAGTTAAAAATGAGAGTAACAATATAAAAAAACTTTGAAAAGAAACTGTTTTTTAACTACCAACAATTTGAATCAATATGTGACTGTTTTACTTGCAGTCACCGCTGCTGACTACTTTAGCTAATCCATTTTGCCAAATCGTGAATTATTTCACTGGAAAAACAATGGTAATGGATCTTTTGTGAATACGGTTTCTGAAACTACACTCCTGTTTCAGCTTTGGTTTTTGTTCATTACATTTTTGGGGTTTTTTTTCTCATTGTCTTAAGCAAGAGTGCCATCCATTTCTGGTAAAACTCTGGACTTCTCTTCCACTCTTCCCATCATCAGTATCTGTGTGAATAATTGCTCACTCATTTTCCCAGTTAAGCACACCATTTTTATTTATGTAGATTGAATGAGTATTATGCACACCCAGAGGCAGAACCAGTGGGATAAAGAAAGAGCTCCATTTCATGTGACTGCAAAGTCTGCTAATTATAACTGGCTATTTGCTAAGCATTCTGAAGTATCCTTTCACATTTAGCTTGCTTCTGAACCCCCCACCCCACCTGCTATGGCAAAATTCGTTGACAGAAGAATCTTACACAAATATCAATGAGTCACATGACACTGTAACATGTGATCAAGCCTTCACACAGCATTTTGTGTAACAGGATCTGAAAATGTAAACACTTTGCATATCTGCTACTTCAACTTTTGGAGCATGATCAGGGCATTAATATTGCCTGTGTGTGTTTCCCTTAGCCAAGATACTTTGTGCGAGATACTCTAGCAGAACAACTTCATTTTACCTACTTACATTTACTGATATGTCTCTGATTGAAATTCAGATAACATTCTAAGATTGCTATTCCCAAAATGTGCTGTATTTTCCATCCAACATTGCTCATTAGGATACCTTGGTTAAAGATACAATCAATCATAATGAGCCACCAAATGACAAAATAACTGTTTAATTGAGTAAATAAGTTGTGGGCTTCTGCACAGCTGGTTGATATTAGCTCTTTTTTTTGCTGTTGTAGGTTCTTTTCATGTTTTTTAGGACAAAGAACAAACTTAAACAGAATTTGAATACTACCAAAGAATATTAAAAACAATGAGTGTTACAAACAAGGAAAATGCTGTTCAAATCTGGATTTTTCTGACCATTCCACAGCTTAAAGGAAATTGAACTGCAACAAGTGTCCAAACTACAGTCTCCTTTTGGCATGCACTGTCCCATAACCAATGTCACAACAGAAGAGGAATTTTAACATCTCAGCATATTGTCAGCAGCATTACCAACAGGTTACCAGATTTTTAAACTCCAGTCAAATGTCTCACATGATTGTACAATAATTAGAATGTTTTAATATTATATATTTATATTCTTGTTATTATCTACATATACTGTATATATTCTTAATATTATGCAATGGTATGAAAATAAAAATCATACAATTTAACAAGAAATGATCATTGCTGGAATTTCTAACATCTTTGGAAACATGAACCTATAAGTGAAAAGCTTTTCTAAATATGCAGCTTTGGCTTCCTCTATAACATGACAAAAGATTGTACGCTCTCTGCAAGGAAACACTCACAGGAGAGTCAGAGGCTTCCTCACAGTGCTGAAGACTGAAAAACTCCCTCTCCAGCAGGCCCAAGTGGTTATATACCAGGTCCAGCAGATTCTGACCAGTGTCTTGCTTCTGTTGGAAAATAAGCAGAAGACTGTCATTGAGAGACTATCATTGTTCTTTTTTGTGTTGTTTTGAGAAAAACAGAAATCCAAGATCTTTGAGAATCTATTGAAGATGTTCACAGACACATTATGTCACCAAGTGATACAAAAGATTTGGGCTAAGAGGCCTGTCTGGGCCCAGATCAGACTAAAAACAAGGCTGTACAAACAGATGCATTTAGTATCTTTCCCCAGGCACTGAACCTAGACCAGCTTCTACCAATATCAGCTGGGGAAAGGAGGAGGGTGGGGTAAACTGATTGTTGAATGGGGTAGCAATTCCTAAAATAAGACAAGCATGTGGAAACAACTCCCATGGCATTGTATTTATTAGAAAAAAAAACCCAGATTAGGCAGATAGACAGATGCACAGACAAAGACAGACCTACAGAAGGTAAGAGCAGTATGACGCTGCTTGATAAAGTATTACCCACCACCTCAAACCAAAGTCTCACTTGGGGCCCCCGAAAACCTGGAGCCTACCCTTTTCTCATTTGTCTTCATTGTTTCAACATTTAATCTCATTCACACAAAATGAATGGTGCTCGTGTCATTCACAAAAAACCCTATGAGCCCCTCTGGGGCACTTTGTTGTGAAAACCATTGGAACGATTGCCTAACAGGACCCTGGACAAAAGCACAACTGCTCCAGAGTGGAATGCATTTCATAAGAAGGTTACTGTGGATATGGAATGGGAATAGCGTACCTAAAGATCACCTAATATTAAAAAACAGGCAGGTTAAATATGAACAATATTCTCACAAAATATGAGATTTATGCAGAGATGACAATAAGTTTAAGAACACACATGCTGAAATTAGGGGTAGGTTGTCATTCTAATGCTCGCAAGGCATTCAAATGGACAAATAACTGTAGAGGAAAGAAACAAATTATGCTACCATTTAAACTGTATATTAAAATACAGCAGTTTGTTTCACAAATGTTCAAACAATGCAATGCGTTAGTTACCTATACATTAGCAACAATACATGGCAACAACGGTAACATGATACCAGTCATCTTACCATGTGTCAGGTGACTACCTCACTATAGGCTTTCATCTGGAAGTAAAACTGGTACAACACATTCAGAATCATTCTGTTAAAAGCCATTTTAAACTGTCTGAAAATTTGTGTGATATGTAGAACTTTTTGGAGTATTACAGTACAGTTACTTAACTCAGTATCAACGACTCACGGAAATGTAATCCCTTTTAGAGGGGTTTTGAGTGATTTTACTATAAAATTTTGTTGCGTATGCGGTGCAGAGCAGACACTACAGAGAATTCCTTAATCACACTTCAGTACACGAGCGTTACAAACAAGACGTTGTTCGAAAATAACTTCGCATTGACATATTTTTTCCAGGATGAAAGTAATTAAAAATTTTAACTAAAGTAATAAACAGTAATAAATATAGTTAAAAACAGATCCTCCTGCCATCACTTCTTCTGTCCTGACTGTAATGCAAAGGTTTGCCTGGGTGGGGATGTTCAAGACATTCCTTAAAATGCCAAATACATTAAGATTCTGTCCAGTCATGTGTACGTCATATGCATATCAAAGAGAAATTGCTCAGTTGCATGACTAAGAAAGAGAGAGCACACAACTTCACCCTAAAGGCCGGGCAGGTTGAGGCATAAGCCTCACAAGTGTCTGACTATGGCTGCCAGTAAAGCGAGGTGCGTTTGGTCACATAACTTCAGTCTTCGACAATTTCCTTCAATCAATTTGTTCAATTAATGGGAGTCCCTCTCCCCCATCCCGCCTCCTCCCCCACCACACTGAGTGACCCCTGCAGACATTTTTTCAGGACACACTCCACCATCCAAGCTATTGTATACCAGGTGGAAAAATGTACAGTACAGTCTTTATACGAACAAGACACCATTCTCAAAAAAACACAGTACTCATATACACACAGAAAAAGCATTTCACAGTCCTGTTATATATCCTATGGCGTTTGCATTAGCAAAGGCTAAATCAGGTTAAAAAATTCTTTCCAAATAATTCTGAAGGAGAACAGACTAGGTCTGTCCTTTTTGGGATGGGGGGCATTCTGTAGGTTAGAGCATGTCAACAGTTTTTTTTTCCCAAAAAGCAAGATACAGCTCAGAAATTCCAGTGCGGTACAGACAGTCAGCCATCTAGACTATCCTATTTTAAGGCATACCTGTGGACAACCTCCTGCATTTTCAGGTGAGTCACGGAGAAAGTACACCTGCCCCCTAAGCAGCACGTGCTGACAGTCACGCATGTCAGATTACAGCATGTATGAGCAAGATCCAGGGATGGCCTGCCACACGCAGCCACTCCCAGCCACACCTGGCCACGCCCCATCACAGCCTGCCACGCCCTATCACACCCAGTCACCGCCAGTCATAAGCTGTCACTGCCATAGCAACAGCCCCATTACAGGCAAAAACCCTCACAGGATTGAATTTCCACACAACCTTAATTTGAGGACTAAAAATACTGCTCGAGCCATAACCTTTATATTAATGTGGTTAGATTGAATGACCAACTTTAAAACATCCCTCATTCACTAAATGCGGTTTCCTTTTGGATCTTATCATTCTGACAGCATCGTGTATGGTTAGGATGTCCTTCAGGCCAAGGTTACGACACACGCGTACCTCCCATAAACTGAAATCAATGGGGAAACCTGAGAGCATCAGAAGACTCTGGACCTCAACAATGCTCATTTTTAACCATGGCTGCTTCTGTCAATATGACCGCTACCATGGCTGGTAAAACAGAAGCCTGGAATTAAAACACAGACCAAGATACAGTACCAGTTGGGATACACCTACTCATAGAAGGGTAATTCTTCATTTTTACTATTTTCCATATTTTAGAATAATAGTAAAGACATCAGAACTATGAAGTAACTCAAATGGAATTATGTAGTGTCCAAAAAGTGTTAAATAAATCAAAACTATCTTATATTTTAGATTCTTGAAAGTGGCCAAAAAATAGTTTTTAAAATAAATTCTTAAGAAAGAAATTCACACATAGGCATCAACTTCACCATTTATATTTGTATAGGAAACACATTTCAAGCATTTAAGTATAAGTCTTTAGATCAAAATGTCTTTGAATACATGTCCCAGGTGTGTCCAAACTTCTGCCTGGTACTGTATTTTCAGGTTAGGACAGTCCAACACTTCATTCAGCTACTAGACCCAAAATAATTACCAGTTTTATCATAGCATATTTTGGTTTCTATACCTGTTTTTATTGTAGCTGAACTGTTACAACACTGCTAAATCTCCAAGTCTCCATTTCCTCGGTAACTACTACTCTACCCATGAGTATGCATGATGTTTTCAAATGTCACGTCCCTCAGGACCAATTGAGAATCCTGGTTCCCACCCGATGTGATTTGACCAAAGGCACATGGGAAAAAGCTAAGTAAAGTCAGTACTTCACTGGTCTGGGAGTGTTGTGAGCCTGGTCTGACACTCGTTTAAATGGAATGGATACATTTATGTTCTATTGTGATGGAAGTTGCTCTGGATAAGAGCGTCTGCTAAATGCTTGTAATGTAATGTAATGTAATATAATAATTTCCATGTCAAATACAGATTATATAAATATTTATTTTAAAATGTGAGGCCAAAAACGGGACCTTATGTTTCCAAAATGACAAACCTGCATAATATTTGCTTAGTCTTACGAGGAGCAATTTAACTAGAGGCACATAAAGGCAATCATTACTGTGAGGCCATCTACTTACAGTCGTGACATAGTTTTCCTCCCCCACAGACTCACTCACCTACTTAGACACATAAGCTGCCTAATAACACTGTGTCATTGAACATCCTATGCCATTTATCAAAAGAGTAGGGGCTATAACCCTGGTGTCCTGGTAAAATTCGTCAGCTAATCACCCCCCTCTACAGCTCACTGGCTACAGAGTCTCTTGCATTAACTTCTCACCTTGATGGCCAATGTCCTCGCTGTCTGTGAATTTTTTTAATCCCTGGATTGCCCTCTTATTTCAGCCTACAAGTCTGAAACAGGTACTACATTACATTAATTACATTATTAGCACTTAGAAGATGCTCTTATCTACAGCAAGTTACATAGGTTACAACTTTTTCCATGTTACCCATTTATACAGCTGGATATTTACTGGGGTAATTCTGGGCTAAGTACTTTGCCCAAGGGTACAACAGCAGTGCCCCAGCAGGGAATCGAAATAGCAACCTTTCGGTCATGAGTCCTGCTCCCTACCACTATGCTATACTGCCAGCAAAGTGTAGCATCATCTGCGTACCCGACAGATGAAGTGAACCTTATCAACTGACGCTTGCTCACGTGTGGTTAGCGGTGTCCTGTTTGTGCAACCTTTCATACCACTTTATCAGACACACTGTGTAAGAGTCACTCTGGATAGGAGCAACTGCCAAATGACAATAATACAATGTAAAGTAATGAAATGTAATGACTGAATCTTTTTAGAAAAAAGGCTCTACATATGCTCCAGAACACTCCAGTCCAGTTCCAGAACACTGCAGTCCCCATGACATTCCCTCTCTGATCTTCTAGTTCTGTTTTTGGTGCAAACACATGAACACGCATTACCAGCTATTCTACCACTATATACAGTAGGCTTCTCCTGTCTGAGACTGAAGCAGGGAGAGGCTGGGCTTGGCTAGCACTTGGATGGGAGACCTCCAGATAAAAACAGGGTGCTGCTGGAGGTGACATTGCCAGCAAAGAGACGTCTTTCCTATGGACCAAGGAGAACATCGATGCCACTAAGTAGTGACAGGACTTCCTCTGAATGTGTTGTTAGGTCCTGACTCACTGAGGTCATTAAAGACCACCCCCACCCCCAGGGGTTTGCCCAACGGCCCGGTCAAATCCCCAGATTTGGCTCCCTAAATCTGCACATTAGATCACTTCCAAATTTAATTAAGTTAAACATAAATCCCAGCCACTGCATCTAAGCTGATGTGCAAAGACAATTCTCGTACAAAGCAGCTGCCCTGCATCACCAAGGTGAATACAGGTTACACTCCAACCCTCAATCCCCCCCAATCCCTCCCCCCAAACACAAAGTACAGA
The DNA here is from genome assembly GCA_019176425.1 of Megalops atlanticus. NCBI lineage: Eukaryota > Metazoa > Chordata > Actinopteri > Elopiformes > Megalopidae > Megalops > Megalops atlanticus. The sequence goes on along the minus strand of CM032884.1, from coordinate 5,772,184 downwards.
GTTCTACCACTATTCAGAACATTATTCACTTAAAGCATTTTACAATATTCACTTAAAGCATTTTATTTTATATATAGCTTTCATTACTTTGTGCTTTCTGTATGTCTTCTGGTCTGGTCAAAAAAATATTGTCTGGTGGTCAGAATTGCTGCCTTTATCCAAATGTTATCCTTGATTTACCTTCCACTACCTTTGGTGAAAGTTCCATGTGTCTGCTATATCTCAGACTGGCTAAGACTGTTCATGGTATTAACGCCTGTAATCAGCCTTAACTAAATTACATAAATGTTCTGAAACCATGGGTGTTGAAATGGGATTTGTTATTCACAAATAATATTCAGATTCAGATTTTCCTATTGCTGTAACCTTTTCCTTGCTCAACTAGCAAACTCAACAAAACAATATTCACTTGAACTATAGAAGTGCAAAAGTGCAGGCATAAAGAAGAACAGATCTGTACAAGTTGTGGTCAAAAGCAAAGTTAACATTGTCAACAGATTGCTTAGTAAGCAGTGCTCAAGGTGCTACCAAAGCAAGCTAACAACAACGCCTCCTGTACTTGGCACCCTGGTATACAGTCAACACAGATCCCTGTAGCGGTGATAAACTATGGGACAACACAATGTTCTGTAGCCCAGTAAAGGCATTGACACAGGCCTCAAATCATATAAGAATAGTGTTATTAGACATTTATATTTCAAATAATTGTGTTCTTCTATAAACATAATATTACTATCAGGTACTCGGTAGTTTGTTCCTTCAAGTGAATATGCATGTTTTCCTTAAAAATGTCCTGTCCTATTGGTTCTTGGATATGACATCTGTTGTCCATTGCCTGTTTTCAATTCACAATTATTCCTCAGAACGTGATTATATGGTCTTGTCCACAAAAGCACACACCCATTAAAGTCAACAACATACAATGAAAAACACATGTACATTTTATTAGTTTCAACACTGAAAAACATAAAAAGAATAAAATAGTCAGAAGGTCTGGTGCAGGTCAGGTGAATGACAACGTGAGACCGAGGATTAAGCTCAGGACCAGCAGCGAAAAATCTCTCCCTGTACAGAAATGTAATGGGAGCTCACTCACGCTAATATTGAAGCTCTGAGAGGTGCCATCAAGGAATCGAACATGGCACACCATTTCAGGCCTCGTCTTGTCTTTGGGAAGCTCCGACATCCCAATGTTGCCGATCCTCCCTCCCAGAACACAAAACCTGGAGTTCATCACGCCAGAGGAAGAGGCTGGAGAGGACAGAGCAGAAAGACAAACATTCAACTCACATTCACAAAAACAGAGTGTGTTCTACAGCCCAGCAGAGCTGAATACAATCCAAATTATTACAGTTATAGTATGACTCATATGTATGTAAACAGAGAGCTAAGCAAGAATTGTCTTCCACATAAACCTTGCAAGGATGTTCCCATAGTTTATTTCATAGCTTTTCTAAGGTTTACGTCTAGTATTTCAAGCAAGCTGGTTATTTCGCATGCCAATACCAGGTGATCACACTGATGTACTGCCATGAAAGCTGGCACATGTTAACCTGTGCTAGGACCCTGATAACAGAGATCTCTAATACTCTATTAAACCACCTGGAGGAGACTGCCCACCTGTACCTATCTAACAATTAATCCTAGAGTGGTGTGCATTGCCAACCTGGGGATTCAACTTCACATCCAACAATCATTCACTTCACATCCAATGGCTCCAATAATGAATTTAAGACTTCCTTTCGACTGACAGTCATACAGGTGAAAGACATCCGAATGTGATTCAGTGTATAAGTCAGTGCTACATTTTAACAGCACAAACATTGGTTTATGAAGATCTCTCTTAACAGAAGGAAGGTCAATCCATTTGAAATCAGATCAGGATGACCCTCTCACATTTTCCAGAGAGCTCAACCAGAGGCAACACCATTGTAAGAAAATAAACACTGCATGCACTTGTTATTTTTTTGTAAAAAAAAGATTGTGCTCCTGTTTTGGAATAGGATAAATATTAAATGTTAAATGTTAAGAGATATACAGGCAAGATGGGGATGGTGTATAGATAGTGTAAACAACTGTCAGTACACAGGTACAGGGGAGAGTGGAGAGGTTTTACTCTACTCTAATATACAGGTGTCCATACTATGAAGACAGGAACACACAGACCCTGCAACCAGGCTTAATCACAGTCCAAGAAGTAATTAAAATGACCACATTATCCCTTCAAAACATACATTACAAAATCTTCCAGATAAGAAGCAATGGGCCATAATTCTACCTGTCCATAGTTAATTTATAGTTAATTGCTACATGAAAATAACATGCAGTCCCTGATTCAGACACTAGGGTGCAGTGTCTGTAGTTCTGCCTCTTCAGCCCACATGTTTAGAGACATTCTTACCATCCACTGTAGTGACTGAAGGGAAGCTATGCAACAAAGGGTGAATGGCCATTAATGCATAGTATGTATATAACTCTCACCCCGGTGCTATTAAAAGATTTTTTATTTACATGTGTTTGCCTTTTCAGGCATCTGAATCTGTGATGCAGGGTAGAAGGCCAACAGTACTGTTGCTTTGCATCATCTCTGTTACTGCATCCACCCTGCTCATCAGCCTTGCGAAGAACTGGATCCCCGAGCAAATTATCAATTTCAATCAGATACGTTGTATTAGGCTGTCTAAACACGTGGAATAATACCTTTCAGGCAGGAACAAAGTGGAGCCTCTTTCTAATTTATCAAAAACTCACAAACAATTATGGATACATATACAAACTAAATCCCACGTAATGTGGAGATACTGGTGCAGGGTGCTGGTATCCAATCCGATTCGATTTGTGGCATCTGTTGATGACCAACACTTTTCTGATTTCTCTGAGAAAGGTACATCTACGTGTGCTACATGTCTATTCATTTAGCTCGTTTCTTTCCCCAAAACAAGTCAAACGTGAATAACTGCAACACTGTAAGTTTTACTGCGTCAAGTCAACATATACTGTGTCAAAAACAAGGTCACAAGACGTAATCGCAATTAAAATTCAAGCCATTTAAAACCAAACCAGGTTAAAAAACAAACAGAGGAGAGAAACAGGCAGGACAAAGGCATTAAATGACCCGTGAAAAGGGAGGGAACGTGTGAGAGGAGTGCGAATCGGACCCGTCCGCCACTGCTTTCAGACACAGGCCTGCTTCCAGCCCGAGACGGCTCTCCTTTCAGCGAGCCTGGGAGGTTGCCTTTGTTCCCCTTTTACATAAACACGCATCAATATAATCGGGCTGGAGCATTCTAATCTCCAGCTGCGTGTGTGAAAACGGAAGCAGAAGTATTACGTGGGTAAGGCAATCCCTTCCTCGGAGCAGTGGAGTCACACGGTGTGGTGAGCTGACACAGTGTGGCAACTGGGCTCTCCACAGAACGGCGTGATACAGCACACAGCTACTCGCCCGATCCAATCCTATTCCGCTTACCGCTTCCTCTCAATAACTGCGACCTTATACAACAAACATTTCATCTGCCGTGTGCACGAAACTAAAAAGCTGTGCTTCAATCTGTAAAAATCTGGGAAAAAATGGTAAAATTGCATTACATTGTCAAAAAAAATCTTACATTTCACAAATAATCGTGCTGATTTAAATTCACACAGGAACTGCAGTTAGCAAACGCAACTGAAATTGAATATTGCAGAAAAAAACCGGTCCTATCATGGCTTTGGCTGAAAATCGAGAGCACCAGCCCTGAAGGTAAGGAATCATGGGCATAATTATAAACACAATAAGAGGAAAGTTTATCATTTCTGCTTTTTACACTGGTAGCAGCAGCTGCTGATCCTTAATGGAAAGTTAACCCCTTTGACTCAAGATGAAAATAGACAATGTGTAATATGAGACTTGTTGAAAAGTTTTCCACAGTAATAATCAACAATAATAGAAGATAATAAATACTGATGCATAAATAATACACATTTTTAAAATGTTTACTTAAATGAAGACTAATGAAAATGATCAGCTTCATCATTGCTGATCCTCATTGCTGAAAGTCATTTTGATTAAATACACTGGAAAATTCAGAGAATCCAATCCTCCAATTGGTGCCCACTTCACTGTGGCACACCTTGGGATTCGCAGTGAGATAAACAGCGCTTTGGCTCTGTGCAAGAGTATCAGAAATACTGCACCCCTCTTGCTTAAGTGCTCGTGTATGACTGCAGTGGCATGGTGTGCAACCATCAATTCCAACAAGGTTTGAATAAAGGGAAAACAGCATTAGTTAAAATGTAAACGTGGAGCCATTTCCTTATCAAGACTTGCTTCACCATCCCCAAAATATATTTGTTTTTAAAATGTGATCTGCTGTTAAAAGCTACTCCTCATGGTTCTTCCAATTGCTATGGTTTCCTCCTACAACCAACATCCCTTGCATGACTTGTTAATGCAAATGGGGGTGGAGAGCCAACAAGCCAACTGGGATGGAGACAGAAAGTTAACATTTAGCCATTAACAGTACCAGTAAAATGCCTGGACACACCTGATTAAGATAATGGGAAACATGCATCCAATGAAATTCTTATCTAAAGACATGCTTAAATGCTTGCAATTTGTTTCTTAGACAGATATGAATAGTGAAGTTGATGCCTATGTATGAATTTCTTTCCAAAAAAATTAATTTTAAAATACATTTTTTGGCTATTTTGAAGAATTTAATATACAACATTTATTTTTATATGTTTGTAACCTTTGTGTTTATGTTCGGTGTCTTAGCATGATAACTATAATTTATGACCCCACTGTTTTCCAAATTTCTAACTCGATCCCCCAAAACAGCAGTCCGAGTATAATGGTCTTGGCCACCTCACTGAAGTGTTCTCAGCAGAGCTTAGCACATGCCAGCATCCAGCCATTACAGGGGTTTCCAAAGCGGAGCACTTTCTATCTGTATAACCAATGTGGTGTCAGACTGTTCTTTGGAAACATTTGGCCTCACGCCTTATTCTGTGGGGGGAAATAAAAAGAAACCCTTGCGTGTTCTCTGAGCTTGTTTCAGGAGCCATAAAAACAAGGCTTTATCAAAGACATAAAAGTCAACCCACCCTCCCATAAAGGTTGTTTTTACTTCCTTGCAGTCACGAGGTCCACCAGGACAATCATGAGTTGCACCCAAGGCTCTCCACTGCAACATCATCATCCCTGTCGTAAGGTGTATGTTTCCTAATGACTGTGTTGACACTCAGATTAAAGTTAGTTTAATACCACCGACTTCATAACAAGCCACAAGCAAAGGTTGACAGTTCTATTAAGTATTATTGAAAAAAAACTTTGTCCACATACTGTAACAATTCACATTCAAAGCAACTGAATGAAACTAGTTGTATCATGGGGCATCATAGGGAACAAATGACTTCCACAGTTTACACTATTGATTTCTTTGTTTTTCAACTTATGATAAACTGATCATATTACATATATGACATGACATATATGTAGGCCTATGTGACTTTGATCAAGTTAATGTGTACTTTTACAGTTCTCATATGGAGAAAAAAAAAGATATGTTACTGGGAAATCATTTTCTTCCCGATACTAAACCTATGACACGGACTCAGCCGAGAGGACGGCCAAGGCTAGGACCAGCTTTACAGTAAGGAAAACAGTGCCTGCAGTGGCTTCCTTAGTTTTCAAGGACATCACAGTCCATGTGCTAAAAAAAGGACAATCCAACAAACGTAGTTCTGCGTGTTACTCTATATGCCTCATCTTTCATAGCTAAAATGTTTGTGTTGCCAAATGGCCATTTCCCAAAGGACTTTCCTGTAGCAGAGTTTTCATCAAGGCCAAAGCCATCCACTGAAATGGATTTGCTTCTTATTATCAACTCCCAGTGTCCATCATCAAATTTCACTGGGCATGTTTTATTGATTTTGTGACCAATAGCTCTTCATCTGAGGAGTTCCACGGACAATGCCATTGTAGGTTACACTGCATTACGGTGCCGTGAGGAAGGAGGCGAGATCTGACAGTACAAGTTTCAACTTTTCTTCAGTAATTATGTGTAAGACAATACACTGGAGACTGGATAAAGCACTGCTTTTTCGACCTGCAGAGAAAAGTTAAAGACTCAATTACATTTTAAGATCATTTCTTTCATTTTTTTCATGACAAGCACTATTTTTTAAGTTATTGCTGCCCTTCCAAAATTAGACTGCATCTGCAGATTGCCAATCAGTTTTACCCCATGAGGATTCTTGTGGGTAAACTCTATTAAATTATATCATCACAATTTCAATTATATGCTTTTCCTTACCTCTACAACAGCTTGTGTATTCCTATGTACCTTGAACCAAACTTGGCAATCTAAAATGAAGGATGTCCTAATATTCTATAATAAGAATCTTTAAAGGGCAAAACCAAATTGGAAAACTGTCTGTACAGTACATCTTTGGATAATACAGTCAGGACAAAAGCTTTTGGGACTCCCATGTCTGAACACTCTATCTGGCTGTGTAAAACAATCATTTCTAAATCAAAACATGCTGTTTTTGCCCTTAGAATGTTTTCATCCTGTATGTTTGTGTGTAGTTGATTTAATTGCAATCCTTTTAGCTCAGTAAACACTGCAAGAAAATCATGATGGAATGAAGAATACCTTCCTCTATTAAAAAGGTGCACCATGACCCAATTCCCAAACTACCTGTCCAAAATGGAGAGAGCCCCTTCTGTCTTCTGATAGACATACACAATTTGTTGCCCATGAAATGATTAGGCTTTCAAGCCAAGATGTTTTTGTCCAGTGATTTATTTCTTTTTTCTCCTGTTCCTCACATTACTTCCAGATCCAGGCAAACTGAATTTCCTAACTTGTGGTCTATGCCCACGCATAATATGGCGGTCACAAAGCACAGTTTTTGCATAATGTCTGTCAGCGTGTACGGATAGGGAAAGTGGACACTGTGCATGTCGCTGCAGTCATCTCCAGCATGTTTTGAGCACAAGAAGGTAAAGGTCCATGGTAGAATTAGACAAGTGTTTCAACCAATTAAATAAGAATGTGTTTGTACATATTAATTGACATTTAGCCACAACATGCGGGTAATACTAAAGAAATGAGATGCTTCTGCTTGTGCTTGTATAGTCTCCTCAGCACTAATGCAGTTACCATGCTGCAACACAAAAACATGCAAGCAACAATGCGCTTGACTTTCATTGGCTGAATGGCCGACGGGAACACGGTGAGAAAACTTTGCTCCACAACCGTGAGTTACGGCACCTCCACCTCCTAAAACCCAGCAAAGTCTGTGCCCAGGAGAGGGCCATTAGAGGTTCATTAATTACTGTTTAACTGCAGTTTAATTGGTTAATTTTCCACTTATTCCTGACAATGTGATAAGAAATATTAACGAATTTCTGCAATTCCTCTCACACCCTGGCAATTCTCAGTCAAGGTGACAAAAACGACAACTGCCATCGAGTTGTCTAATTTGCTGCATTTGGACTTAGAATAGAACATCTTGCTATCCTGTGTGCAAATGTGTAAAAAGCACCAGTTTCTCCTTTTCAAAATAACAGCCTGTCTTCTGAAGAAGAGCGGACACCATGACTAAATTCTAGGATAAACACTGTAATCTAAAAGGGAAATCACACATGGTAAGGCACTTGCATCCCACTCAAGCCCCGGCAGGAGAGGCACCAGCTTCGAACTTGCAGGGGGAGATGCGACCAAGCAAAATCGCCAAGCCTGACTCAAAACTCGCCAGCTTCGAGGTTCAGACCAATTCACCACAGGTCAAGACAAATCAAGCAAATAAAGACGAGCCTGAGGCAAGCCAACAGTTCTGTATGGAGGCCCTCGGCGACCTGCCAGGTCCCAGCTTCCGGCAATGTGTGAACTGAGGAAACACTACAGCTTCCTCTATAGCCCACTTCCAAAGCCGCAGTACACCCACCCAGAAATAATACCTATATTACAATACATTTCCTGTCATTTAGCAGACGGCTCTTATCCAGAGTGACTTACACAGGTTACAGTTTTCATGTTATCCATGTATACAGATGGATATTTACTGAGGCAGTTCTGGGTTAGGTACCTTGCCCAAGCATACAGCAGCAGTGCCCCAGTGAGGAACTGAACCAGCAACCTTTCGGTTATGAGCCCTGCTCCTTACTACTACGCTACATAGTCCCTACAGCAGCAGAAGTGAGGTCTTTACACCATAGCAGGTAAAAGTCATGCCTCTCTACGTGCATACTGAAACTCTTGTCAAGACACAAAGGAGGACTGGCTTGATAAACAGCTTCCGGACAAGGGCAAACATCTGCAAACAGAGGAGTGTCAAAATCTCAAGCTGCTTGGAGGAAAGGCAACCTTTTGATTACCTTGAGGAGCTAAATACCAGTATATCAACTAAAATGGGATGATTCATGGTGCATACACACACTTGCGTACCTTTGCTTTGTAAATGCACACCAAATGATCAAATGTACATTTTCTGGGCACAGCCCTCGGTTTAGCGGCTTCCTGCAGTAACTACTCAATCATGGAAAAGCTTTTCAGCTACTTCTCTCTCACCTACTATGTGCCTTGTATTGTATATTCAACACACAGGCTAGGCTATTCAAAAGAAATGTTGAATATCTCTGTACAAACTCATTTCTTCCTAGCAGAACATCTGAAATAACTAACCTATTCAAACTAACTGACAGTGTTGCCAAGAAACTCGATAATATTAGCTTGCATGCTCAGTAGCATGAATGAAGGCATTTTTTTTCTAGGAACAAGAAAACTTACTCGTACTAACATTTTTAAAAAGAAAATCTTGCATAATATCAGTTTTGACTGACTTTAGAGAATAGAACACTTCATGAACTTCATTTAAGGCCAACTCCAGTGAATGTTTTGATTTGCTGGGCTATCTGTGTACCTTGGGTATATCAACTTAGGTAATATTCCATTATTCTGGGAAGATGTACTAAAATAGAATTAAACTAACCAATCTCTGAGGGTAGCTCAAACAAAATTTTCTAAAAGTCTGTATCATCACAATATCGGAGGGCAGTAATGTTCTTCTGAAGGTGAGAAGAGCCCATCCCATCAGGTTCCCCTACTTCGGCTGTACGGAAACGAGGCAAGCAGTTTTCAAGCTTTTCTGCCAGAGCTCACTGCATGTGATCAACATCTAACATTGGGACTCTGAGATTTCCCCTTACAGTCATACAACGTCTGCTTCTTTATCAGCAATCTTTGTATGACTTTATTTACAACAGGAACTCAGTGATTCACTGCAGCTTACCTAGTTCATTTGTTTCTGTTTCCTTTATTTGTTGTACATTTTGAAAGCCAACGACTAGCACAAGTATTCCAGCTTAAAGGCTTGTTGACCTCATCCCCTCACTGTGTCAAGTAACAGTAACTACACTAACATTAGATGAATATCAAATGCTTAAACTAATAAATTGTCACATGCCATACATGTGTTAGTTCAGGCACAACAAGACTGGAAAACAAAATGATTATCACGGCTGACAGATCTTTATTTATACTGTCATGCTTTTTGACATTCAACCTGTCTGGAATGCTTAAATCCTCTTTGCGTTTTATGCAGCGCTGTTTGGAATCACCAGATGCACGTTGGGCTTATCTCACCGTGACAAGGCCTGAGCTCCTGCAGGAGGCACGGATGAGAGACTAATGCAATCCTCCGATACACCCACAAACAGTCAGCAGCTATTTTTCACACTGTAAGTCACACATCACGGTGACGCTGACATCATGAGTGACTCGCAGGCGTCTGACGAATCACATGATGCCCGAGAGCAGTGAAACGAGGAAACCCTGGCTGACCCGCCCAGCCCTGTCCCCAGCTGGAAAAAAAAAAAACTCTGATCTGCCGCTGTGGCTTTTCGGTTATTGTCAGCTGATCACACATCCAGTTTCGAACCAGAGCTGCAGGCCTCAGCCTGTATTCAAGATGAGTGCCTGGCCCACTGAGCCACTCCTGTGTGCATTTTAGCCAAGTCTTTAAGGATAAAATCAATGCAAATGAACACTTCAGCAATGCCTCATCACAGCCTTTGTGCACAAAAGAAAACAAGCTAAAATACTAAAGAGAATGTAATAAATGAAACCAGAGTCCCACAGTGAGGACGGCACTCGAGTTTCAGCGGTTTCCTGTCTGTCTGTCTGCCACCGGCTCACTCCCTCGCATCCGCTCCCAGCCCTGGAGTCGTTGCTATGACAATCTCGGAAACAGGACCACTGGCACCAGAACACGCCCCTTCGCCCGTCTTCAGTAATGAATACTTATGAAGATTCGGTATTCTGACATCATAATCTCATAGGTTAATGTTTTAAAGCGGAAGTATTTTTAAAACCTTTTTTGGTTTATAATGTGCCAGTTTATTGGCCAAAACACAACATTTTCAAATGAAGTCAGCTCCAATATTTTGACCAAAGAAACAGAAAAGAAGGCCGGGGGGAGGGGGGGTGAGGGGCAACAACGCCCACTGGAATTTGTTGTTTATGTTGACAAGCCACTGCTGAGATGGCCAGAGGTGTGTACAGGGCAATGAGGCAGGAAACCAGCATGTCAATAACAATGGCACTGGAACACATAAACAGAACACTGTTTTTGCAGCAGAAGGATGTCTGGAAAACAAAACTCCACCACAATCCTTTTCACATATTTCTGTTAATGTTACACATTTCAGACTTTACAAAATAAACACATCACACAATATCAATAAGCTATTTGACAACAACACAATTTTAATTAGAGTTATTAAACTGTGAAAAAACATTCAGAGCATGCTTTTACATGCTTTTACATGCTTTTACATGCTATTACAGAAACCGCAGAATCATTTACAGATTAAACATCTGCATTTCTTCACTTACGTCATCTTTTTGTTGTGATTTATTAAGGGTATGAATAAATTAAAAGGCCTCTCTTATCACCTAAAAGTTAAAACAACACATAGCTTGCTAACCTTTCCTGTACATGTTTCCCAAACATTTCAATTATGTTGATGTTCTAGAGTCTCATCCCTGCAGCAAACATTCTTTAGCAAAACTCATCATCCTGTAGCTGCATCTGAAAGAGGATTATGATTCGCTGCCATAGAGCCTGTACAGAGCCAGCCAGGCTGAAACAGCGCTTTTCAAAAAAAAAACCAAGAGATTATGTAAACAGCAGCGCAAAAAAAAATGGGAATCAATGTGTCATTTGATAAGCTTGCAGTGGGGCCTGTTGTCCTCCTCACTTCCCTTTTAAAAAGAATCCTTGGCTTCCTCTGAAGCTCAGAGCCAACACTCACCGCCACGAGTGCCACTGACACAAAGTGGACGGTGAGTAAACACTCAATGCTCTCCCACAACACCTGCCTGTAACACTCAGGATTTGAGTCCAAAATGACACACTGTGGGACAGAACACCATGCAAGTTCCTTCGGCACCCTCCAGCACTTGCCAATGGCAGGCTTTGTGAGGAAAGGATCAGTTCCAGGGCGGTGAGAAAAAAAACGGTACCCGCCATTCTTTCGCAAAAGGCATTCTGGCAGTCTGAGAAATGGCGTGATTTTATCAAATATGAGCTTATATGTCCCAAAATCCGCTTATATTTTCCACACTTTCATCACCACTGCCTTTGTAGTGTGCTGAATCCGGAATTCAAAAGCGCAGGTTTCTGTAGCGGATGTGAGGTGAGCTCAGCCTCGGACTATCCTTGCATTGCCGAAGGCTAGGCAGTAAAATAATCTAGCTAGCAGGGATGTCTCAAAGAGCTCTACGGGGATTATCGGCGACACAACAAACCTTTGTGATGTCATTGTCGCACACAGAGATATCTCACAAAAAACAGACACAACTGATGACACAAAGCAAAGGAAATTCAGGGAATTCACTAAGAGGAGGACATTGCTTGCTGTGTAAATAGAAGCAGGGAGGCATAGTAACAATCCATGCAAGACAAAAATGGGAAGCACAGACACATAATCAGCAAACATCACTGTCCCTTAGCTACTACTCACTGAATGGAACGTGCACATTCCACCACCATCTTGTTTTTAAATGCATTTAAGAGACATTAAAACCTTCAGTTCCATCATCACACATTACGATCAAAGTCAACAGCTATTGAGGTTTGTGTATGCAATGTTGTCATGTGTAAAACAGCTCTGGTTTTGTTTCGTTCTATGTGTTTGTAAAAGGAGCATTTGCTGCCATGAGAGTATTGTATTCATGGTTATCTGCAGAATCAAACGGTAACATAATATCAGGACTGCTGGCACAACAGCCTGTGCAGAAGTTCATATCTGATATAAAACTGGCGTGGTGTATTCTTTCGGTTATAAACTCCTTTCCAAATTACTCATTTCAACGGCCTGAACCCCCAATCTGATTACTATGGATTTCTTTGAGATATGATCCTTTTGCAAACAAAAAAAAAAAACAATATGATTGTTGTTAATTTAGATCTTTGGGTAGAGACGTACAGCATGTGACAATCAATGTGGTCTGTACACTTAACAATACCGAGAAACATGATAGCACTGATAACAAAGGTAGGTTTGGCAGAACCCTGTCACTTTGTGGGAGTGTAAAAATCTTCCACGAGCAGGACTGTGTCGGCACCTTCAGGGCCCTGTCAGCCCCCCTGCAGTTAGCACCTTGGGCCTGTAGACACACCACGGAAACAGTAATCTTCTGCCGCCCACGGAAGGAACCCAAATAAAACCTGCACACTCCCACCCCGACCCCCAGCCTTTCTCCTTGGTGAAGCAAATGTTCTAATAAGAGGTCTGGGTCTGGACATGTCCTGGTTTTTGTTTTTCTGTCTGTCTCTCCTCTCTCTCCCTCTCCCTCTCACTCTCTCTCTCTCTCCTCCTTCTTCCAGTGCAGCACGACGGGCCTCCATTCCCCAGCAGAATGATAAGCATGTCAAATATTTTCAAACAAACGCACGCCCATCGAGAGGCCCGGGCCTATCTTGCTCTAATGCGAACCGCAGGTTGTTGACTGTATTATGCCAGCTCTCTCTCCTTACGCATGAACCAGCCCACACTGTGCTTTGCACTGCTGATCCAGATTACTCTGTCACACACTGAAGGGGGAATGCGATCTCAGCTTGGCCTGTAGCAAACTGTAACTTGGAGGAAAAAAAAAAATCCTTTAGATAACTCTGTCAGTTCCTGATTACCCGAGTTGTCGCTGTGGATTATCTGGATAGAGTTGCTCAAAAATGTATACACGTGCATCTTACGCTGGTATTACGCTATTCAATAACGTTTTTCACCCTCTCAAGATGTTGACAGCAGTGGCATGGGTTGGATGAGTGCCTGCCATACATTCAAAGGGAAATCATCAAAGAGGAAGGTAGCAAATTACACTGCTATTAAAATAGCAAGAAATCAAACACAGCCAAACAACACAGCTGATGCTTCACAAACATTCATCATCAAAGCTTGCTATCCACCCAGCTGTCTAATTAAGGATAAACAGCAAAATCAGATTAGCAGAATTAGTTTTCTTACCTTGTCTTGCCACATGTGTCTTTTAGAAACAAATGAGTACCTGTATGCAGTAATTTCATAGGCTGTTGGCTCTCCAGCTAGAGTCTTTGTCTTCCAAAGCTCTTTGGTGCTAATTTATTTTGGTCAATCTAAAAAGTAAATAATTAAAATGACTTTTTTCAGATTACACACATTTGGTTGTGCGTGCCCTCCATTCGATGAGGAGTTGACAGCACTTTCAAAGATCTGAGTGTCACTAAGAAGATACCCCTACACCGCAAATAAATATGGCTATTTCGGCAGCAACGCCAAATGTAATTCATATACACTCTGTTGCGATATGATTCACACATCCAGCAACAGTATTCCAGTCCAGCAATTCATCCCTTTAATGCCCTTTAAGAGCCCAACTCTTACCCCCAAAGTCCTTCTCAGCATAATTAAGGTGTTAACTGCACACCCACATAATGGTGACCTCCACCTATTACCCCACAGCAGTGTTTGCCTTGATGTATTTGAAAACCAAAGAATATTTTGTGAATGATCCATGACGGAGCGTGCACTCACACGTGCTCAAAGTCATGTGACCCTGTCACTGGCAATACAGAGTCAGCCTCAATTCTGGTCCCACACATTACTCACTCACCTGGCAAGACCATGAAACAGAGCTCAAGGTGCAAACTTACAGAACGTGCTCAGAAAAAAATCCTTTCATTAGGGCCCTAAAACTGTTTAATACCTTCAGATTGCATGGAAATCAGATGCTGACATACAGGCGTACACCAATATTCAAAATTCCTTTTGCCTCAACGTGAATCTGCAGGAAGCTGACTGTAGTCTTTGAGATTTGAGGCACTGTTTGTCCTTCCTGTTGCACTGTAGGTGGCCTTCTGTTGGTGCAAGCACAGCTGAAGTCATTTCATGATTGCAGCACCCTGTCTACATTCTACCAGTCAAAACATCCAATACCGCAAATACTACAGTTGCCCAACATCCCACAATATTCAAAAATATTCAAAAGATCAAAAATGCTTAAACAGTGGGGTTATGCAAAATGACTTTTTTTAACAAAAAAATACAATTCAGAAAAAAACTGACAGGAACAACAGGATTCATTCTCAAGCTAAAACAGTTTAAACTTGCTTGAATTGTGGCAACAACTCCCTGCTGTCATGCCCTTGACAAACCTGAGTTTCATCACCTTGTTGATCCCTACAGTTTATCAGCGATAATAAATAACAAATAAGACAAGCTGCCCTACTTGAGATGACTTCCTGTTTTACCAGCTCAACATGAAATGGAGAGTGAATATTTATATTGCAACAAGTCAATGACACTCTTTGAATGATAATTTAACATCAGCAAGGAGAACCGGGCTTACATGGGAAACCATGCCTTCATATTTTCTCCCAAAATTCGCGTAATTAACAAGCTTTTCTTAAAAGGATACTGGAAGTGATCCTTCCACTAAAGACACTACTCCTTCATAAGATTCATATTAGAAGTAATTAGTTTTCTAATCCAACCTTAAACCTTTTCTTATTTCTCTGCATCTTCACATACAAATTGACAAAGAACACCTTCCTGCTGAGTATCACTGCAACAGACACAATCTGGATTTTCTGCCTACATGGAAACAGCTTCCCTACAACTCTTGTTCCTCTACATGTGCCATCCAGTGTCATCTCTAGCTTGCTCACTGGGGACACAGGATGATCTTATAAGAAGTTTTGCTACTTAACTGTACCTATTATAACCACCCCGCTTCAATCTGCATCTATTTTGGATAAAAAAACGTCATTTCAAACCTAGCCCCTATTTTATTTTTGGCAGTACTACTGTTATCATTTCACAATCGACTGTCCATGCTGTGCTTTGTGGTAACAGTGAAGGGTCCTGTCTTGAATCTGACTGATATGCCTTCCTCTGGGTAGAATTAATATCCTGTATCCCAATCACAACTTTGACAAATAAGCATAAGAAGAGAAAGACAGGAAAACAGACAGCATGTGCTTAAAATACACTGAAGTGAAGGTCACCGTCAACATCAATGGAAAGTGTGTGATGCGATATCTATAAAAGAATAACACTATGCAAATCAGTATGTCAACCAGCGTGATCAAGTCAAGGCAGTTTCATGCACCAGGATGGAAATAACTTCACTTTGGAATCTAATTAACACCAATTTTTAGGATATTTTACAGCAGTGTTTCTCAATCCTACTCCTGGAGGCCCACTGTCCTGCATATCTTCTATCTATCCTTGCTCCAAACACACCTGATTAGTGTGATTAACATGCTCTTGATTAATTAAGGTGTGCTCAGCTAATCAAAAGTGTCACTGATGAGTTCAGTCAGGTAGGTAGAGCAGGGAAAGATGGAAAACATGCAGGATAGTGGGCCTCCAGGAGCAGGACTGAGAAACACTGTTTTACAGCATGTGCTACTAAACCATAAGTCAAAGTTAAGCCACACAAAAAATCATGCAACTTTATGATCAAAATTTTAAAACCCTTTCTAATATTAAATGACTGAACAATCGAAATGATTTTAACTATTTCTATTTGCCTGTTAGCATTTTCTATTTTTACAGAATATGAGAACTCATTTCCCAAGTCATCTAGTCATCTTAACATTTATGAACGCCTTCCAAAGTCAAATGTATTTTCAACAGACTAATATTGTTAATCATGTGATGTTCACATTTTCCATTTTGGGTATTTTCTGTGCATCAAAAGCAAGATTTCTTCTCCGCTCATTTGGTTAGTTTCTCTTTTCCTTTCCCATCACTCTTGAATCAGACAAATTTTCATCAGTCTATTAACTGTGACAGTTGAAATGTTCATGTCATTGTTTTGTTTATGAAATAGCTAACACAGTTTCATGAAATTCTTCAAGCACTGCCATTTGTCCTTGCATTTAGAATAAGTATAAATGGACAGAACATTGGCATACAATGAATTCATCAGCAGCAGAACCCTGTTATTTCACCCAGCATTCTAATGTAGGGAGATCAATTCCCATGCGCTTCAGTGTCATTTTTATGCTCACTGGAAAAAAACCCACCCACCAAGTTAGGGAGCTATACAGAGTTGTGGGTATGCTTTAAAGCTATGGGTTTACTGTGCATGCATTCTACCAAGTGGTGACCAACCCCGTCAGATTCTGCACCAGTAAATTCACCCGAACCAATCCCGATGTTTCATTCATCTGAATCTGTTTCTGTGGCATTACCCTTTTTTTCCCCCCATCAAACCACCAAGCCATTGGGCTAAAGCATGGAGTAAAGGATGGTGGAGGAATGCATTGTCTTTTCATTGTGGTTCCAGTTCCTTGAAATGTATAGAATGGAACTTCAACCATTTCCCCCTTTCAGCAAGGAAAATTTTGAATTGCAGTGCTTGTGTCATAACTTGATTTTGGGAACTTTCATGTGATACTATCTATTTTAATCCATGACCTATTGTGGTATTACCATGTTAGGATTATTTTGGCAGATTTTTGATAAAGATGTCCCAAGGGATGACTCTACTCAAATTCCAATTTACCCAATGTCTTTTGCCATTGTAATGAGTAATGAGTCTGAGTTCTCCAGAAGTCTCAGTTCTCGAGAACTCAGAATGAGAAATTTGGTATGAGAACTACCATAATTTCAAAATACCATCTTTTCTTTTCTCATATGGTTTTGCTTTGAAATGCTTCCTTACACTTTCCACAGCCTAACACATTTTTTTTTGTCATTGCTTGGAATCCTTGCACACAGGTAACTGTCTCTCAAGCTAAGGATTTCATTTGGCTAGGCACATTACACAACAGGCTGGCACTCCTTAGCACAGCAATTTTCTGGATTTAGAAGGTAGTCTAAAAATACATTTTTAAACATGTGTTAGGTTGTGCAATAAATTCACACTATTATTTGTGAGTCGATATAATATAGAATAGTTACAGTAAGCTTTTTACATAATGAGGATCACATGATATCTACATTTGTTTTGGGTTTTTTGTCTTTTAATGCTGAGTATTTATTTTACTCACAATTTCAAAACTACACAAAATTAGAGGTCTGCAAACGATAAACTGAAATTTCAGTTTGGTATTTCAAATGTGCAAAAGAACAACAAACAATTATTTTCTTTAAACTGTTTAGATGTCCCATTCAAAATGCTGTACTAACACTGCACTCTGACAAAGTCTCAAGTAACATCAAAGTCAGACGTTACTGACATGACTGCTTTCATTTAAATCCATTAGCGATAAAGTATTCGCTATATATCAATGACAATAGCCCCCCATCACCTCACTAACAGATGGAGATCCCACTCTTACATTTTTGCAAGCATAAAATAGGAGCTCTATATGATCAAGACAATTTTTACAGTAGTAGTGATCAGACTGTATTTGTTGAATTGCCCTGAAAGCTCTTTGTCTCCCCTGTAAAACATTCCCTTATGCTAGAGAAGGCCGCACACTGATATGCTTTGCTCAGACAATAGAACCTAATGAACACCATGAATGGAATTTGGAAAAAATTTGAAGTGAAAAAAAAAATGAAAAAGGAAGATGCATAAATGCAAGAGATCATTACAGGCCACAAACATAATGCAATGTGGTATACTTGCAGCTTTAATGTGACCAGATAATTTCCCTTCAGAGCTCTTTGAATTTATTAGAAGTATTGCTCCAAAAGTCAACTTACAGTTTGTCACTTCTTGGCATCCCTGCTCACTATTCAAAGCACATATTTTGCGTTTACGACTGACTAGGCGTGACATCTCAGCACCCTCTGGGTGTCATCATCAGACCATGTTTAATACAATCTTGTGACTGCTGTATGGTACTTGGCTTCCCATATCTAGTCAGGTTGTACAAGTAAACTTGTAGTAGGGCTCAGATAGTGTTATGCTCACACTCACTGGTCTGGAAGTGTTGTAAACCTGGTCTGACACTGTTGCTCATTCAACTTGAATGGATACACTTCTGTTCTCTTGCGCTGGAAGTCGCTCCGGATAAGAGTGTCTACTAAATTAATGTAATGTAATGTAATCTAATGACACCACAGGATTGTCTGCATCATATGAAGATCAAACGTAAACAAAGTCTAAAAGGGGGGTCTGAGCAAACCCAAAAAACATAATTCTGTTGATTAAATAAAATGAAGTTATATACAAATGTGAACATTTCTTCCCACTGGTTACCTAGACAGTGGAAATGTATGACCCTACTTTCCACAGATTGTGATTAGGTCTTGGAAACATGCAGGATGATTTCTACTGGAATGACATCAGGAAAGAAAATACATGCTGTCATGTCTGACGAACTTAAATGTTCAGATTATTCATTTGGTGTCTGTTGTGACAAGCTTTCCATGTTTCACCACTTTGCAAAGGTGCCTGGTGGTGCCTGGACACACATAAAGATCTGTGAAA
This sequence comes from Megalops atlanticus, assembly GCA_019176425.1. NCBI lineage: Eukaryota > Metazoa > Chordata > Actinopteri > Elopiformes > Megalopidae > Megalops > Megalops atlanticus. The sequence goes on along the minus strand of CM032884.1, from coordinate 5,753,261 downwards.
GAGGAGAATAACACACTTAAATGTTCTCCTTGCTGGACTTGGGCCACACCATATTTACATACAGTGGAAATACCTTGAACTCCACTGAGCTTAATCATTAAACACACTGTTGCCTTTACACCTAAAGGGGCTCGAAATGGAAAAGGCTAAACCTCACGCGAGAAGAACTTTGAATGCCTACTCTCATACATAAAACGATACTTTGGGCCAAGATTAAAATGTAAGAGACAAGAAACCGCTAACACACAAACCTGGGTGAAAACAGTGGAAAGTTTTATGCATAACAGTAACCAAATCTATAGCCAATGTATTTACCAGGACCTTTCCTTATTCAGCGACATTCTTTTTTTGTGTTGTTGACGTTTTCCTTTTGCCTGTCAATTGTCGTCTGCCGTCTATCCTTACTTAACAATATAATATGTGTGTGTGTGTCCCTGCGTCATATACATATTGATATACAATTTTGCGTCAAAGTATTCAAAATGGAATGAAAAACTTTATTTTCAAAATAAAACTACTACTTTCAAATGTGCCCTTCGCCAGCTAACCTCATCACATAGACATTCCACCTAAAAATACTAATTCGAAAATTATTATCAGATTAATAAAAAATAATGGCCTCAATAAGGCTTTAATAAAGAGTCATAAAACTATCTAAAGACCACTCAAGTAAACCCATTATTAGCTACACAGTGCGCGGATCAAGCTAATTTTAGCTAGCTAGCTATCTCTTCCGTAGTTGGGCTTGAAAGCTGACTCAATCAACAAACGCAACATTATTTCACAGCGAACCAAGGTGAATTATAGCCGTACATACGAGTCATAAAAGTTAGCCGGTTACCAAATATACTTCCTGGACTTATAAATGATTGGAAACTGAGACAGTGTTGGTTAACTTGGTTTCGCTGGTTGCGAGCTAGCTAACGTTACCTTGCTTTTGTTTTCCAATGCGCCGAAGGTTGGTGAATTGAATGTATTTATACAGCGGTTGAAACATTACAGCTAGCCAAGTCACAGAAAACAGAGAGAGTTATTAACCAGAAAGCTAACGTTACTACCAACAGCGACCTAAACAAAACTTTTACCCAATTCAAATGAATAAAGTGCGATCGCAAGACATTATCAGAAACATCAACAGCTGTCAACTTACAACCTGTTTAGCTAGGTAGGTAGGTGCCTACTGTAGCTCGCTAGCTAGCCAATGACTACAGGGGAGTAGTGGCTGTAACACGCTGTAACTTGCTTGTTACCTAGCGAGCAAACCGGTGTTATTAGCTACCTAGCTGCCAGGTTTTGAAGTAAAAGGCAATGTTTAACAGAGTGCAATTACCTGAGGCATCAATAATTTCCCCCTTGGTCTTTTTTTTTCTTTTTCGTCCTTTTTAAACTGTAACTGTTCCCCTTGTCGAATGCAATGTATCCATACGGTTTCGTGGAAAACGAGAACAGGTGTCAACAGCTAGTTAGATTTCCAGGAAGCAAAATGTTCCCTCTCCCTGTTCGCCCTTTGCTTAGGCAGCTGCGATGTACTCCCCCGCCTTTCCTCCGTATTCCCGATTTGCACCAAGAATTCATCGGCGTTCTTCGGCCTCCGTCGGAAATGCAAACCCATGCGTAAAAATAAAGAGAGGCGGCGACTGCTTCCCAGCTTCTGGAAGTTTTGTCTTGGTTGCATAGAAGACAACGTGAGCATGCGATTGTTGGCGAAAACGGAGATAATAGCTATGTATATGTTAGGGAATTATATTTATCAGTAATGCTGCAGCCAGCTTTATATGGTTCAATGTGCTATCTAAGATTTTGAGGACTCGTTCATATCGAACGATGAGCAGAACTCTTATACACCTCCTGTATTATTAATATTGTGTTGCTTTGCTACCAACAAAATACAGCTTTCGAGCTATTCATTTCAAATCTGTATGATTATGTATGTTATGTATGTTATGTATAGGTAATATTATATACACGTAAAGAATCAGAGAAACACTAGGGTGCTGCAGCACATCCCATGGTCTGTATCCTAATGACGATTATTGCTGATTGCGATAATCATCAGCAGAGAGACGGAGAATATTGATCTCACCATTTTGTTATTTCAAGGTCAAATTCTTCCAAATTCACCGCGGGATGACAACCAGGAAGGTGTGGCAAGAGATTGTTTCTCCAACTACCCTGACACCTGCTGGTCTTTCAGAGCTTCTCAACTTCCTTGTGCAGAAGTGTTACCGAGGGCTTTAAACGTTTACATAGTTAATAATATTACTACTAACAATAACATGTATAATATAATTTGAATTCAGTTGTGATAAGCTGCCTCCTCTCACGGACTGGTGTCTTAATTGTCAGATGCTGCGTCTGATAACTTCACAATTAAGCTGTATTTTTAAATGTAATTTGAATTCTCCAACTACCTGTTTGTTTTCTGTAATATTGAAGGATTAGTTTCAGTTAACTGTTTGTTACTTTTTAAAACGTTTGAAGGTTTTATTTTTCCAGTCTAAAGACAAAATCCCAAACCATAGTATGAACACCCCATATTCCTCAGCTGAAGAGAGTCACATATGGGCTGTAAGAAAATTTGCTATTCAAAACAACTGGCATGTAAATTGGTATAACTTGAGACAAATGTAGTTCTTATTGTAGTAATGTTTGTGTATGCATACAAAAACTGTTGCTAAAATCAAAATTGTTATATTTAAAAAGAAGAAGATGGCAAATCATAGATTTATTGTTGCTGTGTTTATAGGTTGTAATGTAAATTGTCATCCCTCTAAAATAGTGATGCTTGTTCATAAACTTTCAAAATCCAGAGTGACTAGTGTCAATTTTTAGCATAGATCCTAAAGCATGAATCAATAGCTACATTTTATTAAAAATTGAACAATTCAGTCAAATGGTTAGTCCTGATATGTACTATAGGTTCAGGGGACAGTTAATTTAAGACAGAAATGGTTGAAAGTGTCTTGCTGCATTTGCATGTTAACATCCACTTCCTTCCTTAGACTACTCTCTTTGACTAGCCTGTAAAGCACTGGTTATCAGTGATGGTGATGATGCGTTGTTCAGTCCCGGGGAGAGGGGGAGGGCTTCGGCTTAGCTGTACTGCAGGTGGACAGGGTGCTGTTGAACCTGGGGATCCGATGCATCTGATGCTGAGTCACACAGTGCAGGACAGGGTGTCTGCCTCAGCCTGGACCGTAGGATTGAGTAGCTCAGACTCTGAGGAGCTTGACATTCGCAGAAGGAAATGCCATTAGTGATGAGGTGAGAAGGATGTGACCGAATAATGTGTGTGACAGCCTGCAACACCCACACCACAATGTCTGTACACAAAAATGGGTTTGGTCAAAGAAAAACTGATGCAGGTCCAAGACTGGGTACATCCACAAGATCTGACAGGCACTAGGTCTGACAATTAGGAATTGTTCAGGAAGAGTAATGAATACTAATACATTACCTCAATGCTCACAATAGTGTCTTACTAAAGCAGAATGACAAAGCATTACAGCTATGGGCAAATATGTTTTTACTTGTCCTAAGATAAACTCTCATCAGTGACATCAAGGAAAACATTTGTCTTAGACAATGGGCAGTGAGGCAGTGTCTTTTGCTGTTATTATTGATGACTCACCTTCAGCTTTCCAACAAAGAGTATGAACATAATTTTATGGGTACATATCCCATACCCACACATACATGTTTCAGGTGTTAGATACTAACAGAAAATGTACATGTTTTTTAAACATGTTTAATAAAAGTTTTACCCACTTGCTGATTGATACAATACAAATAACATGCATACACCTAAGCCATTCGGTATATTTATGATGTTTATGATTCCTGGGGAGACACAGGAAGCAGTGTGCGAGTAGATTTATAGTGTTGTTTTGGGAAGGTGCTGCCATGGAAGGGTGAGACTCTTTCCAAGTTAGCCTTTCCCTTGTGTGAAATTCCTAAATTCAACAGTAGAGGGCACTGTTTAATACAAAAAGACTCATTCCCTCCTCAGTTTCATTTAACATTTCATAACCTCGGTTTTTAAAATCATTGGGGTTACAAAATACATATGAAAACAGTTTTTTTTTCCTAAATTTTTATTATTATTGGCATTTAGCAGATGCTCTTACTCAGAGCAACTTACAATGTTATCCATTTATACAGCTGGATATTTTACTGAGGCAATTGTGAGTTAAGTACCTTGCCCAAGGGTACAGTAGCAGTGCCCCAGTGGAGAATCGAACCGGCAACCTTTCGGTCACAACTCCTGCTCCTACATCATGTTCTCTTTTTTAATCCTGAAATCATCTGGTAAAACAGATTTAAAATCATGGACATTCTCATCACCAGTATACTGTATATTGTGGTAGTGGCCCAAAGAACAATGCGGGTGTAACAGTAGCTGGCAGGTCTTGCAGTGTTATGTGGGGAGGAAGCCTCTCGCATAAGTAAAATAGTCTGATAAAAATTCTCAGAATATTCCTCATCACTACAGTCTCATGCAGTTTCATTCGCATGTCAAGCTGATACTACAGATCATCCTCATCATCTGAGTGAGGCTCATCCATATTTTTCTGCTTGTAGTGTCATGCTCTCTCAGCTTTCTTCTCTGTACGGTTCAGCAGCTTTGACATCTACATTAAAATAGCAAACAGTAAACCCACCTTTATTCCTTGATTTGATGCTGGGAAAGCCTACTCACCTGGGAGGTGGACAGTCGCAATTTGGACGTATGGGCCGTTAGGCACTGTTTACAGCTATCAGCACTGCTGTTATCATTAAATCATCTGCAGTGTTTTTGAGTTCGCAGGCATTAACTGCAGTAGTTTACATAGAGCTACACATGCTGCATTGAGCTGGGCTCAATTGCTGAGTCAGTGGGGGAGTCGTATGGCCACTGGGGGGCAGTATAACATTGTCCAGCACATGGTGCCTCATTAGCCAAGCCATCACATGTCACAGGATTCAGTGAAAGTGGAAAATTCCCATTCTGTGCAATAGGCCATCAACCTTTATTAATTGTAAAAAAAAAAAAAAAAATTAGCTGATGACCATAGAAGGGAAAGTCAGCATTATTAACGGACATAATGCCCATTGCCCTCAATTGTAACATTTAGGAAACTCACTCAGAATAGAGTTGGCCAAAACTGGTACGGCTGCAAAACATCCCTTTAACTAGCCCCTCTGTGTGCAGAGCAGGACATAGGCTCATGCCCACTGTTTAATTCTGTTGTTTATAATGGCACAGTTTGTTAAGGAGAAGAAGTTCAGCCAGCATAACCTTCTGGCAACACTGCCGCAATGTTAGAACAAAACAAAACATTGCCTAGGAGGTGCCAAAGGCTGCAGACACACACCTCGTGGACACCTGTTGAGAGGGCCTTAGTTTGCCCTCACAAATCCACTTAGCCTTCCATTGACAGCGTCTGGGGCTTGAGCTGCAGTAAGGTATTTATGCGAAGGGTCTGGTCTGGGTTATGAGCACAGAGATCCAGGCCAGTGGACACAATGTCCTGTTCCAGTGGGTGCTGCACGTGTAGTCTGCCAGGCTGTGGGGGACCAGGTGTCCCTCTGTGAGTCAGGTGGTCTGCATACATTTCTCACAGCTACAGCTGTATAAGTTCTCTTGTCTCCACTCTTTCCTAAAAAAAAGTCAACAAAGCACCTTGGTTTTGCCTTAGGTGTAGTGCCAACCTGTCCAAGCACAGCGTTAAATTCCGTATGATTTAGAAAATGAGAGACAAGAAAATTTGGTTGGCTAGACCATGCAATGTAGGCTCAAAGGGTCTCATATACCCTTTTTTCCTATGTAACAGTGATAAAAATACATAGTTCCATGTGACAATGACACAATCGACGCAAGTATTTGAAGGTGGAGGCTGAAGATTTGAATATGGAGAGGGGTGTGGATGACTCTACTTGTGTCTGTTCTGTGTTGAGACTGTGTGCCTGTAGATTTAACCTTACACTGTGTTGCAACCAGGCACTGTAAGATTTCATGCACTGAGCCTTTGCACACAGCCCTACAGCAAAGCTGTGAGTGACTCAGATTTACAGTGCAATACTTCAGATTATGTGACTAGCCCACTGAGAGGTATGAGCCCATCATTAGTGCTGTACAGTGCAATACAATACCATAGGCCTCAATGTAAGTATTTTGTTACATTACATTACAGGCATTTAGCAGACGCTCTTATGCAGAGCGACTTACATCCATTACAGTTTTTTTTTACAATGTTGTCCACGTATACAGCTGGATATTTACTAAGGCAATTGTGGGTTAAGTACCTTGCCCGAGGGTACAACAGCAATGCCCCAAACCGGCAACCTTTCGGTCACAACTCCTGCTCCTTAACCACTATGCTAAACTGCCGCCTCTTTGGTTTAAATTGTTTCATTTTGAAAGATGCAGGGTGTATGCAGGGTGTCATGGTTTTCAGATGAAGTGAATGACCAGGACTGAGGTGATGTAAGCATTATCATAGATTACACTGCCCGGGGGAAGAACCCTGGATCAGTTTTAGGTTCTCTTTATATAGTAGTTGGAGTGGGGATTAGGTTTACCTAAGGTTCTGGGCATTAAGTATCTAGAGCAAGGCTGTGATTCATGCTGTCCTGTTACCCTCAGTGGAGTCTGACACTGATGAAACTGCCCCTGGTCTGATTGGCTGATCTGCTTGCTGGAGGGGTCGCTAGGAAACAGTGGGGTATCGTTGCACCTGTGAGAGATGCAGTCCCAACTAATTGCTAAGCCTTGTGAGCCAAGGGCAAAGATATCCCCAAGCTGTGCAGCCATGCAACCCTCTCCTTAAGAGTAACCTTCAAACTTTTTGAGAAATTTATTTTTATAAATAGATGATGGAGGGATTCATTGTTTGTATCATAAGAGCCCAGAAAGGTTTAGCTAAGGTGATTGTGGATTCATTGATGCAGTGCTGGAAATATGGTGTAGTGGTAAACAGCAGGGCTCGTAACCAAAAGGTTGCTGGTTCAATTCCCCACTGGGAGTACCGCTGCTGTATCTTTGGGCAAGGTGCTGAACCCAGATTTGCCTCAGTAAATATCCAGATGTATGAATGGGTAACATGTAAAATATTAAAAAATTGTAACCTATGTAAGTCTCTGCCATTGTCCCCCTGATGGTGGCATGAATTTCAACACTTCATCCATTCTGCCGAGTCCATCACTATCTTCAAGAAATCTGTAGACACAGCTCATCCAAGCCCACCTGATCCCCTGAAATAGTACCACATAAAACAATTTGTTATGTCTTAAACTTTCTTTTCCTTCAAAAAAATCTCAGATCTAATGGCTTAATGCACTCATATCTCTACTAGCTAGCTTGTACCTGGTTTGGCCAACTATTGAAACCAGGTGATGCAACACCTCTAATATTGTTGACTCCTTATATGGTTTTTCGCTTGTGTTGTACTCTGCCTCACTTGTAAGTCGCTTTGGATAAAAGCGTCTGCCAAATGAATAAATGTAAATGTAAGTTTGTCTGGACAGGAGGATCTGGAAAATGACAATAATGTAATGTTTGTGAATACTTTGCAATGACATCATCTTTTTTCAAGAGTACAGACAATGGTACATATTGCATTCATTGGGAGGGAAACCAAGACTGGTTGTGACAGTGCACATAACTACTAAACTAGAGTGCACTATGCACTGCTGCCCCTGCATGGGATGCTTAGAAGAATTAATCCCTATACAATTGCCAGAATTTTTCTGTTGTTTGAGTGAGAAATCCATGATAACAATAAAAAAAAAGTTCAATGATTGGTTAGCGTATTAGCCTTGTAGCGCTATTTCCCAAGGGAGCTCTCTCCAGGGCAGACTTGTGCCACTTTGAATTCAAACTTGCCATCTTTCTGATGTAAGAGCTGCTCTCTGATTTTTACCCCTCACTGCTAAATGACACAGTTACGGGATCACACCGTGAAGGAGCCTCGCTGTTTCGGGTTTGCAAGTTTCCCGCGGATCGCTCTGAGGTGTCAGCTGTTCGCGGTGCGGCTCCCTCTGGGGAGAGGGCGGAATGATTTGGGCACATGACTGTGCAGTGTTTTTTTTTGCCATGCCCGTTGGATGGTGCCAGCATGGGAATTTATGAGCGAGACAAGCATTCGGCCTCGCAAAGCAAGTGTTAGTGTGTGTGTGTGTGTGTGTGTGTGTGTGTGTGTGTGTGTGTGTGTGTGTGTGTGTGTGTGTGTGTGTGTGTGTGCGTGCGCTTTTGAAACTTTTCTGCCAGAGCAGCAGAATTCCAACAAGCCAACAATAACAGTGAGCCATTTTGCTTCTTTTGTGGGAAATGTTGAATGCCGCTGTTGCAGTGCCTCTGTTAGCATTCAGTGTTAGCATTCATTTTAAATATCTTATCATTTGGTATTACCCAATCATTTAGCATTCATTTCAAATATCTTTCAGATATGCTGTTATCTAAGATTGCTTTTGGTACATACGCCCTCATGGTAATACAAAATGCACATTATGCAGTATACAGCACAGTATCTACAAATGCGTGTGTGTGTGTGAGTGGGTGTGTGTGTGCGCGCGCTTGTGTGTGGCCGCGTGCGTGTACGCACAACATGCTCATACAAAGATAAAGCCCAGCATTGTGAAGGACACCATTAAATTTACACAATGAGACAACTGCGGTCAGTCTGGGGTCAGCGGGGCTGGCTGGCATGTTGAGCGGAGCCGGGTAATCAATTAGGTGAGAAATGGCACGGCCCTGTGGGAAATGGAGCTTGCAGTCTGGGCAGGAGGCACCTGCATTCTCGCAGTTTGTCCTCTAAAAATCCGCAGAACACGCCAAGTCACGAGCTGCAAGGACCCCATCCCTTGACACACACCCCCGCCCCCTTCTCTGCACCTACCCCAGCGTGTGCTGAGGTCATACTGTAGATTCGAAGCAAAGGGAGCATTTCTGAAATGAAATCCTTCTCCGTTACCACCTTTAATGTGATACAATATCACATACTTACATATTGTATTGCATTACATTACATTATATTATATAATACATTATATTACAGGTGGTAGTGTGGTATAGTGATAAGGAGCAGGGCTTGTAACCGAAAGTTTGCCAGTTTGATTCCCTGCTGGGGCACTGCCGTTGTGCCCTGGGGAAAGGTACTTAACCCAAGATTGCCTCAGTAAATATCCTGCTGTATGAATGGACCATATGTAAAATTATAACCTATGTAAGTCACCTTGGATAAGAGCATCTGCAAAATGGCTGTAATATTGTATTATTACATATGTTTTCATACACCTAACATTTTGGTTAATTGTAGAGTAAAATGAATGAATATTAACATATTTTATGAGGTATTATAGAATTTTGGTTTCTGTTTTGTAGAAGGATGATAATAACAAAGATATAGAATAGAAGAATAAACTTAATTAAAATTCTGTTTTGCCAAATCGTTATCAGTATGTTTCATTTCCACAGTGACATTCTCGGGCTGTTCCTAAGTCTTTGTCCAGATTGCAAGACTTAAAATGGAATTTCTTTTTTATTTTACTTTTGTAAAAATGACAAATGAAAAAAAAACTAGATTTTTGTAGTTTATGAAGTGCAGGTCATGATGGCATCTTCTCTCAGCTTCAGGACCTGTTGCCCACGACCCTTTGAAGGAGGAAGAAGCGTCAGGCTCGAAAAAAAAGGCTTTATTTTAAAGATTCATGCATTTTCGCTTTGGTTGTTTTGAGTTTGCATGACTCATCGGGTCATTAGCGACAATGACGAGGCACGGCTGGAGCCGCAAACCAGAAATAACACAGCTCGGCTGATTCCTGGGGAGGATGGCAGTGAAGTCTGACATTTCGTGCATAATTGCTACTCCTCCCAGCTGGGGTGTTTGCAGGGGGGTGTTAATCGACAAAGGGAAGAGGACGCAGGGCGGGGGTCCTTTCGTGTTTAGAGAAAAATTGTTGAGATGAATTTTATTTACCGTGCATCCTGGGAGTAGATAAAAACCTGAAAATGGAAGGAGGCTCGGAGCAGGCCTGTCTCTGTTGTGAAACATGAGACGCAGATTCACGTTCTGATCACAGCAAGGGAACGCTGTGTTGATGTCCTTTTCCTTCTCCCACCATGTGCACACCCCCCCCCAAAACACGCACCCACGCTGTCCAACTGGAGAGAATGAGTGTGGCTATTATACACAATGCTGAGAGCTGCAGAGATGTCATTGGAATGCTCAATGAGCCAATCGGATAGCCGTAGCCTTTTCTTGGACCTCATGTTTAGGAACGCTGTGGTTTTTTTTGGGAGGGGCAGGGCACGGGGGGGGCAGGCTCTGTCCCTTTACAAAGGCAAACATCAACAACCCCACCCTCTTTTAGGACTGAGGAATTTTCAGCCCACTGAGTCTCACTGACCTTGACAACAAAGAGACAGTTTCTGTCCTTTCTAGGCAGCGCAACAGAGGCCATTACAGTGTTTATCTTTCGCATTCCACCTGTGTGTTCTACGGCTTTGAAGCACTCCCCGTCTAACCTGCTGTCTAACCTGACCGCGGTTATGTAACCGTGACCGCAGCAGAAGACACTCACATGACTTCACAGACCATGGTGTTATCTCCTCTCCGATCGAACCTGTCGGTCGTGAACCTCAGAGAACCTGAAGAGTAACTGCTTGGCTTGGCTCAGCACAGTGTCAAGCAATGATCTGGCCTATTGAATGTGCTCTTCTCACGTTTTATGTTTGCTCTCGGGAGTTCTCACGCATTCGTGTTTTTGGTCGTCTGTGGCGACTGTGACTCATCAGGTCAGCAGCAACAGTGACAATGCGTGGATGTATTAGTAAACCTAGAATTAGCTCAGGGGAGATGGGAGATGAGAGCACTGTGTCTCAGAGTAAAACTTCATCCAGCTGGGATGGTGAGGCATGTGTGCGTGCGTGCGTGTGTGTGCGTGCGTGCGTGCGTGCATGCGTGTGTGTGTGTGTGCATGTGTGCATGTGTGCATGCGTGCATGCGTGCATGCGTGTGTGTCTGCCTGCTTATGCGTTACGGTGGGGGGGTCAGTGTCAGGAGAGTTGTCAATCAGGAGAGTTGCCTGTGCACTACATTGGCACTGACGTTGTTGTTTGTTTTAACAGATGGCAATGCAATTTTACTCACGTCTCTTACAGTTGTAAGAAGTGCACCTCACTGTCCAGGTTAATCTGTTATTCTGGAGCTGTGAAAAAAGGGTTGTTTGTGTATGCATACATATGTGCATGCATTTTTGTGTGTGTGTGTGTGTGTCTGTGTGTGTGTGTGTGTGCGTGTATGTGTGTGGGAAGTAGGGGAAAAATTCATTTGTATATAGAAATGCAGTATTCCCACAAGTCACAACATACCTGTTTACCAGGGTAAACAGCACTGGGAGGCCGTTTAAAATCTTTCACCTGACCCCGCTTTCAACCCGATGGCCCGAAGGTGGCCGAGGTGCTAAAAGGTGGAGCAGGAAAAAAAGCTCTCCCAGCTCCCAGCTCCCCAGCCCAATTAGAATGAAGTTAATCCTGTGCTAAAAAGTGCTGGCCTTTCCGTGTCTCTCCGGGTAAATAGCGTGAGCCGGAATAAAGCAAACCCGCCTCGGCTCATGTGAGCGTCTGACTCCGGCTTTCAAACGTGATCTGCGTTCTGGCAGTATCACATGCCTGACCGGTGGCTCTAACCCCTCAGGCATCATAATACGCACTCTTGAAATTCTCAGAAGACAAAGAAGGTAGCTCCTTGTAATCTCGAGTGATGAGGTTTTTCATCATACCATAAGACGCTCACAGATATGAAAATAAGGGCGTTTTCAAGAATACAGACATGCATTAAAGTGACAGGTCGTACTTCTTGTCTTGTGAATCAGGAGAGTTCCTTGTGTACCGCATTGGCATTGGCACTGACACTGTTGTTTGTTTTAACAGATGGCAGTGTAGTTTAACTGACATCCCATTGGCAGAGTGGTAAGGACTGCACCTCACTGTCTAGGTTAATCTGTTATTCTGGAGCTGTGTGGGTCTGTGTGTGTGTGTGTGTGTGTGTGTGTGTGTGTGTGTGTGTGTTTACCTGTGTGTGTGTGCATGTCTGCGTCTGTATGCCTGTATGTGTGTGTGTGTGTGTGTCTGCATCTGTATGCCTTTATGTGTGTGTGTGTGTCTGCATCTGTACGCCTGTATATGTGTGTGTGTGTGTGCGTGTGTGTGTGTGTGTCTGTGTCTGTATGCCTGTATGTAGTGTGTGTGTGTGTGTGTGTGTGTGTGTGTGTGTGTGAGTGTGTATGCCTGTATGACTGTGTGTGTGCGTGTGTGTGTATGTGTGTGTGTGTGTGTGTGTGTGCGTGTGTGTGTGTGTGTGTGTCTGCGTCTGTATGACTGTGTGTGTCTGCGTCTGTATGACTGTATGTGTGTGTGTGTGTGTGTGTCTGGATGCCTGTATGTGTATGTAGTGTGTGTGTGTGTGTGTGTATATGTCTGCGTCTGTATGCCTGTGTGTATGCCTGTGTGTGTGTGTGTGTGTGTATGTAGTGTGTGTGTGTGTGTGTGTGTGTGTCTGTGTGTGCCTGTGTGTATGCCTGTGTGTGTGTGTGTGTGTGTGTGTGTGTGTGTGTGTGTGTGAGAGAGAGAAAGAGAAGCAGGGCCGGTCACCTTGCCCCTGTGTCTCCTGTGGCCTTGTTAGCGACAGCCATACAGGTGTGATTGTTTCCACAGGTGACTCTGCTCCCTCCAGGTGCATCGGAGAATAACAAAATGTTCTCGTCTCCAGGTTCCCACGAGGAGCTGTCCGGTCGGATCAGGGAACGAGCGCACAGAGCTGACACCGCCTCTGCTGTTTCCTCATGCTCATTTCACACTGCTCCAAAGAGGGACTCAGTCCCAGCTGCGCAAACCCACTCCCCCAGCAACCCCGCCATCTTCTGGAGCTTTCTGAAGAGGAGGGGGAGCAGCTTTCCCTCAGTGTGCTCCGCTCGGAGGCGTCTGAGTGTGCGGGTGGGGTGTCCTTCTCTCACGCTCATCTCCTCCTCCGCCTCTCTGATGCATTCAGCACCTCACAGCACATGCAGACAAATGACAGTGCGTTATGGTTCTGTTGGGCAGCAGTGTGGTGTAGCAGTAAGAAGCAGGGCTTGTGACCGTAAGGTTGCTGGGTTAATTCCCACTAGCGCTCTGCTCTTTTACCCTTGGGCAAGGTGCTTAACCCACAGTTGCTTCAGTAAATATCCAGCTTTATAAATGGATGAAATTGTTAGTCACTCTGCATGAGACTGTCTGACAATAATGTAATGCTATATAATGGTGTGGCATAGTGGTACGGAGCAGGGCTTGTGACCAAAAGATTGATTCGATTCCTGGCTGGGGCACTGTTTTACCCCTGGACAAGGTACTTAACCCACAATTGCTTCGGTAAACATCCAGCTTTATAAATAGACAAAATTGTAAATCGCTCTGCGTAAGTGTTTATGAAGTGACAATAATGTAATGCTGTATAATAACAGATGTAATGCTATATAATAACGGATGTATTTCTATATACTAACAGCGCAGACAGCCCTCCTCTCAGCCCACTCAGCTCACAGGGTCAAGGCCAGAGTATCACAGTATCGATGGGCCACAGTGCCAGTTTCCTGTTTTTCTGTCACCCGTGTGGGTTTCAGATTGACTGATCCTGTCATTATGCGATTGAGGATTAAACTTTTTTTTTGTTGTTTTTTTGTTGGTTTTTGTTTTTTTTGCCTCCTAATCTGTCACTGCTTCCGCTCTCTGTGTAATTACCGCCCCGCCGTTGATGTGACATCTCCGGTTGCCATAGCGTTGAATTAAACCCTCCCAGGCAACACAGGCAGGTGCTCACCTGATACGGTTTTTTTTTATCAGCACTGTGGATCAACCTGTGGGTTTCGACACTCCGGTGAAAGAAATGAAGGCTCACATTCTGGCCTTGGAAAAATGCCCTGTAGTAAAGACAGATTACTGCTTATCATCAGAATTGCTATTACTTTCAGTTTTCCTGTGCAATGCGGTTTGGAGAAGAATGGTCTTTGAGATTCATTTCCAGTGGCCTTCTGGTGTGAAGTATCTTTATGTCTACTGGAATGAGGGAATGTGCTTGGTTTGTCATTTGTAGCATCTGTAGATACCAGCTTAATGCCTTGACGAAGGCAAAATCAAAAGGACGTCAAAACAAACTGGGCATACATTATATTCTTTTTATCTTTTACATTACCTTACATTGCATTCATTTAGCAGACACTTTTATCCAGAGTGACTTCCAACACAAAAGAACAGAAGTGTATCCATTCAAGTTGAATGAGCAACAGTGTCAGACCAGACTAACAACACTCCCATACCAGTGAGTGAGAGCGTAACACTATTCAAGCCCTACCACAAGTTAACTTGTGGTACTTGACAAGACAAGGAAAGCCAAGTGTACTACCATACATCAGTCCCTAGATACATCAGTCACTAGATTACAGAATCAGTCACTACACCACAGAATAATTTTAAAAATAAGAATTCTTTTTTTACACATTTAATTCCTCTAGATACACTCTGTCCAATGCAACCTGCTTAATTAAGGTTGAGCTTAAGAGCGCTGGGCCCGTTAGCAGAGGCAGCGCCAGCCGATAAGCCGTCAGCTCCAGTAATTAAACTTGTATAATACTGCTGATGGGCCTGGTGACAGCATCCACTCCAGATTTAGCACAGTAATCTATCTGAAAGGGTTTCTGGGAAAAAAAACAGCGTGTGTGTGTGTGTGTGTGTGTGTGTGTGTGCGTGTGTGTGTGTGTTAAAGATGCCTACGCCTTCACAGGCCTTGAACCATCACCATCTCAGCTGACCCAACCACAAGCAGCGAAGAACGAGGCTTGACAGATTTGAGGGATTAGTCCGAATGTCAATTTAAAATACAATGCAGACCGAACTTTCACAATTTAAGCTGCTTCTGATTGGGGTTGGGGGTGGGGGGGGGAGGGAGAGGGACGATGGGAGTTATGACAGACTTCTGGAAATATTGCACAATGAGATCATATCAATCCCATTTCCGCTGAAACACAGGAAAGAGGAGTCACACCACTGACGCACGTCCCGGTCTGTTCGAAATCCGACAGGATTCACGACGGTCAGGGGATCCATCTGCACGTGACGTTTCATTCACGATTCGGGCTCTGCGAGTTTCAGGGAATTATAAGGGACATCCTTATTTTTTCATTGCATCTTGCTCGTCACAATGAAAGGATTCCTTATCTCCTAACAGAATGTCCTCTGTTCACAGGCCAGTCACCTAAGAAGAATGCCAGTCAGTTTGGTTTGTCTGTGATTAGAGCAAATCAGCTGATTGGTAAAGTCATGCAGGGTGTGTGTGTGTGTGTGTGTGTCTCTGTGTGTTTGTGCTGAGGAGGAGCTGACAGATCGATACCCATACTTTCAGAGCTGCACAAGAGGAACCAGTTCTTTCAAGGTCTGTCAGAGCTGTAGGTGATGAGGGATCAACTTTTAATTCAGGCACACACAGACTGATTTCAACTGTTCAAACCAAAATTAATGAAAAAAAAAACAGTTTTTTGAAAAAACATAATTTCCATGTATTTTCAAATTTCAAATATTTCTTTTTTTTTTTTTTCAAAATTAAAGACAGATGATTGGTCAAATTCCAGGATGGGTGTGTCAGTGGTGGCAGAAGTGAAAACTGAAGGGTGATTTCCAGAGATGAAATGAAAAGGACACGAAATAAAGTGCAAATAAACATAAAGTATTGTATAAACAGGAAGTGCCCATATTCTTATATACTGTACTCCTCTGTGGGCTTTCCCCATTTTTCCACTTTTCTGTGGTGTTTATTTTTTTGCCTTTATCTGGCCTGGCCTTTACAGAAACCCCTAAAACTCCCCCCTCGACTACAAAAACCCCTAAAACTCACCCCCATTCCTACGGGCCTTTATCCTCACCCTCTACTCCTCCTCATCCTCCCGCTCATCCTCTTCTCCGCCACTCCTACAGACTGCCCTCCTCCTCTCCCTAATCTAGCATCATGCTAGTGTACTCCTCTCCTACTCCCCCCTCCCACAACTTCAACCTTGCTGTTACACCTCCTCCTCTTCTCCCCCTTTCTGCTCCAGACCCCCCCACACACACACACAACTTCAACCTCGTTGTTACTCCTTATCGTCTTATCCTTATACTTATCTTCTCCCCCTCTCCTCTGGGCTACACTCCTCCTGTAACTTATCTAGCATCATGCTAGTCCCTTCTCCTCCTACTCCTCCTCTCTGTCTCACCCCCAACTTCAACCTCACTGATAGCCCTCCTCCTCTTCTCCCCCTTCAGCCGCCTCGCTGATGTTCTGGACTCCAGAGCGGCGGTGATTATGACCGCCTCATTTCCCCACTTCACACAGTCACATGCGGCGTCACGTCCTTCTCCTGCCCACTCGCCTCCCACCGGCTCACACTCCCGCTGCTCGCTGCGCCACGGGAAACCTGGAGATCTGGCCCTCGTAACGACGGCCGGGAATCACAGTAATCCATTTCAAACGTCTGCAGGCCGAGATTACGGACCGTGCAAACTGGGAGTGATTAAGACTTTCAGAGAGAACAGCGGAGAGTCGAAGAGAACAGTGCTGTTTGACTGCTCCGTTCGCTTTGCTTTTGTTCGCCTTGAGGGTATAAGCAACCACAGCTGTCGTGGCCGTTCTCAAAGGTTGCAAACGTCTTCACACTAATTCACAACTTTGCAACAATTCACTCGGTTAAAATTTTCATGAGTCTGTAACACTTGGCTAAGCTATGCTCGGTATGCAGACCACATGATGAGCATTGAGGCGGTGAATGATTGGAATGAACTGCTGTCTGGTCAGACCTGGTCAGATCGCTCACTCTGTCCCGTCCCAGGCTCTGGTTAGAACAAGCCACAACGACCAGCAGGGATTAAACACAGCAGAGCGTGCTGGGGCTTTTGAGCGATCTCTCCCAATGGCCAACTCCCCTCGTGGGGGTGACATGGGGGGGGTAATCTCTGCAGAAAGTCCGTTCCATGCCTGGCACGGCGGTGGGAAATTCCATTCACGTGTTGGGTAACAATGAAGTGAAAGTGAAAATGAAACGTGGAGCTGGAAATCCCGTGGAAAATCACCTTGGAAACTGTGGAAGTCAGGAGTCTTGGATCAGCATTGTGGCTCATGGAATGCCTGGAGGGCTGCTGGCTGTTTCTGTTTTGTTCAGCGTTTTTGGCGAGGTCTTCCTGAAAAACTCCAATGTAAATGCTTGCACTCCTCTGTTTCTTTCATTTCCTTTATTTCAAACATTTAATAGGTTTATGGGATACCCGGTATGTTTGGGGTGGGGGTGGGGGGGGGCATCTCCCATGGGATTACATTACATTACATCGTATTATAATACATTATATTACATTCATTTAGCAGACTCTGTTATCGAAAGTGACTTCCAACGTAAGACAACAGAAGTGTATACATTCAAGCTGAATGAGCAAAAGTGTCAGACGAAGCTAACACACTGCCAGACCAGCAAGTGTGAACATAACACTAGTCCTACCACAAGTTAACTTGTGCAACCTGGCTAGACAGCCTAGAAACTGGGGTGTGAGCGGGACAACATAATTCCTCCTGAAATCTTCTTCCTGGGCTGCAAATACCCCTGCCCAGCATTGCAGGAGAGTCTGAATTTTCTGATTCTGCTTGGGTGTGTGGCCCTTCATTTCTGGGAGGTAGAGGGTGCCTGACAGATTCCCACCTTGACCTCCACCTCACCTGGACATAGGTTCCTCCATGTACCCGTTTAGGATCAATGTGAGTCATAGTCGCCGGGGGTGCCTCTGGTGTATTATAAGGGGGTAGCACCTCACATTTAAAATTCAGAGGGGAACCCACCCCTCTTTTACTCGCACAAGGGTGCAAACCATCTTGCATTTCCCTCCACTGTCCATGTCTACCAGTATGCCATAGTCATCATCCATCTGTAAGCCCTGGTCCAGTTGAGCCCACCAGAGAACCTTAGAATGGGTTTGCACTGCCCTGGGGTCCTGGTGAGTCAATCAGGTGCTTCCCACCTGAGCATGAGACTGCTGTTGGGTTTGAATACACCCTAAATGCCCACCCCCATCTCATCAAACACCCCTTAACCCAGTCAGTTGGCAGTAAATGTGAGGGTACCCAGCTGTACCATCCTGAAATTCTCGTCAATTCTGTGAAATGATGTTTATTCCAAACACCCTGTGTTCAAAACCCATGCAATCAATCTGGATGATAATTACTGCCTTTCCAGTATGCTGACTCCCGTGACAATGAGATCCAGCACCAGGAATGGACTCTGCAGGCCATTGGTGCCTTTAAGATGAGCTATGAACGGGTGGGCAACCGATCCAGTTTAATCCAGCTCTGTGAAAAAAAACAAGGCTGAACATTATTTAACTTTGTTTTATTGTCATTTAGCAGACACCCTTATCCAGAGCGACTTTCATAGGTCACAGTTTTTACATGTTATCCATTTATACAGCTGGATATTTACACAGGCAATTCTGGGTTAAGTACCTTGCCCAAGGGTACAACGGAAGTGCCCCAGCAGGGAATCGAACCAGCAACCTTTCAGTCACAAGCCCTGCTCCTTTCCACCATGCCACTCTGTACACATTATTACTGAATAAATATTATCATACTGCATCTAGAATTCAATGCACCTTTACTTCCCCTGCCTCTGCCTTAATCTAGGGACAGGTTCCCAACACAGATGGATGCTTGGGGCTACTCTCACCAGATGGTTCCTCTATTTCCACGGTTGTGTGCCCACCAGTCATCAGGGGGTTCCCATTTAACAAGGTCTGATGAGGATGACGTTGTGGGTACTGGTGCTGGACACGCCTCACCCATTCACACTCCAGACAGATGGGTCTCTGCTGGGGGGGTCCCAGTGAAACGAGACAGTCAACCTGCCACCAGATGGGACACCACAGTGGCTGTCCTGCACTCCCCTCCACGGGCGCGGGGGCGGCTGGCTTCTCAGGCTCTGAGATACCTGCTGCCTCCACTCCGGTAAGGAGCCTCCTGTTCCACTAAAGCTGATACAAAACACCAACTGCAGAACTCTCAATGCATGAGCAACGGTAATCAACAGTAATCAATAATATGGTTAGCAAGATAGCTGCCCTGCTAACCTGCTCTTCTCCTCTCTCCTCAGACCATGCTTAAATAAACCCTTCCGCGCCTCCCACACCCAGCTACACGAGTGCAGAGGAAGTTACATTACATTATTACCATTTAGCAGATGCTCTTATCCAAAGCAACTTACATAGGTTACAGTTTTTACACGTTATCCATTTATACAGCTGGACACTTACAGAGGCAGTTCTGGGTTAAGTACCTGGCCTAAGGATATAGTAGCAGTGCCCAAGCAGGGACTTGAACCAGCAACCTTTCGGTTACAAGCCCTGCCCCCTACCACTAGGCTACTCCACCACCACACATATCCAGAAAGTTTACAATACATGGTGCAATAGAGGACAAAAAGCATGTCCCTTTTCCCCAATGCATGGCGGAGCGTGTGGAGTTTCATACTCTGGGAACAGACCCAGCGTTGAGTCCGGGCTCCGGGACGCCTGAACAAAGGCCCCTGTGATCGCTCGAGCGACTCCGGTGACAGGGGAGTGCAGGAACGGGCACGCCACCCTGTCTGGTGACTGACTTCCCCCCCTCAAAGTTATGTAAGTCCTCTCAGCCACAGAGGAGTCTGGACGAGGCCATCGCCCATCTACCACAGGGACCCTTTGTCCAACGTAAAGCGAATTAAATAATTAAACCTCGAGGGCCCGTTACAGGTCTCCCAGCCCCGAGAGAAGGAGTCAGTGGCCTGAAATGCCTGGGCCCCACTGCCAGCCTTCACTGGCAAGAGCTACTCTGCAGCATCTAGAAAATACAAACTTTCGGTTGAGCTGTGTAGACTTATTTGTCATCTTTGGGGCATTGCTGCTGGGATCTGATCATCAAGTGAGGCCGGGCAGCAGTGTAGCGTAGTGGTAAGGAGCAGGGCTCGTAACAGAAAGGTTGCTGGTTCCATGCCCTGCTGGGGCACTGCTGATGTACCCTTGCACAAGGTATTTCACCCAAAACTGCTTCCCCAGCTATATACATGGATAGCATGTAAAAGTTGTAACCTATGTGAGTCACTCTGGATAAGATCGTCTGCTAAATGACAGTAATGTCATGTAATAATCAGAGTCTGTTTCAGAGTCCAACAACCAGGCGGGGAGTTCTGGAGCTTTTTGGGGACACTGTGTCACTAGCAGTTGATCTGTTATCCTCACTGCAGGTCATTTGAGTTTCCATCTAAATTCAGTTAAAGCAATAAGACTGCTCAAAAAAGAAAGGTTTGGGCTAAAAACAAGAACACTTGCAGCCCTTGAAGGCTTGGCTGGACAGCAGCTGCATTACACTGAGCAATGACAAAGCATGCTGTCATGTCAGGCCTCACACAGACAGAGCCTCTCTGTAGGGGTCCTGCAAACGCTGCAAGCAGACTGCGCAGACATGCGCGGAGGTGCACTAAATCTGTCCTGCCAGGCTGCAAGACTCATTGCTGTGCACTGCTGAGGCTGTCTTGGGTTGCGGCAGGTGCAGATGTTTAGGCCAGCTCGCTGGAGGGATTTTGGCCAGCCAGTAAACACCCTGTGACTGTCTGAGTCCCTGGTGCCAAGACTTAGTACACAACCTGTGTGTATGTGTGTGTGTGTGTGTGTCCGTGTGTGTGTGTCTGTCTGTCTGTCTGTCTCTGA
>CM032884.1:5687500-5727500 GCA_019176425.1 Megalops atlanticus | reverse complement strand
TCTCCAGCCCACACCTCTCCTACTCCTCTCATTCTCCCCCTCATGCACTCACTCCAAGCCCCGGTGCTGGAGCCGGTCCCTGGGTAATTAGCTGTCAGCTATTAATTAGCCTACGGTGAACAATGCACTCCCCCCTCCCCCGCCCCCTCCGCCTCCCCCCACAGGTTCATTAAAATTCGGTAAAGGTGTCATTGATCAGCACGACAGGGCAGGTGAGGGGCGAGGCTGATTTGCACCAGGACAGGGAGTAGTCCCAGAGGTAATAAGTAGTCTCTGACAGACACGCCGGGCTGTGTGTGGACCCAGAGGTACAAGGAATACTGACCATGTTTGCGCACTGTCCCCACTCTCCTTTCGCCCTTCAGGATGGGAGGAAGAGATGGAAAGTCCCTGCGCCCCAGTGTTCCGCGTCTTTACCCTGTCAATCCCCTAGCTTTATAATTCCATAAGGGGCTATGCAGTGTACCAGAGAGCCACCTGTTTCCCCATGCATTAGGGTCTCTTAACTGATTATGAGTATGGGCCTCACTTTACAACAGCCTAAAGACTGTTTAGGCGTTCTCTGAACATGATAAATGACAGCTAAATTATCATACAGACATCTTTGGTCAATAGTTTTTCAGCTAAAAATATGACACTTATGACAGGAGAATTGTTTGTGAGACTCAGTCTTTACTTTTAGGCAAAATCTTTTTGGCGATTACAGCGCCCTGATACTCCTGATATTTTAACACATACAGTACCAGTCAAAGGTTTGGACACACCTGATTAAGATAATGTTCAAAGACATTTTGATCTAAAGACTTATGCTTAAATGCTTGAAATGTGTTTCTTAGACAAATATAAACAGTGAAATTGATGTCTATGTATGAATTTCTTTCCAAAAAAACATTTTAATTAGAAAATATATATCTTTGGCTACTTTGAAGAATCTAAAATATAGCATAGTTTTCATTTGTTTAACACTATTTTGGTCACTGCATGGTCACTTTTTTGGACCAAACCTTTGACTGATACTGTAGGTTTCAGCAGGTTTCAGCAGGGTTTATAAAAAATCAATGGCACAAATTTTGCATGTTTAATGGATATGACAGAGTACATAAATACATAAATAGTTAATGACATAGCATGGTCAAGATGTTTAGGATTTTGGAAAACAACTACATCAGCCTTGCTATCCTGAAGCAGCATTTTTGCGCATTAGTTAGGAAATGTTTACAATGGTACACCCTTGGATGAATCACTTTGCAGCATCTTTCTTCTCGCAGACACTTTGTTCCAAGCCCCAGATGATAAACAAGCAGATTGCTGCCGTCATGTAATGCATAACCTGCCACAGATCGCCGGGACTCTGAAAAGCGATCTCCCACAGAGCTGTCCCAGGCAGGACCCGTCTCAGACGTCCCAGATGAGGAGGCCTCCTCAGGCCGCCCGATTCTGGAGGGAGGCCAAGCACGGTGTTACATAACCAGACAGCGGCGTCGATGAATGCATGAGCTCTGATAATATCATCAGGGTGAGCAGGGTGACTTTCTGAGGGGCACAGTGACGTAACAAATAACAGGGTACATTCTAAAGTAGGGCGTGTGTGTGTGTGTTTGTGTGTGTGTGTGTGTATGTGTGTGTGTGTGTGTGTGTGTGTGTGTGCGTCTGTGTGTGTGTGTATGTGTGTGTGTGTGTGTGCGTGTGTGTGCGTGTGTGTGAGTGTGTGTGTCTGTGTGTGTCTGTGTGTGTGAGTGTGTGTCCATGTGTTTGTGTGTGAGTGTGAGTGTGTTTGCATATGTGTGTGCATGTCCAATTGTCCAATACACACATGTGTGAATGCATGTGCATGCACGTCTGTATGTGTGTAAGTGTGTGTACATGTGTACATACACATGTTGGTGTGTGTATGTGAATTTGCATGTGTGTGTGCGTTACATGCGTATACTGTACATGTATGTGCATAGAATAAGAGAGTGTCTTTTGAGCAGAGATCTCCTGCTGTGTCAGGAATCCGGCAGGGCTTTGATCAGCTCCTCAGGGCTGGTTCTGGAATACAGGGTGGCGGACCGTTCCATACCACGCCACGAAACAAAGTCCTGGGAGACAGAGCCGACCAATCAGCGCCCCTCCCATTGTACAGCATCCCCTCACATTCTATGCCTCCTCCTGGTCCCATTGTTAGAGGAACGCTTGCATGAAAACCTCACAAAGGAACGTTGTGTAAGCTGAAGCCTCTGATGATTTTTACACCGCTAATTGTGACTTCAATTCCAGGAGACAGGTCCCTGTAATGCTTGGTTGGGGTCCAGTACAGAACAGAGGGCTCTTGACGTCAGACAGCCCACCGCCTGGGTCATTATACTGATAAATTATTATGGGATTTCTGTATCAGGATTGAGATATTTTGAAACTTTGATCCAATATTTTACTGGACATTGTAAATGTCACAAGTTGTATGACTATATTACATAACATGATATGTTAAATTTTAACTAAAAAGAGAAAATTTGTGTGTGTGTGTGTGTGTGTGTGTGTGTGTGTGTGTGTGTGTGTGTGTGTGTGTGTCTACATACATACACATACAGCACACATACATACACGCAGAAATGTAATTTAATACATAAATTTTCCACTCACAGTCTCAGAAGAGCACAGTGAGATATCTTTGCCCCAGGAGCACTCAGGACAGTATGCTTCATGTGACATTAATGACAGACACAAACTTCTGCAAGAGATATAAGCGACTTTCTGTTGGTCCAGTCCCTTAGCATCAATTAGCAGCATACACAGCAGAGAGTAAACCATTATCTTTATATACTGCACAGTCGAGCTTATTGAGTACTTTTTTCAGATAAGGATAGATGTGCTATTTTGGATTTATTAGATTAACTCTGACCTTTCCTTCATCTCCATATGATACATAGACGGCTGTGTTTTCTGAACACCATGTCCTCAAATCACCTGCTTTGCAAATTGTAATGTAATCTAAAGCGAGGGAGAGGAACCCATGACCATCTGAACAGCTGAAACCATACAGATTGGCTCAATAAAATAACCGCGTGAATGTATTTTAAGAAACAAACAGTCCGATGTCAGGATACAATAGAACATCTATAGGCTGTATATTGAAAGGGATATACTCACAACTTTGTTAATATTACACCATTAAATGTACTTTCATGCTTTGGAGAAACCTTGTGCGCAGGGACTAGTATTGTGTAGCTATTGTTCTATGCATCAACCATTTAGAGAGCTTGGTTTTCACAAGACCAGCTCAGCTAAGCTCTTTGCTCCATGTAAACATTCCTCTGTGCTTTCTCACCTGCTACCCCATTTTATTATTATTATTATTATTATTATTATTATTATTATTATATCGTCCTATATTGCCAAGTTACTTCTCTGCACAGGCATTATTGGCTGGCTAACTTCTCAGAATACCCTTGGTTTTTGACCCACCTGCAAGCGTCTGCGGTCAAGGATTGGGGTTAAGTCAGGATCTCAGTGATAAGTGCATTAGCCAGGTTAACTGGGCTGCTTCCTCTGGCCTGATGGAGTACAGAGGCCAGGTGTATCTGTCAGGTGGTGGTTTTCCATTCACCCCCCCCAGCCCCTACCACCCCCCATCCCATCTGGAGGGGAGGCACTACCAAAACTACTCTGTCTTGAGACAGGCGTGGCATTGGAAATGTCTACTGTTTCCTCCTGCAAAGGGTACAAACATGATTGTTGAGCTGTCAACTTTGTTGATGCCATGAAATTGTATATAAAAATTTTCCTCTCCACTATTTTTTGATTGATTCTACTACTGACAATTTCATCATTGTTTTTTTTTCAATACTATTGTACATTTAACTTGACAGTTAGCATATAATTTCCCAGTGGTTATGGACAAATGACAATTTCAATAGAAGTCACTTGCTTCATAAATTGTGCTACCCTTAAAACACAGTAACATTGCAATGGAAGTATGCTGTCATTATGAGATTACCATCCTAAACCATTTCCACATTCAGCTCTTTTTTATTTGCTGAAGTGATTCTTACAGTGTTATTGTTCCGAATGGACATAGTGTGTAATTATTACATTACACTGTAAGCAGGTTTTTTTTTCTGAGGGCACTGTTTTGTTTAATCTCCCTTTACTGAACAAAATGGAAAATCCCAGACTGAGAATAAGTGGGTACTTTTCCACTGCACTGACACTGTGGAGAAATAGCACTAGTGTCTTAATCCTGTTATCTCTGTCCTCACGCAATCTGGCCCTCGTCCAGCTTCCTCCACACCAGCACAGCCCCATTTGAGAGGATTGCAGCAGGTCAATGACAGCCGCACTGCGCTGGGATCAATTTAAGCGACTCGAACACAGATAATAGACAATGACACAAAAAAAAAAATCTTGGTTTCTCTCTTGCCGATAACAAGCAGAAGAACAAACATTTGAGAATGACCAACAAGATCAGAATGTTCAGTCAGGAATTTTGGGGGGTGAGGGAGGAGGAGTTTTAAGGGAGAACACAAGACACTTGAGTGGAAAGTCCATTTTGGAGAGAAGTTGCGACAGATCTATTATTAGGACGTCTCGAGCAAGAGGGAGGAGGGCACCTGCAGGTTAAAGTCCATACATTCCTGTGTTTTTGCCATTCTGTCCTTCGCCGTCCCAATCAGAGAAATTACATACGCCGGTCTTCCGTAAAGGTTCTCGGCGCAGAACCGTTCGCATGTGTGCCCCGTTAACAGGGGACACACGCTGTTCCTGGCCGACACTGCCCGTGGGAACGGGCATTGTCCAGAACACTGAGTCCCATTGTGACGCCATAAACTCCGATGCCATGAGTCAGGGGTTTTTGAGCGTGAGCCCAGAGCCCTAATTCATTTCAGTGCTCCACCATAATTTATAAACAGCTGAGTGTTTGAAAACCATTGAATTATACAGCACTTTTTTGGGTGCGTTCTGTGAAGCTGCAGCGAGCGGGCTTTGCTTTGGACGCCCGTTCTCTTGGTGAGAGCCAAGCAAGCCCCACTTGTGTTGCAACCCACCGTGTGACTATGGAGCTGCCTCACGCGGAATATGAATATGACCACTGAATATGAGCATATAAATTACCAACATGTATCACTGTGCTGGGGTTCCAGAGTAGCTTAGCAGTTAAGGCACTTGCTCTGCCCTGCAGCCTGGGTCTGAACTTAGCCATGTCATTTGCTATGCAAAAAACCAAGCCCATTGGCTACTAGTGAGTGAATTTGAGAATTGCATTCATCCTACCCCTGTGAGTGAAGAGGTTCTTACAGTGAGATGAGTCTACTGCTGTATACCATGGGAAATTCCAAAAATAGAGTTGCCCTAAAGGGGGAAAAAACATAAAAAAGTGATTTTGCACACTGATTGGGTGATTGTTACACATTCACTTTTTCTCCTAAATGACTACTTACTACATCTCCATTATGGTGTCACCTGCTACAGCAGGTAATTGTCTTCATCAGGAAACACAAGAAGGCTGCAAAATGACAACTTTGTCAATAACAAATTGTCTGTCTTAAGAAAACAAACAAAGGCGCAAAGGCATCATGGGATATCCGATCAATGTTTGAACCCTAGCTCCCATTCAGACTCCTCTGCCACACGTACCAGCCATTACAGCTCTGTGTCATTTACCCCAACTCTGAGCTCATCAGCAGCACCCCGTTGCTGGTTCTCTTTAATCTCCAATCCCTGATGTATATTTGCACACACAGAAGCCTGCTATTTCGCAGTTGTTTTTGTCATGAGATTAGACTGAGGGCTTGCACGAACTGGGTATGTAAGCTCATGTGGTCTTGTCACACCCATTTTAATCGGCCCAAGCCTCCGGCTGTTGGGTGCATGCAGAGGGTCAGTGATGGATAAGAAAACCCAATGAGATGCTGAGCCACCCAAGCCCTTGTGTGAGAATGCAGAGGGTCCGGGCCTGTGGATCAGGCAGTCAGACTAACTGCATGGCAGTGTGGCCATAGCAATTAAAGAACTGGGTTTGTAACACAGAGGTTCCAGGTTCACATCTTAGGTGGGGCACTGCAGTGTACCCTTGAGCAATTTACTTAATCTGAATTGCTTCTATAAATATCCGGCTGTATAAATGGATACAATGTAGAAAAACGTAAGTTGTTAAGCAAGCCTGCTAAGCAAATAAATGAAGAATATTTACCCCCACCTGCAACCTTTTGATGTCTCATAATAATAGGTCACCACCCCATGAATTCAGAGCATGCATTAGTCATGGTGAAGTATGTATTGCTGTATTTTTCTTCTGACCCATTTAGGCCCAGACACAGTGAGATTCATTTTGTGAAGTTCATCCAAAGGGGAGAGGAGTCACTTTGAGATTCATCCACAGTGAAGGGGATTCATTGTGAGATTCATCCACAGCGAGGCAGATTCATTTTGAGACTCATCCACAACGGGGGAGAACCATTTTAAGATTCATCCATAGTGACAGAGAGTTATCTTGAGATTCAGGCCTATGCAGATGCAGCACAGGCTGGTTTACACTGACTGTATATTTAGGTGAAAACCTCATCATCATATATCCCACTGGGTTTTCAGCCTTCAACTTTCATGGCTTCTAAGGTGAAGACTGGAGGTACCCCCAGTGCCTCTTCATGGCATATAGAGCACAGAGTTCGCTTTCGTTTGACAGCTAAAAGATCATCTGTCTTTTTCTCTTGTTCGCTCCATTTCTCTCTGTAAACATTTACCTTTCCCTCTTGTTACCAAGTTCTGCTTTTGGTGACCTATAGCTGGGGACTGATTATTCCATGCAAGGCACACAGAGTGCTTCTTAACAGCCTGCTTTACAATATCAGTTTATGGGACTAAGGCTGGACTAAAGACTGAATCATCTTCAGGGAGATACAACTATTGTCCATATGGCATCTGTTTTTGGTGCATGATGGGACACGTAGTGTGAAAAAAGTTGCAGTTGATGTGTATGCGTGTGGGATTGCATTCACAACACCCCATTCAAGGTTGTTGTGGAGAGGCAAGCCTAATGTACAAATGGTAATATGAAAAAGAGGGGAAAATGCATAAAAAAACATAAATAAAAACCCCACTATGAGCTTATCCTAGTCACTTAATCAACACAGTGGAGAGCAGCTGTATACACAGGCTGTCCAAACAGGCACTGCCTGTAGAAGACAGTCATCAAAACATGTTGCAGATACATCCACTTTCATTCTCTTTTCTCTTGAGTTCTGTTGTGCTGTGTATTGAGACTAAGTATGCACTTACCAAGCACTAATAGATGTCTGTTTCCAAAAACAGCTCCTCTCCACGCTATTGATTGCATGTCTACTTTTCCCTTTAGCCACCTATTTTTTCTACTGCCTATGTTCCCTCCAATAATGTTCCTCACTGTAGTTATGTGAAGGTGACCTCTTATGCTGTTCCTCTATGTGGAGAGGAAAGGGTAGATATGAACTTTACGTAAGAAGCAGTGAGAGGCAATTTGGATTACTACAGCATTTAGGTTTTCAAGGGGTCTGCAAAGGCCAGCGTTTTTCCCCCTCCCAGTCAAGCACAGCGGATATATTTGGGGCACAGACGCAAACAAATTAATCCTCTTAAAATGAAATCAAATGTGAGGTACCCCACCACCTCAACGGGACTTATGGGATCGTTACATAAGAAAATTATGGAGCCAGTTAGCGGAATGGAATTCAAGCAGACCAGAAGCTTAGCACGCTGAGGGGGGAACCAACCAAGGGACACCTTGCTTCAGGAGGGTTTTGTGGCTTGCGTGTGTGTGTGTGTGTGTGTGTGTGTGTGTGTGTGTGTGTGTGTGTGTGTGTGTCCGTGTGTGTGTGTGTGTGTGTGTGTGTGTGTGTGTGTGTGTGTGTGTGTGCATGTGTGTGTGTGTGTGTGTATATGTGTCCGTGTGTGCGTGTGTATGTGTGTGTGTGTGTGTGTGTGTGTGTGTGTGTGTGTGTGTGTCCGTGTGTGCTGTACACGAGTTTGTTCATGAGGTCTGGACCCCTATGTCCATATGGGACCTTCTCACTCAGTAAGGCACCCATTGACCTGACCTGCCCGTCTCGTGCTGGGATCCCGTCCAGGGACACACCTTCCTGCCCGCTCATATGATCGCCAGTGGCCATTACGCAAAGGCCTGCATAACCAGCCCC
This sequence comes from Megalops atlanticus, assembly GCA_019176425.1. NCBI lineage: Eukaryota > Metazoa > Chordata > Actinopteri > Elopiformes > Megalopidae > Megalops > Megalops atlanticus. Next base: position 5,719,353 of record CM032884.1, on the reverse strand, counting down.
ATTCATCATGCAGCACGTTCCAGTTGAGCAACTTCGGCTCTACCACATTATTCCCCATTTTGGCTCAGGCCATGCAGTTTCTCCCCCACTATGCATGTCATAATGGCCTGGTCATGCGACCGGGCCATGCAGGAATCCTTTGAGCCTCGGCTCTGGTGGAACACTAGCATGTCCAATCCCATGCAGTAGTGTTTCTTGGTTTGATCCCCATGGGAACTTTGGACCTGCACAGCCCTGCCTTAAGCTCCCTCTCCTCATTATAGTGCATTAACATTATGTACGCTTAATGTGCATTTAGCCCGTTGCACATATTTGGCATGTGGTTTGAACTCTTTGGGGGGGTTTGGGTTAACCTTGCCGCCATTATATAAGTGTGAGAGTGGAGTTCAAACAGGCTAGCCGTTGGCCCTGCTCAACAGATGAACTGTGTTACTGCGTCTGTGGGCATGTGTAATGTAGCAAAAGAGGCAGTGTCTCAGATTCTAGATGTTCGGATTACTCTACCCTAGATGTCTGGATTACTCTACTGCAACCAGGCTACTCCGCCTTAAAATAATTTCCCCTGCACAGAGTCAACACAGAGCAATCAAATACTCCACAGAAAACTAAGATTTTAAAGAAGAATATCATTAGTGACATTACATTAAATTCATTTACTAGACACACTTCCAGCACAAAAGAACAGAAGTCTATCCATCCAAGTTAAATGAGCAACAGTGTCAGACCAGGCTAACAACACTCCCAAACCAGTGAGTGGAAGCACAGTATCATTCAAGCAATACCACAGGTTAACTTATGCTAATCTGAAGCTAGACAATGCACCTAAATACACCTAAAATTATTTTACCTCCCCCTATTTGAATCAAAATGAATATTCTTCAACTCACAATTCCATGCAAGGTAGCTCTGTCAGAGTTTCACAAGATCCAGCTTATTTCTGTATAGCTTTGGTGACCATGTTGAAAGCACAGGTGTATAAGTAAATATGTCTCACTACAGATATGCCATCAAATACATACTCTACTGCATTATTGCTTATCACTCACCATAAGAAACATTAAAGCACATTTTCAAACATTCAATCAATATCATACTAAATGGATCTTCTATATTTGCATAGTACCATTCCATATGGCAAAGCTGATAAACTGGTACAGCAGGTTAAAAGAAGGTCACTGGGCCATTGAGATACATTATGCCTGGAGGGTGTATGTCAGTGGCAGTTTTCGCCTCAACGAATCGAAACTTCTCATCAATTGCAGTTCAAAGGTGGAAGTCGTGATGGCTAAGTTTCTGGCCTTGCAGCAATATCGAAGACGCCAGGCAGGTGTCTGTTATTGTCTTCAGGTGAGCGGCTGTGTAGCTCATTTTACAACCTGTTGTTCATTTGACCCAAACACTCTGTTTACCACGGCTGCCCATCTCGGTCCTGAGAGCCAGTTTATAGCAGGGTGGTCACACTCCACGTTCAGGTGAAAAAAAACTGAGTCATCTCCTCGGACTCAGATGCCCAAGTGAGAGATTATTGATTTCTCAACAAGACTTGTCTGGTTCATTTGCTTGTGCTGAATACTGTGATTGATCTCCTGTCCCTGGAGCATTTTTGTCAAACATTTTGACTGATTGCTGGTCACAGTGTCATCCACACCATGTTTGCATTGACCTGTTTGATTGATTGGGGGACCTGCGTGTTTCATGTCCTATTGTTGGATCACAGGGGTGAAGCACATGGTTGGCTTGTTCTGATGTGGCAGTGAAATGAACCACAGAGGTAATACATTACACTACAGTCATTTAACAAATCTTGCCCAGAGAACACTGTAAAGCAGTATTACGTTACATTATGTTGCATTATTGGCATTTAGCAGACGCTCTTATCCAAACTGACTTACATGGGGTACAAATGTTACATGTTATTCATTTATACAGCTGGACACTTACTGAGGCATTTTTGAGTTAGGTACCTTGCCCAAGGGTACAGCAGCAGTGCCCCAGCGTGGGGATAAAACACACAGGCTTTCAGTTACGAGCTCTCATCCTTACCATAACGCTACACTGCCGCCCCATAATAGCAAAACATATAGTGTGCCAGGGTAAGGGGCTGGGTATTTCGGCAGCTCCTATTGGCTCCGGGTCATCGGTCCATCCACCACTGACGATACAGTATTCGGGAAACCCAATACCGAGAGATTAAGGGTACCTTTGGAGGTGGGAAGAAATGGGTCCATCAACACCTCTTCCGCTTTTCTAATAAGAGGGAATAAGATGATTCTCCTCGGGTATCGGTTTTCGTGTCAGAGAGGAGGGGGTGGGGGGGCTGGCCATGTCACAGAGCGGTCAGAGCTGCCAAAAATAGATAGCAGGACCTGGACGTAGGAAGAAGCTGAGAAGGGTCTTCCCTCTCTCCCTCTCTCCCTCTCTCTCTCTCTCTCTCTCTCTATCTATCTATCTATCTATCTATCTATCTATCTTTCACTCAAAACGGGAGCTGGTAATAGAGAGAAATATAATCATGTTGACAGACCTTTCCCAGATTACATGAGAAGACGATACGGGTCCTTTCATTAATTAATGAAACGATGTCCGTTTTTTTTTTTGTTCCTCTCCTGCCAACAGACCTAACCCAATCCCATAAACAACTCAGCCTTCAAAAGGATCAACATGTCTGGAACAACAAGTGGCATAGACCAACACAGACTAATCCGGACTGCACCGGTACCAAGATGTAAGATATACTTACAGGAGAAAACACTTCACGTAATGTTCCTTCTTGAAGCTTAGTAATACTCAGGCACATATGCATGACCACAGAAGGATGTCAAAAAATGTAGGAGGATTCATGTTTTTTCCACAGGCCTGAAAGTACACCTCCTCTCCACTCACCATAACAAAAGCATTTTTGTTGTTGTTTTTTACAGACATCTCAGGTATTACTCAGACAAAAATGATTCCAACCTCACTATCATTATTTACCCTCGGAGCATGACTTAGGGCTGCCAAAAATACAATACACATATTTAACTGGATGAACCAAGGAAACAACGGACAGAGCACGTTTAACTGAGTGAAACATACTTGGGACATCCAGCCAAACACTTTTCCAGGGTTATGTTTTTCATAGAATAATCCTAGGTTTCTTTTACAAACACTAAGCTCTTTGCAGTGTTTGCTCAGTCACGTAAGAGCTGATTCTTTTATCCCCAAGATGATATGGTCGCAACATGTCAGGGAAGCTCTGTTAATCTGGATAAAATGCTCCGTCAGAAAACGTTTTGTTTGTGTCAGCACGCTGTATCTCCCACGTCATTCCTTATCTGTCTTATACAATGTAAGCAAAATAAGGGGGAGGGCCGTCTTTGCACTGTGCAAGTTTGAAATTATGCGCCTGCACTGGTATTCTCTCTTGCATCCGAGGTGTCATTCTTACTAAATATGGCTGTGAGTTCCTCTTTCTGCACTGAATATGGTAAAGTTCACGCACAGGACAGTTAGATGTGGGAGCGACCATCACACTTGTAGTAGTGTGGTTTGTTGCGACTCTTAAGCTTGCGTGTGCAATGGGCCTGAATGACTTATTGTTACCAAACTTGTGCCTTTGCCATCTCAGGGATGATTTGGAAACTGAAACATTGTCATTTATCTAAAGCCATGCTTATTGTTACTGTTTTTTTGCCTGTCTTGTGTAGGAATTGTTGCACTGGTCTTTTATATTCATAATATAGTGAGCTGAGAAATGCATTTCGTTGCCTGAAGCAACTGCATGGAAACCTAATCAATCCATGCACTTCATTTTGCCAGCTTTAAACAGGCATTGTCCATTTAAACACATTTATATCAACTGACAGGCAGCATTGCGGTGTTCCCAGTCTTTGGCTGAAGTACATTTCCCTGGGTGTGATGTTGTTTTGCTGCTATTTGCTATTTTCTTCTCAGATTTAAGTGGCACCACAATACATCTTTTATATATGTGAGGTTGTTCTTTACAAACTGAGAAAACCTGCTTTGCTACTAGACAATAACCACAACAATCTACAAACTTTAGGTGCAGGGAGTCTCGCCAAGGGTATGAACTGAAGTGCTTGGTTTCAGACAGTGGCCAACTTGTATTTTTAAAATGGAAACCCAAGAGGTACAATGGAGTATCTTTGCCATTTAAAATGGACTCGCCACAGTTATATAATGTATAGTCACACCCCCCCCCCCCGCTCCTCTTTCCTTCAGAAGTAGAGCATGACCCTATACCCGATTTAAACACTCTGAAGCATCTCAGTTATTTCCATTACAGAAGATGAACAGCCTTACTGCCTTGGTGACATCCACAGCCATAAGAAATGGAACATCATGGCGCATCAGTGTCATATTAACAATTACATCTACATTTTGTCATTTAGCAGGCTCTCTTATCCCGAGTGGTTTCCAAGGAGCAAATAAAAGAGCTTTGAACAAAGCAGGGTGAAATGTTGTATAAAAACAAGGACATGTACATGATTCAATGTGTCCTGTAAAACGCAATATCTCCATTATTATGAGAAGGGAAAACTACAAAACAGCTATAAACAACAAAGCTACATGTATATAATGCATAAAAATACAAAACAGGGGAAAAAGATAACACCAGAGTAGGGAAAACGAGGTACAGTTTGAAGAGTTGGGTCATAGCATAACATCAGATACACAGGCAATATTCTGATTATTTAGGAGGGACTTGAAACAGCAAGGTGAGCAAGTAGTCATACATAACTCCAGCTAGCCCCAGCAGAAACCCATCAACAGCTCAACAGATATTGTTATAACGGATATTGTTGTTCTGCAAAAAGAAATTGCCTGGATGTCCAGGGCGAGACAATCGCTCTCATTCAAAATGAAGGTCACACCCGCTGGCCTTTTGTCCCAGGTAGCTAGAAAGGTTGTGGTTGTCCCTGGCTACTGTGACATTGGCTGTTATATGGGAAACCCATACTACTCGCTCTCTGTGTCCCTCCACGGTCACCCCCCCCAACAAACAGAGTCTGTAACAAAGACGGCAGGGCGAAACCGGAGACGGAGTCATTGTCCTCCATTACGTCAAAAGACCAACACGACACCGTCTATAAAAGATACGGGCGATTATCACGGCAATCTAGCAGGTGCCTGTGACACGCTAGCACAACAAAAGTGTTTTCATTTCGCCATTGAGCTTGTGGGAGGTCAGATACAACTTAACAAACAGGTTCATTTCCCACCCTTTTTAAAAGGTTATACGCTGTGTGCCTCCAAGTTTATTTATCACACAGTTGGGATGATGATGATGATGATGATGCAAACAGCTGAATTTAGCCCTTGCGCATTCAGACTGAATTTAGAACACTATTTTCTGCCTTGATTTCCAGAGAGAGGACATCATCCGGTTGTTTTCAGAAAGCAATATTTGCACAGATAGTCCACTTTTTTGTAGTGCGGTATGCACATGAATGAGTGACCCATTTCCAGTGCCTCCATAGCCCCATTGAGCAGACTCGGCAAACCAGACGAGGAAAGCTCCACCACAGAAAGCGCAAGAGCTTTGTCCGGCGGGCCAAACAAGACAGGGAAAGAAAAGAAGAACGAGATTGTTCGCGAGACGGCTTTTTTTTTTTTTTCTTACCCGAGGAATTCCCAGGCGGTGAAAAACAGCGGGCGAAGTGGGGTGGGGGTGGTTTGGGGGTGGTATCGGGGTGGGAAACAAAAGCGGCCGCCAGCATGAACCCGACACTCCTGAGAGAGAGGCCCGGGCGTAATCAAACACAGGCCCTAATTGGCGGCCAGCGTGCTTCAAGCCCAGCCAGTCTTAGCTGGCCTGCTGCCCAGAGAAACTACTGCTCAGACCAAGTCTGCCGGACCTCCTGCTCAGCGCTGACCACAGTCAGGCAGGGGGTTGTGGGAAATCGTTCACGCTCTTCCCCACTCGCTGTGTTTTTCACAGTGAGGTGGGCGGAACTCTTTAAACCTCTTTAAATCCATGCTGTTTATTGTTTGTTTACCCATGAGGTTTATTGAGCTATTACACACACACACACACACACACACACACACACACATATATATATATATATATAGTAGGATGCATATAAACAAAACAGCTCACTACAGAAAAGAATATTGTCTACAGACAATACAGTCTGGTTTCTTAATAAGAAACATCTTTCAATAAATTGTCTAAGAAAATTCTTATAATTTTGCCAAGCTCTTTTACGCTCAGATAATGGCTGACAATTCTATTATTGTACATCAAATGTAGTATCATTATATATGAGTTAGTTGGAATTAAGACCCATAATACTTAGTATATATAAGTATTCTCAGTGTCTGGAATATCAAGAATAGAGTTGGAGTGGGTTTCCACATGAATGATCTGTGACAATTACTGGATTTTAAAAAGTCCAATTAGTGAATGAATGGCACACACCGACGAATTTGTGCCATCACAAAGCAGCCACTTGGCACTATTAAGACTTTTGTATTTTTACCAGAGGGAGACTCGGTCGGGTAGGGAGCGCAAGGTGGGAGTTTATTAAGAACCTGCAGAGACGTGTGGATCAGAAGCTCTGACGTATATGTGAAAGAACCAGGTCACGAAAGCGAGGCCCAATATTTTCTCTGCTTCCTGCTAGCACTGCAAGAACCATTTGGCTCTCAGAGCTGTGGCGGGCTGGCACGTCTTCGTGAAAAACATACTGGATATATTTCAGTAATGTTTCTGTATGCAGGGGGAACATACAGTATTCATCAAATGTAAAGATATGTAGTCTACTGTTCCGTTCTGTCTTTAATTGCATACAAAATTTCACAAGATGTTAATATTTTAAATTATTAATGAACAAACTAGTGTAAGCGTTCATAAAGTGTGTGTTTTCTGTACATATACATCAGATTGTGAATATACTTTGAGGTAAGCATTTTTAAAAAAACAACCTCATACTGCATTACAGCTCTACATTTAATACATGCAGTTAATGTAAGTTGGAACAGATTGTGCATTGCTACGATGTGACATGTCAAAAACAAATTCCTTTATATTTTTATGCCCCGTATCAGGTTTGTTTTTCATATGCGGGGCTCCATCCCACAGTCTGGTGGTTCTGACTGGCTGAGGGAGAGCTTGGAGCGTCTGTCGGGGGGGGCGGGGCTCTGGGGGTGCGAGGGTGAGGGCGGGGCAGAGCTGGCAGCGGCACGCAGCTGGAGGGTGTGCTGGTGGAGCAGATGTTCGGTATGACACCCCGTTATAACACAGCAGCTCTTAATCCCCTGACCAGGACCGGACCCTCACTGGGGTCATGTTCCAGCTTCTTCATTTTCCCTTTTTTTCCATGTTGGCAAACAGTGGGCTGAACAGGGGGTTTCGTTATTAGGGTGACAGCGCACTTGCACCTGATGTAGACCTCCAGCTGAAAAGCTCTCAGATGCACACGTGCCTCAGCCAGAACCAGCATCTTTTTTTTTCTCTCCTTCCTCGCTGTGGTAATGAAATCTTTGTGACGCATATATGTGACGCACATATATTTGGCTGTGATCTGGAAATCCGGATGATCCGGACTGTGTCAGATTAATCGCGCTGTTAAACGCGGATCTTTTAAGGTGTGGTCAAGGAGTGAGCGGAGAGAGAGAGAGAGGGAGAGTGACAGAGAGCGTAGAGTCAAAGGGGGTCGTGCGAGATCAGGAACATTGGCATTGAGCCACATTGGCGTGCAGCAAAGCAGCATAGCGCTAAGGAGCAGGGCTTATCACAGAAAGGTTGCCGGTTCGATTCCCTGCTGGGGCACTGCTGCTGTACTCATGGGCAAGGTACTTAACCCAGAATTGCCTCAGTAAATATCCAGCTGTACAAATGGATAACATAAAAACTGTAACCTGTGAAAGTCAGTCTGGATGAGAACGTCTGCTAAATGAAAATAATGTACTGTAATGTAATGCATCTCTCCTAACAGGTCGGTGATACCAGCATAAACCTCTATTCCTCCACCCACACTCGAGTTCCCCCGCTGCTGTAACTCTATCCACGCAAACATCCCCGCGAGAGAGTGTTTATCTCCGACGAGCACGGACAGGCCGGTGCCGCTCACAGCGAAGACGTGTGTTTGCGGAGGGTCCCTGATTAAAACGCCCGTGCTGACCCGTTCTGAAACATGCTGACCCGGCTACACGGACACAGCACGCGGCACGCTGCATGTTCTAGTCCTGGCCGGGTCGGCCGCCTTCAGCCGACAAGAACCACGGAGGATATTTGCGTCTGACTGGCTGGCATAGGACAGCTTGTTCCTGCATTCTCTCAGCACATTGGGGTGTCAGTTACAGTCCTGATTGACAGGTCTGAGACCTGTGATAAATATGAGGGTGGGTGGCACAGTAGACAGAGCACTGAGGGTCTGACCAAAGATCAGAAGATCAGGCTCTCAGTCCTCGGTTTTAAGCGAGCGAATGTGCCTGGACTCTATTACAGCAGCATGTGTATCAAGTTCATTTCTCTTGGACGGGCTCTCTGGGTTCAGTTACAGTTAAAAGATGCGATGGCAGCTAACTGCACAAACCTACAAAGCATTTCAGCATATGGACTGACACATGCCAGGCTGCTTGAAGCATTTAGCTGCAATCATGTCGTAACCCACTGGGTATAGCCCGTATGCATGTAACATCTGAACATTTTCCTGCAGTGACTAATGCGTTACTCCCCCATCACACTTGCCCATGAGCCAGCCTCGCCATTGCACACAATTGAAACCAGGCTGCTTGTTTACACATCTGGAGAGATCCCACTAACTGCAGCCAGGATGCCTCTTTGATGCCTCTTTACAATTTCTACCATTTCTTGCTGGAATGATCCTACAGCAGTTTGTGTTCTTGTCACAGGGCTGACCAGGTACTACAAGTTGACAAAACCAATGCCTAGGTTTTGGGAGGACAGGGGAAGCCCCATGGTTAAGTTTTCCGAAATATTAAACCACCAGGTGTTTTTCTTCAGTCTGGTTGAGACAGTGATGAAAGAAGAAGCACAAACAACAAATAATTCTGCCTCTGGTTCAGCTACTTCTCAGTAGATTTCCTGGTAGTCCTGCACTACTTCGTTGCACACTAGTCTTAATTAACATCCAGGTTTCTGCATTATATTTCACCCAGTAGGCAGCAAATCGTAGAAATAAAATCATTGAATGGGCATAAGAATCAAAGGCAGGTCTGAGGGACACTATCATGTACACTAAATGTCCTCCTTTGTGATAAATTCAGCTTTTTTTCCCTCAGCTCCTGTGCCACCTGTCCACACAATTACTCACTTCTCCCATACCTGCACCTCCACCTGGGCAGCCGAACGCAATGTTCAGAACACAGGGTTTATAACGCAGGTGTTAATCCATCATTCTGTCAGACAGTCGTTAATTGAAAGCGCCTGGGAACTGGATGTACCGTCACTCCATGCGAAACGGGAAGTGGAGGTGGCTTGTCATTCCCATGTCAGAGTCCATGTATAGATGGGCACAAAAGGCCACAGTCAGAGTCCTGACTTTGTGCCAGAGATGTGTCATGTCAAAAAAATGGTCCTATACCTCACTTTTCACTCAACACCACTTATTAAGCGCTGGTAGGTGCTGCACAGAAAATAATTCACTGGTTTTAGGCTGTTTTGTGCAGTGGAAAGGCCAGTTAAGGAATAAAAAATGTAGCATCTCAGTCTGTTGCTTCACTGACAACCTCAATTAGGTAAATTGGCTGAGTAAACAGTAGCAGAAGAACACAATATCAGTCTGAGTTCACAATTTAAATTGTGAGCAATTTAAATGTAAACAATTTTAGTAAAGACCAGATTCATATAAAAGAATGGCTGTATATATTTAGAATATATGCAAATTGTACCATTACTGCTATTCTCATGGGAGGCTATATAAGGAGATAAGACTAATTTCACCAGTTCATATTCCATTTTCTGAAATTTGTAACATTTATCAAAGAGATAAATAAATACACGGACACACACACACACACACACACACACACACAAAAGAATCAATGGGAACAGCCTCCATCTTATCCAGATTGATTTACAAAGCACCAGTGTAAAGTGTATTGAGCACAGTTGCAAGTTATTATGGTACATACAGGATTTAACTCACCACATCTGAAAACGTGTCAACCTCACACACAGTGGTGTGATAACTAGTGCATACATGATTCACTAAATACAGAGGTGCCATACATAGTTGTACATAAGTGATAGGGAGAAAAGCAGATTTACTAGATTGGCAAGTCTAGCAGACAGACTGCTTAGCATTAGGCAAGCCTAAGAGAAAATATGAAACGAGTTAAAAAGTTAAGAGGAGCTTCTTCAAGAGTTTTGGAAAGGTATAGGGTGAAGGGATGTGGGTAGTAGGCTGTACAGTAGAGAAGTCCATAGCTGGTTTCTTAAGGAGGGGTTGTGTCTCAGGTCTGCCTGAGGGCAGAGGGAGCACAATCAATGATCAGGGAAGTATTGATCAGAAACGCTTTGCAGGTTCAGATGCATTGATGTATGTATGAAGTCACTGTATGGTTTGTTGTGTGAGCAGCATTTTATCAGCTACTTTAAGGTTGGTCTGAGGTTGATTTCTTTGTTTTTTATTTTTCCATGGTAACATTATATCCCCTTGAAAGATATATTCCAAACAAAATTGGCCGGTTTAGTCAGGGAAAGAACCTCAGAGTAGAGGGTGGAAGTCTGTGAAATGAAATTCAATCAAACAATGGCCAAAGAATAATTTCATCCATGTCTGTTTGTTTTGGATATGCATCCTCCGATCAATGCATACTTTTGGAGTGAGTGCTGATTCTCTCTCTGTTTGCAGTCATTTTGCTCCTAGGCACACAGACCAGACTCCAGCCCTAGACACACAAATACACCCATAAATACACACACACTGCACAGAACCACACAAAACAATTCAAACAATGGTCCCCTATTTGTTTTCCTGATGTCTGCGTTTTAATGAACACAGAATGAGCGAGAATGCAGGTATGAGTCAAAGGTAATTTAAAAGATAAACTTTAAAGATCAACATTCCTAAGGCAATGAAGGAAACCTTACACTTCTTTTTTCCTGGAAACACATTCACACCCCCTGCCTGCTAGAGACTCAAGGCCTCTGCTTTCATTCTCAAAATCACTCTCTGGCTATCCATCTTATTCTGAGCACTTTCTTCTCCCCCAGAACTGATCCAGAATCACCATAACTACTAATCCTAATCCTAATGCCTGACACTTTGTGTAAAAGTATCAGTGATCCAGGATCATACATTGATTTCCTCATGCTTCCAAATTCTCCTACCATTCTCATCAATCAATCAATCAATCAATCAATCAATCAATCAATCAATCAGTCAGTCACTTAATCCATCAGTTTGACTATAAAACAAATCATCAGCACATTTTAAAACTTGGTGCCCATCATAGGGAATCACAAAGGAAACACAAAGGTGAATTTACACTCTCAATCTAATCAAACTTGATTGGGGAAATGCATTTATGAAAGTAGCTTCTCAGTCCAATTACGTGGACCTGTTCCAATTGTGTTCATTTCCTCTCTGTTCTCCTTGCCTACCTCCTTCCCCCCTTCTCTTTCCTGGCCTTGTGTGCCCTCCATTCCTGAGCCTTCCTGTCGTCTGATTGGCTTAATAAAGTCGCCTAGGATTGGTTCCAAGCGGATGTTCCCCCCAGAGCCCGGCCCAGCTGTTGCCGCACTGTGGCCAAGTCACCCAGAGAGGATTGGCAATGGGGAGACGTGGATCAACCTCTCTCTTACACAAACAAACACACACAGAAGCACGTGTGTACACATACACACACACACACACACACACACACACACACACACACACACACATAAAACACATGCACAAGCATGCACACACATATGCACATGTACAAACCCGCATACACACATATAAACACACCCACAAATATATATACATACACGCATACCTACACCACACACATGCATGGCCACATATACACACATACACATAAAGAATGTATTATGATATTTCTGGGTGTAAATGTATTTTCCCCATTTCCAGTAGGATATGTATTTACCCCCTGGTTATAGATCTATGAAGCTGTAATTGCTACATGCAATGGTTAAACACAACTCTACTACTGCTACTATTGCTTCTATCATAGATGTAGTTAATGATTCCCACTGAGGAAATGAATGTAATTACAACGGAGAACTGAAAATTGAAAAAGGCATAATCTCCATTATTCTAAATGGGCTGAAAATCTTCTGCACTCTGCCACTACGGGCTCATTATTTCTGGATGCACACAATGAGAGCACAATGCATCTCCCAGTCAAATGATCTATTCACAATGCAGCCAGGGCCCTGCTCCAAACCACTGATCCTGGATCAGTATCTGAATCAGAGTTTTGCATAGAACTTGCCAGCCCTGACTGGTGGGTAAAATTTAAAGAGTTACATTGTAAGAATCCTCGTAGTCTCGTATAATGTTAATGTTACACTTTTCAAGAATAAATGTAGTTATTTATATTTTAATAGATATATTAAAATGTAATAAGATTTAATAAATATATTTAATTATTTAGAATTTAAAGTGAATAAATGTAAAATATATCTATTTTTCTCTGTGTTACTTTATTATTTTTATTTATTTATTAATTTATTGCTTTAGTGTTTTTTCTGCATTTATTTACACATCTAAGGATGAGAAGGATTCTCCTTCAATCCCTGTCACACAAGCAACTTCTGATATTTAACATTTTTATAGCCATTTTTTTAGGGACTTTGATGAAAATTGGTAAAAAAATGCTGTCTGCTAATGGCTGCCTTACCCCGGGTTCAGGGAACAACCTAAAACTTCTTTCCATCTGTGTGTCATTATATCTAACCGTTGACAGGCTGAATTGGCAGTGTGTAACAGATTTACATGGTGCTGAGTACAGAGACAGAGCCCTACCCCCCTGTTGGATTTAAACCCATAGCCTTCTGGTTGCAAATCCAGGGCTCTCACCACACCACACACCACACACCACTGCTGCTTCCAAGCCATGTCTGCTAATGATATGCAGTCAGGAGTGAAAAATATAGGTCACGGATCCAGCGGGCAGAATGAGGTCTAGCAGCAACCACTGACGGTATCTTCAGAGAGATAAAGCTAGTCAGATAATATCCAAAGGAAAACACAGTCAGTCCTCCCTGCGTCAAAATGCAAGTGGCCCTGCTTTTTTTTTCCCCGCTTTTGTTTTCCCAGCTGGCAGTGTGAAGGAAGGGGCCGGCCAGCGGTTCCTGGGTCATGGCGGGCCCGGACCACGGTGAGGATCGGCCTCTGAAGCGGAGAGCTGCAGCCGCTCAGCTAGCGCTGGCCTGCTCCGCACAGCGGAGTCCATCACCGTCTATTGATCGAACCTCCCCCCCGACCGCGCTCGACAGCCATCGAAAGATTGCAGGTCAGTTTATTTGACTTCGGCGAGGAGCTATTTTGGAAAAAAATGATCACGGCTATTTTTATCCGCCCTCCCGATGAGAAAAGAGGCTGGGGGGGGAGGGAAATTGGGGGGTTGGGGGCCTACGCAGGCAGAGAGGAAAGCGGAAACGAGCGTCACACTGCCGTCACTGGCCACATCTGCTCCACTGACGGAACAGCTACGCCACCAGGGGATTCTGGGAAGAGATATTATCAAACCTGGCTTAATTTTTTTGATTGGATGAATCACCCAATCAAAACAGAGTATCTGTCCAAGGCCTCAATCATCCCATCCAGGCAACGTTCCCCCAACCTGACTGTGAGTTATTCTATGGATGCTCTGGATCTTTAAATCCCACTGTGTGACCTTCATCCTTCTCTCACATGCTGCATTCTCCATTGTTACGCAAAAGCGCGTATGACGCACTTGTTCAGTAGTACAGTAGTCAATAATAATGACTTGTGCGAGTTACGCAGATGCGTGTTTCAGTAGCTGCCCTCTGGACAGTACGTATCCTACAGTCTTTGAACAGTGAAGCGCTTAATTGTTTGAATGAAAGTCACTTCTGGGACCTGCCGGCGACGGAATGCTCCAAATGCCGTCCGAGCAGATTGTTATGCAAGACAGTCCGTTACCCTCAGGCGGGATGTGAAGAGGGTCGTGCGCGAAGGCAACGGGGTGGTAGAAGCAGGGAGTGAGATAAATGGCCATTGAGATAAGAAAGCGATAAGTGAGCTGGCCTCCCTTTGCCGTGGCTTAGTTGTCCCCAGGCGAACGGTAGTATTTTTCCACCAGGCTATTGCATTAACCCAGATCTCAGCTGAATGAATTTAGACCCAGGGCGCTCTCAAACTGACTTATGCAACAACAGCCTTACGAGGCAAGCGTAGCACTTAGGAATTGGGCTTCCAAAGCCTGAACAAGGGAAGGGGAAGAAGAGGGAAGAGAAAATAGAAGAGAAGCATTAGGTAATGAGAAGAAAAAAATAAAGAACAAGGACAAAGAAAGAAAGACAGGGAAGCTTTTTTGTGCTTGCAGACAGCGCGCATAAACGCCAGAGTTTGCACAAGACTCCTTATCCAGCCAAAATCAAAAGAGGCTTACCAGGTTGCTTTAATGCCTTTGTGTTTTCTGATGCAGCACCCAAGTTTACATAAGACCTGGGGCTCTAATCAAGCAAACTGACGTCAAGGAATCAGAGGGATTAAAAAAAGAGAATAGAAAATTTCAGTACCAACAAGAGGTCACAAATTAAGCAAGGTCTTTTAATCAAGTGAATCAAGTCAAGTGTAGGACTGTGGTATTAGTCAATAAGCTGTAGGTAGATCGGACAGGCAGGGGTGACCTGCAGTGCTCTGCACTGTACTGGGCATGTTGACTTTCATTTTGGTTAGGAGATAGAGCCCCTGACAGGTGAAAATGCACACTGATGGATGCAGTCGAAGAACTTGATAACCCACATGCTTTCTTGTCATAATCCACCCTGTTTCCCAGTTCATGCAAGTTGCCATTTCTACCTCTGTTTCACTTTTGCTACATGTGTGGCCTTGCTTTTGGATGGGGGAAGGCACATGCCGAAGACAATTATATTTCCTAAATAATAATAATAATTAATAAGAAAACATCTTCTTAAGTGAATGTGTTTAAGCCACTAAAATGTATTTTTAAAAATGCACTGTTTTTGACAATCCATGCAGTAAAGGGTTCATTTCCCCAACATGCACTTTGTGTTATCACCAATTTATCGTGCATATTGCATATTTCACCCATTTATCACGCAAATATCAATAAAATCAACAGTAGCCGGTAGCTGAATGTAGAAATAGTTGTTCCTCATTGCCTCCAAAGACATTGACCGCTTTTAACCGTGCTCCAGACCTCTGCAGTTACTTCTTTTCGCCCTCTGAAAGCTGCCAGTTTTATGCCCTGTAAAATATGCATGCGCCGAATCTGAGACGCAGTCATGCAGACTGCGCCGTAATTACAGGGAGCAAACCAGGTTCTGGTGCATCAGAGGAGAACCCAAAATAAGAATTCAGCAAGAGGGAGTGGTGGCATGAATGTTTGAACTCTTAGTCAGGTCGGCCCAGCAATGATGTCACCACTGCATGGTTTAACAGCAGTATGTCTGTTCAGATCCACTCCATTTAGCATTTGTGCAAGATTGAATAAAACATTACATTTAGAAAACCAAAAACAGGCCTCGCTGGGAGTGTTTGTTTGTGTCTTCTTTCTATTAAAAAACAAGGATGAAATGTGCAAAAGTCAACTCAATTTCCCTTGCAATATTATCTGACTTGGAGCAATGAGTGTATAATCTGAAGCTGAATAGTGAGCATTATCTGAATCTGACTGAGCTGCTTTCTGCATCATTGCAGTGTTGTAAGATCATTTCCTGATGTTCCTGTTATCTGTCCAGGGAGTACAGACGAAATTTATCTTCATAGGTAATTCTATGACAGGCAAGTGGCTGTCCACTGTCCCTGAAAAAAAGAGAATTTAAATAAGAATTAAATAATCCATATAATTTAATATATAGATAATCATTTATGGTATATATCACAAAACATGTCCATAATACTTTTCAGATATGCAAATGTATTCATAAATTTTATGTGCATGTAAATATGCATTATATATTTTGCATTATTCGTAAGTTTTTAGAGCTAATAATGGATGTATCTCCTCCCTCTCTTTCTCTCTCTCTCTGCTGTGGCTTGTTGCACAGGCCCTTATAATGGAGTGAGTTTAGATCACTGTGTTTTCAAGAAAATCCATAATTTGAATGCTCTTTTTCTGTATGTAAACAAATACAGGTTCAATTCAGCTCTTCATGCATAATTTTTCTTCATAATTTCAAAATGTTTTGCAGAATGCTACATGTAGGTTGCCGATGAGGTATTTGTCCAAACGTGTTTGATCCTGGTTTGTTACAGGACCCACGCACTTCACTGCTATTAAGAGCAATTGACAGAATCCAAGGGTTTAATTCCTATTTATGGCACAGCAAGCTCTCCCGCCTTGTCCTTCTCGTTCCCTTGCCAGACCAGTCTTTCCTGGGGCACTGATAGGCACACCCAGGGGTATGCAGCTGGTGGTATGCTCTAGGGTTAAGCTGCCCAGAGCAAAGTGGTATTAATTACCTGAGGTCTGCCTTTCTTCTGAAATATCACGGCTCTGGCCCTATTCACGTCTGTGCTGTCAGGACCTTGGTCCGGCAGAACAGCTCCAACAGAGCCAGGGTTTGCTGAAACAGCTTTTCAGTGAGTGACAGCAGGACCAGGTCATGTGAAGCAGGAATCTGAGCAGGCATCAGAGCAGGAATTTGACTTCAGTGTCACTGAAGACTGTGCCAGCACCATAGCCAGTTTGGTGATGTCGATGTTGAATACTGTTGAACTCAGACACTAGCACTTAATTATTCCATTGTGAAGAATCTTTTTCTTTTATTTCCAGTTTTTTTTGTAAGTACACCATTTTTCAATGTCACATACTTTACTCTCAACAGCACTTAGGAGATTAAGAAATAGCACTTAAAGACCATATTCAATCAAATGTCTTTAAGAAATAGACCTCAAAGTCTATATTAGATCAAACATCTTTTATGGCAAAAAATAATTGTCTGTTGTTTGCCTGTTAGACATCTTTGTTCATTAGGGCGTATAGAGAGTAAATATGGTCAGATGCATAGTAGTTTGGACAAAAGCCAATCTGTCACTTACTCCAGTCATTGCTCTGCCTCTCTCCTTCTCTGTGACTAATTGATTCCTAAACACATCTGTGAGGTTGCAACAGGGTTCTGCCATTGTTCTGGCATGTTTGCTCAGCTACAGTGTGCAGCACAAAGACTCCAATTGTGTCCCCGCTTTCTGTTGCCCGAGTCAATGGCAGAAGCTGGGTATCTCAGCGAGGAAACATGACAAGCGCTCGGATGATGTCTGCGGCGCTGAGTATAGAATGTCTTCTGGCAGACAGCAAAGAGCTTGACTGGGAGTGCAGATCGGGGTGCCCGGTCATGGCCAGTTTGGGCACAGGGTTACAGTGGGGTATATCGCCTGTAAGACGAGACCTGCTGGTGTTCCGCATCCCGCTTCCCCCACCAGTTTCCTGTAAGACACCTTTCCCTGTTTAGCCTTGTTTCCAGGGCCTAACAGAACGGGCTCTACCAGTTGTTACAGCTGATCTCTATGTGGAATAGTTCTCTGATAATCACCCCCCCTCCCTCACCCCCACAACAGCCCAAGTTTGTCCCCATCATGATTACATAAACCTTGCAGCCAGGGGAGACAGGAGGGTCTCGAGGTGAATGACACCGCGTGCAACCAGAGGTCGACTGTCGAACCTCCACATCCAATTGGTGGATCACTGGAGGTGATGTCCTCAGAGGTGTGATCTTGCAGTGCAGTTACTGCAGCTCCCTGACCAACAATCAGAAGATTGCAACGAACAAGGTAGGCTCCTGAACAGCTCCTGTTTAACACCTATTATATTTAGCATGCATGTTTATGCATGTGAGATATATTTGACATGTATGAAAACATTTATAATTCATTTGTATGTGCTATAATTTTCCTCCTCAAAGGTCTGCTTTGTGTTTGCTTTTTCTCATGCACTGTCAAGGTCAGCTGTTAGGAGACTTGTTGTTCCTGGTGGATCCATTCATTGCTTGTACCATTGAACTTATCAAGCAGGATACTGTACAATTTATGCAAGACCTGTCCTTTCCATTCTTCCTGAGCCAGCAGTGACCTAGCAGAATGAATTAGCTGTATTTAACTGGATAAGATCTCCTGGCTCTTGAGCTGTAGCTAAAAAGAGAGCTACTGGACACTGGCCATGATTGAGATTTGAACTCATGACTCAGCCTCTGCAAAATCACCGTGTCGTGCGCACACTCGCCCTCCTCTTCCTCCCACCGCACGCGCGTGGGAGACGAATGGCCCCCACGTTATCTCTCACAGACCCTCATCCGGCGTGACTCATCGCATGACTCCCCACCGATCAGGTGACCTGAACCAACCAATCAGGTGACCCGGCGGCCAAGTCAGGAGGCAATAATAGGCCCATTCAAGGGCCCAGACCACAGGGGCCCTGGTGTGCCTCTGCGTTTTCCCCGAAAACGGTGCCCCTGTCTGCCTGTTGCTGGGAACAGGAGGCCTCAGGCCGGCCTGCATCTGAGAGAGGGAGGATCTGAAATGGGAACCTGCCTATGAGGTCAGATCTCAATGGTATCGTTTTACACCAGGTTGCTCGTAACCCCCATCAATAATGGACAGGACCACTACCTCACCTGTGTAATAAGTCAAAAGGATCAGGAACTTTTTCCATTGCAACAGATAAGGGACCTTACAAAAATAGAACGTATTTGCATATTAGGCAGTTAAATGGGCTTAAATGAGACCTATATTGACCTATATTAAAAGGCCTATTTACTAAAATATTAAAATTATATATTGTGGGGTCATACTGGATGTTATGTAATCCAGCATAAAAATTTGTAAAAGGGACTGCTCATCATAAATTATATTTTAAATGTGTCCTATACATCCTGAAGCATAATATGTGATTTTCATTTATGAGTACATGGACTACAATATTTATGTTTAAAGACTTATCAGCTTGGCAAAATAAACAGGCGAAACAAATCAAACAGAGGACAGGAGGCCACATTCCAAAAATGAATATGTTGCAATAGTTCCAAGACATTGTGTTATTACCACAATGATAAGGCAACATTAAAAATTGCTGTAACAGCTGTACAGAGTGTCATTTTGCCGTTTTATACCCCTTTAAATGAAATTGCTATAGCTAATTGAATCTTTTTGGGATGGAATAAATGCTCCCAGTCTCAGCACTGAAAACTCCACTCACAGTAGCACTCTGATCACAATAATGTTCTGCTCCACAGTACAGCCGGTCTGATCTCCTAGTTGGCACAACTCAAAGTCTGCAAAAATCTTTAACCGCAGCTTTGAACCTGTTTCTGAACACTATAGGAATTTAGCTCAATTAAGAGGGGCAGTTGGATCTATGCCAGAGGGACCAGGTCCTTTAGAAACATACGTGCTCTGTGTGTAAGAATCAGGTTTCCTGCTCCTTTTCCCAGGCTGTCTGTGTTCAGATTTACGACTGGTGAAACACAGCAGGTCTCTAAAACGCCAGCTGCTGTAGTGACCGGTTCTGGTCAGTTCCTGTTGGCTCGGTCTTGGCAGCATTGCAGTGTTGTTGATAGTATGAGTCCGGGGTCTGGGGTGGGGGGATGGGGAGAGAAGTTTAGGCTGGGGGGTTGGGGGGGCAGGCTTCATAACGGGGGTCTGGAAAACAGGGTCCCCCCCTGAGACCCAGCACCTGTGCAGTTCAGCACTCTCTGACCCACGCCGCACCTCTCTCTCCCCCTCTTTTTCCATTTGAACCTGGATCTGCAGAGCTTGCACAACTGTGCACGACGGGCAAGGAAGCGCAGCTAGCCGTAACTGGTTCTGCACATAAAAGACTGGCCCAGCTGCATGTTTGCAGGGCAGCTTTTCTCTGGAACACCGGCTCCCCACCACCTCCCGAATGAGCTGTAACACATTCACCCGCGGCCGGAAAAGACCGTTTCGTAAGTCCTCTCTGACGTCTGCCGTTGTCTCGCCCCGCTGACGGATGTTCAGCAAATAAGGCCATTCGGTGCTGCTTGACCAGCCGGGGAGAAAAGCCAGGCCGTTAATAGGCGTTTTTCAGGGGCCGGGACAATGGCTCAACAGGAAGGAGAAAAAGGCAAAGGAGAGTGAAGTGGAAGCTCGGGGCTGATCAGGGGCCTGGCTTTCAGCGGGCTTGTTTGTGTCTTTGTTGGCTTTCATGTTAGTCCCTCTTACCGCCTTTGCTTTCATAGTGGCATGTCCCCGCTGCATTCCCATATCTGGCACCCTGGACTGTGATGGGACACATATGTGTAAGGATGTGCACCCTATATGTCACTGGACATAAAATGAAATTGGCTTTGCCGTGGTTTTTGCAGTATTTTGCAGTTATTGCAGTAAATGACACATCTTAAGATTTCCATGAGGTTTTAATATCTTATGATTCTCTGTGAAATAAATGGTAGCAATTGATGATACATGGGAGAAAATGTGGTTGATTAATTCAGTCAGTCAGCCGCACACTGGGTGAAAACACTGGTGTGGTTACTGTGAATTAAAGCGCTAGATGATTAATGTGGCGAGATGAGAACAAAACAATGCAGATACAAAACTCACTTTCTCTCTCTGTGTCTCTCTCTGTATCTCTCCCTCTTTCTCCCTCTCTCCCTCTGTCAGATGGCAGGTGTGAAAGAGGCCAGTGAGGTGTCGGGACTCAGGTGTGGTGTGGGACAGGTGACCCAATGTCCCGGGGGCAGGCGGGAGTGCGTACCTGGGACCCTGCAGGTGACAGTGACACACGCCAGCTGGTGCTCCCCCTCCCTGTACGAAAACTACCGCCTGCCAGACCACAAGCTCCTCAGCGTGAGTGCCCGCTGTCCTCCTCATCCCCAGCCCCTCTTCATCCTTTACTTTGCATTGCATTGCACTTCATTACCGTCATTTAGCAGGTGCTGCTGTCCAGAGCGATTTGAATAGGTTACAATTCTTACATGTTATCCATTTATACAGCTGGACATTTACTGAGGCAGTTGTGAGTTAAGTACCTTGTCCAAGGGTACAACAGCAGTGCCCCAGCGGGGAATTGAACCCACAACCTTTACACGCTTTGCTCCCCTCCACTGTACAACACTGCTGCCCACTTTATACTGTATCCTCTTAGTTCCTCTCACCATACAAAACTCCTGCAAAAGGTAAATACAATACTGTAGACATTTACAAGATCACCTGGGAGGACTGTGGTTTTTGCATGACTCGGAGGCTTAATTACAATGTTTATCTGAACAGGGAAGGGAGCATATTCATTACATTATATCACATTACATTCATTGAGCAGATGCTCTTATCCAGCAGAAAAGAACAGAAGTGTATCCATCCAAGCTGAACGAGCAACAGTGTCAGACCAGGCTAGCAACACTCCCAGACCAGTGAGCGTGAGCATAACACCATTCAAGCCCTATCACACGTTAACTGGTGCTAACCTGACTAGACAGCCTATAAACTAAGGGAAGCCAAGCCCGCACACTACCATACATCAAAGTCTGACTGAAAAGCAATATGAAGGGTGTAACACACATTCAGCCTGCTGTCCTTGCTCTAGAGAGAATTGCTATGGGACGAGACTCTCTTGGATCTTACGGACCACATAAAACACCCCTTTGCTTCAATAGCGTCCCACCATGCGAATAAAACAGAATGAGTTCAGGTTTTGGACTGAGTGGCTCTGTGTTGAATTGAGCGACGAGAGGATGCCACAGCTGATTCACATATTGCAGTACTAATGCATGCCTCATTTACGATCTGCAAAGCACGTCTCATCAGAGGTGGCTTTGATTTACCCTCAACTCAGACACGTGGGAAAATGAGATATAAATAAAAAGCCGAGGCTGGACTACATTATATCCTCACTTCTTTTTTTAAAATAAGCTTGATCACGAGAATGGAAAAAATGCTTTCCTCATGCACTGCTGGGACGCTTCTGGGACGTGGTCAAAGTTCTTTTTTTTCCCCCCTCTCTCAGCGTGTTACATAAAACTATTCCTGTGTTGTTTCGTGAGAAGGGAGGCTATTATTAGTTCCTGCGTTTTGGAAGCAGATGTGCTGGCCTTGCACCTGGGTCAACAGGCCCTCTCAACTCCACCGTTTGGCCGCAGCGCAGAATCCTATTGTTCCCATGCCTGGGTGATCCGTCCGGGAAAGCTGTGCCACATCGTCATTGCAGCTGATCCTTCACGAGAGGAGGAAAACACACAAGGAGTCGCTCGCAGAAATATGAGCAATACTTTGTCTGTGGCCAATTATGCACTGAAAACAAACTGAGGTTCTCTTGCAAATTTCAGTAAGTGTTTGACAATTTAACCCGGGGATATAAGCATTTGGCCAAAAGCACCAAACACACAAATGGATAAGTCTAACACAGAACACTGATCAGGGCAAACGGTGTCACCGAATACTAACCCAGGAACATTTAAACCAATCCAATCTCTCTGTATTATGACAAGACTCAGAACAGTTTATGACAGGATTTCAGCAGCGGAGAGCACGGAACATGATTACTAGATTCTAAATTGGAGTACGGGTGCAAATGTGCCAGGGAATCTCGTGTAGTCTTTATCCTAATTCTTTTGGCAAGTGACATCAGTAGATTGTTAATTCTGTGTGATTTCGAGAGCCCAACAAAGACATCTGAGCACATCTTGGGTCTCCTGGCCTCTCCTTGTGAGTCAGAGTTAGGCAAGGCCATGACCTCATCCTGCTTTTCTGATTCCTCCATGTCATCCTGATGCAGGGCTAGTTACCTCAGCGCACCTCTCATCCCTGTTTAAGCTTTAATTGGGCTGCACCCAGTGGGGAAGAAACCTCAGTCTAGCGCTTATGTCATTTTATCTTTTTTCATCTACTGGAATGGTTGGCTTTTAAAACATTTATTTCTTCAGGAACAGGGCTGATGGGCCCGTCTCTGGGTATTGTTACATAAGTAGTCTTGTGGTGTGGAGAATACAGCATGCTCTGCACACACCAGCAGCTGCTGCATGCATGTTCTTCCACATGTATGAAATGTCCAGAGGCAGTACAATTATGAGCCAGCAAATTTTTTTAAAGGCATGCAGTCATGTAGATATGTGGGCGCTGGACAATGAGGCCTCTGTGGCTTGATCTTGGAACGGAACTTCATCAAGCTCTGCCTTGGGTAAATCAGTTTGTGACAGATAACAGGGAAAATAGCTTTTCTTCCATTCTTAATTTGAAATGTCTGCACCTGTGTGACTTGCGACAACCGTATGAACCACGATTATCCTCACAGATCATGATGTACAGTACCAGTCAAAAGTTTGGACACACACCTGATTAAGACAATGGAAAACATATGTCCAAAGACAGTTTGATCTAAAGACTTATGCTTGAATGCTTGAAATGTGTTTCTTAAACAAATATAAATAGTGAAGCTCATGCGGATATATGATATATATTTCTTTCCAAAAAAATGTTTTGATGTTAAAGAAATATTTTTTGGCTATTTTGAATCTAAAATATGAGATAGTTTTGATTTGTTTATAACATTTTTTTGGTCACTGCATAATTCCATTTGTGTTATGTCATAGTTTTGATGTCTTTAATATTATTCTAAAATTTGGAAACTAGTAAAAATAAATAAAGAAAAGTATGTCCAAACTTTTGACTGGTAAGGTAACAATACACATTAACAGGAACTTCAACTGTGTGAGCTGGGGACTTACACAAGCCCTGCGCTGCCAGGCTTAAGCCCCCTCGAGCTCCTTGCCTAACCTCCCAGCATAGTTCAGCCAGTCCTATCCATTAGAGCGTTCTCCGAGTTGTGTAACAGGATCAGAGCTGCGCTCCAAACGAACAGAGACGGATGACTGCGTCCACTTTAAACATTGAGGCCTCTGACCGTCGTCTGTGCCATTTGTGGATATGTCCACAAAACCTGGCGTGGGCCTCTCCTGCAAAGCCCCCACCCGCCCGAGAGGAACACCAAACAGAGTCGTGGCTTGGTGTTTGGGTTGGAGGAATTTTTGCCGCGGGTTATTATAGTGCATGGTAGGAGTGCACCCAGCTGTCTCGCTCCGCTTCTCCATCCAGCCAAACATAGCTTACCCAAAGCCTTTGCGCTGTTTTTCCCCCTCTGTGTTTACAGACAGGAGGATGAGAATGGCTCTGGGAGTTTGCATGCAAGAGTGGGTGAGAGCAAGAGTTTGCGTGTGTGTGTGTGTGTGTGTGTGTGTGTGTGTGTGTGTGTGTGTGTGTGTGTGCTTAAGTAAACACGCACTTTATTCATTTATGTGTGCCTTTTTTGCGTGTGGGGATGTAAATACGGCTGCTGGGAATAGCATGCATGATCTGCCTCTATCGCTGTCACCGTTCGATACCGGGACTCAAGGGGGGCGGGCAAAGGTGTCACAGATGGCGTCACCTCCAACAGCCACGTCACACCCGTCCCTCCTGGGGACACCCTGTCCCAGATCCGGCCTGATTTCGGCAGGACCTCGTCTCTAACGTCCATCCCTCTAACGTCCCAACCTACTTTCGGCCCTCCTCTGTAGGGAACAGCAGAGTCTGTCTGTCTGTTTGTCCTTCTGAAATACAGGCCGTTGGGTCACTGTGAGGGGGCCCTCTAAGCAGACACGCAATGTTAAATTAACGTTTTCATAATGGTGTAGTAATGTTACCAACATAACAGCAGCCTATGTCTGAACCCTGAATGAGGCCTCTTTGCTTTTGTGAATGCAATGATAACAGTCACATTGTCCTGCACTGCACACTCCTGTTCTGCTTTCAGGAAGCCATCAGGTAGGGGCAGAGAAGCCGGATTACCTTGGGCATATGCCGCTGGGATTATTGGAAGAAGTCAAATCTGGGATATTTCATTCAGCGGTGAGCCCATGAGGTTAAGACCACGAGGCGTCAGAGAAATGTCATTTGGACAATCAGAGAGAGAGATCTGTTGAGACAGGGGGAAGGCTTAGTGGACTTTGGAGGATTAGGGGCCCTCGTAGACAGGCTGCGTTTCACCTGTCATCTGTCAACCCAAAAAAATTAATCTGCAAAACCTGTAGCACTCTTGACATGCAAAAAGTAGCCTATTTTGAAAATTGCAGAAAGGTGCAGTACATCTCCTCTCAAAGGTCTAAGGATAATGATGGAATGGACAAGATGATGAGTTTTGTTAATCCTCCTCCAGAAAATATGACACAAGCACTTCTGGGCTTCAACAGTTATTAACAGCAGGAGGGCCATGAGTTTTATGCTCTTTCCCAAAAGCTCAGAATGTAAAGCAGCCATGTCAGGTGCTGCATATTACAATACAGCAGTGTAGCATAGTGGTCAGGAGTCTGGCTTATAACCAAAAGGTTGCTGGTTCGATGTCCCACTCGGGTACTGCTGCTGTACACATGGCCAAGGTACTTGACCCAGACTTGCCTTGGTAAATATCCAGCTGTATAAATGGATAACATGTAAAAATTGTACCCTATGTACTAAATGCCAATATTGCAACATAATGTAATGCTGTTTTACAGTGCTACATATTCATGTTGATGATTCAGTTTGAGGAGTCCGCTCCATATTCCTGGTCCACAAGTCAGAAACAATACATTACAGAAAGCCACACACCTACATTTTTATGTTCCAGGTAGGCACAAATGTCGCAGATTTTGTTGTTTGAAGGCACAAATGCTGATGCAGCTGGCGGAGGAACTTTTCATGCCTCACCCTCCTCTGAAGGAGGAGGTCATTAAGGGAGAAGGGTGACATGAGGGCGGAGGCAGGTCTCAACCCCCCCAGACTCGGTCCCTTCGGCATAGGGTCCCACGCCTGTGTCAGACTTGAGCGTCATCGGAGAGGAATGATGCGATGAATTAAGCCAAGATTAGAACGCAGAAACACGGGGACCGGTCTCTTCTGACAACCGTTCCTCAAAGGAGAAGGAGAGCGAAGGCTGCGGAGGGAGACTCAGCCCCCAACTTCCCCCATGAATGAATGAATGTCATTCTCCTTCATCTGATGCGATTGCTGTCGTGCCCCTGGGGGCCCTGGGGATGCAGATCATCTGCTGACAGGACCCGCGCAGCTGTCTAAACACTGCCTGCTGGGACAGGGACATGCCCTGCACACTGATCATCCAAACAGTCACGTACGTGGCGAATATTTCACACAGGCAGACACACCATCAACAACATTTACAATGTGAATGCAGTGCACAGTGCAAATTACACACAGAGCAAATAAATAAAGGTATCAAATAAAATTGATGTAATAAATTTAAATGGGTAATGCAAGGTTGTATATAAATCGGAACCGCATTGAGTTTTCAACACGTTTATTGCTGGTGTGAAAGATCTTTTGACCACAAATTTGCACTGCATGCCAATGAACTAGCTTTGTTTCCTTGCTATACACATCTAGTGTACTGCTGAAATTGGTGTGAGAGCTCATTGAGGATAGGATTGGATGAGTTTAAAGCCAGTCCTATTTGGACCTTTTTAACTGGCTTTGTCTGGTTTTCACACAGATTTTGCACAGCTGGAAGGGGACTTCCTGTCGAGTGGAAATAAAAACTGACAGACACAGGCCCAAAAGGACTGTAAACAAGGAGTTACGGCTTTGTTTAGCATGCTGCAGATGTGTTGCTGGTGCTTGTTATGCATCTCTTGCTGTTCGCTGGCTTTACCAAGCTGTATTGCTGGCTGTTTTGCTGGTAAAGTGGCAATTAAAAGTGCTGATGTCAGCATCACGACTCAGAGTACAGGGTCCATCATGATGATGTATCTGATTGTTTTGATACTGTCTGTATATTATTGCCGAGAATATGTTCTGATAACACAGGCTAGAAATAATTTTATGAATTGTTTAGTCACATATTGAAGTTCCAAATGAAGATTAGGGATCATTTTTAGACAGTCTCCATACAATTATCAAACAAATCCCATCCTCAGGTAGATAAAACTCACTCACCACTTTCTTCTTATGTCAGCTGTTCACGACATCCCTCCTCCACCCCATCTCCTACTTATATTTATTCCCATGTATGACATGCCAAATTGTTGGGGGGCAAGATGCGACCCCTTCCTTCAACTCCAAGCCAAAGATCCATACCCCTATGCACTCACCATCAGCAATGCCCCTTATTGCATTAAAATTAATATCTACCAAATGTTCTGTTAAAGCTATGTTTATGTGACCTAATTTAGAAATATGTTGCAACTTTTTTTAGTTATATTGATATTTAGTTTTATTGTTCCTGTAATACTCCAGTAAGGCTATAATGTGCACTTTGAACTGTATCAGGAGCTGGCTCTCTGTTTCCTGTGTGATGAGCGGTCAGAAGGTTTGGTTAAGGTTTATGGTGTGCCAACGTGTCCCATTTCTCTGTCCCTCCGTCCTCTTTCCCAGAAATACAGAGTCTTCATCCGCAATGGGAGGAAGTCCTGGAATGTGATCAGGTGCTACAAGGACTTCCTCTGTCTGTTCAAAATGGTGAGTTACTGTGCGGGATGCCTAGATGTGTAGGAAGCTCTTGATTATCCTGGTTTGCTCACAGAATGTCGAGTGGATTCCACTCCAAGAAGTTAATTCCAGTGTCCAATTACCACATCACTGAGGAATTCTGGGATATTGAACATATATTTCTTGTATTGGGTCTCCATGTGAAAGGCAAATTTGTGCCTGAGCGTGTCTTTTTGACAAAAAAAGATAAATTGACAAAAAAAATTAAACCTTGGATCTTGTGTCTTGAGGATTGTGTAATGTGTTCAAAATCTTAATCATTTTTATCATCAGTTTTGCAATCAACAGGCCTGAAAATTATCTTTGAATTTCTCTTTGAAATTTGACACCCTCAGAATAGATGTCTACGTCATCACTGTTCTTGGTGTTATCACTACAGACACTTCCTTTTTCGAAGTGAACATGCTAACGCCTTAGAAGGCTTGTGTGGGCACAGCGGCTGATGATGCAGATGACAGGCAAGTTTCAGTCTCACGCAGCGATGGGTCTGACTTTCTTCAATTTGCATATTCTTCACAACTTCCTCATCAAAAGTGAGAAAAATTTACTACCCCACTTCCCTTCCTCAGCTATTTCGTACTTATTATTTGGAAATCGGAAATATGTTTTGAAAGATTACGCCTATCATGATCTGTACATTTATAAGTGATGTTTTCTTATCTTTGATCCAGCCTTGATTTTATATGTCAATGGACGTTTTTCATTCCATATATGAATATGTGCAGCAACGGGTAATCACTGTTCAGTCCCTCTGGTTTGTTTTTGAATGGGACAGTCTTTTCCATGCACTCTTATGGTTAGAGCTCTCAACACTGTGGACCCTTACAGGAATCTTCTAATGCAGTCTGATTGTTTCCTGGCACACGTCTTCCGAGTGGCAGATTCTGACTCAAGCCAGACACAGAGCCTCAGCCGAGCTCCAAGTAATGACGGCACACAAGCTCGCATTATGGTCTGTGCACATTGCGGTTTAGTCATGGCACAATATTATTGATGAAAATCTTCATTTCTTTTTTTTTTTTTCTTTAGCAACCACCATCTGGGCAAACACGGTGTTGTTGCTACAACTTTTTTCTGGTTGCTTTGGCAACTGCCTCATGCTCTGTGAGTCAGAGGGACCGGACAGCGCAGTGAAAGTCTCGTTGAGCACCCGGGTGCTGCGTGGGAGGGCACGGAATTTACTGAGCTGCGTGGTCACATGATGGAAAAGGGGCTTAACAGCCCCCACCCCAGAGGGTTGCGCCACTACCCTAAAACGAAAGGCCGCGTGGCGCAGATCTGACCACTTCTGCTTTCAGACAGCGGATATATCTAACGTACACACACATTCTATTTACAGTGCGCTCTGTGACAAAATCGGCAGCTCGACTTGAGTTCCTGAGAGCTGAGCCGTCCCTCATTTCCATGTCCTGGGGTCAGCTCCGAGGGCAGTGTGTCTTCCCACATGCAACATCAGATTTTACCCATATTGCCCGGCTGGGACTGTGCTGTATTTTATGACAGTAATCCATTTCAGTGTCTCCCGAAACACAGCACAGTAAATCAGGAATATACGGACAGGGTGCTTTTCACAATGGCCTTCATATCCATCTGACACATGTGATATAACTGCAGCAGCCATAAATCTGAGAGATGATTCAGCAGATTATTCAGTTATTCAATATTAAAGATCCATATCTGGTGCATTCCAGCGGTTTTGAGAGTTTTTTTTTTATCTGGTAGAATTCCATACCCTTTTTCTGCAGGCTTCTGTTTCTATGGTTATCGCCAGTTTGCTGCTTTGATCCCTCGTATTGCGTTTGTTATCATCAGTAGGGCCCCATGTTTTTATTGCAGTGTCCAGCCATATTGACATTCCTTTTCCTCCAACGTGTTTGTGCCCAGATAAAGAAGCAGTTCCCGGATGTCCAGCTAAGCACTCCCCCGAAGAAGGGGTTTGGAGAGAGGTACACAGCAGGTGAGGAAAGAAACACATCAACACCCCGGGAATTTCTGGGACACGTGCCTGAGAAAAAAAATTCCCGTTGGCCAGTAAGAACAAGAACAACATATTCCTTCCTTGAAATGCATGATTTCAATGGCATTTCTGTTTATATAAATGATCTTATTTCATTATATAGTGACTACATAAACACAAACTCTCCAAGAAATAACTATCATTATGTGCTAAATGTCAAAGTGTATTGGGTGTATTTCCAAGAAAGTACATTAGCAAGTATATTTCCCGCTTCTTTGCAAGAAAGTATACCTCCTGCTTCAAAAACATCTCATGAACCTTTCTAAATATACTTCATGTCAGGCCACTGTTATGTTGCTTTTGTGATAACATTGACTGCAGTGTAAAAATTCACAAATATTCAGGTTCATAGACATATCTCAGAGTGTACAGAGATGCCAGGCCCAAGCCCCTCTGCTCTGTGTTTTCCCCAATACTCCTACTGCAATGCAGAGAGATTTTTAGATTCCTTCTATGTGCGTCTTTTTTTTGCGCCCCTTGAACGCGGGGCTTGAGTGACATCCCACACCGAGGGAGGTGTTCAATAATTCAGAGATCTGGCGTGCGGTGTGCCCGTGCACTGCAGAGCAGGCCCCGTACCGCAGGGCACCGATGAAGACGTGCCACAACAGCCTGGCACAGGCGACCCCGTGTGCCCAAACCTCCCTATAACCCCCCCCCCCACCACCACCTCCTGCCTCGCCTTTGCCCTCCTCGCCGTTCCCATGCGGGCACTCTCACGTGCTGCCCATGCGCAGACCATGCCCACGAGCTTCCTCTATGGCCCAGAGTACATGCGCTACTCTTCCGTGCTTGGCTTCAGTTACGCTTTCCTGTCCTGCATTTCTCAGAAGTTTGTGGTTTCCCGCGAATAGCCGTCGGTAGCCGTGCCCGAGCAGGCCCGCAGTGCTGCCTTCAGTTTCCGTATCGTATTTGCCTCTGCTTCTTCCCGCCCGCTCCGCAGCGTTTGCACATGCAAAAACGGACTCTAAAAACGGGTTTCACAAAGTCCGCACATTTCACGTCGTCCTTTGTATAACAGATCTTGGATTTCAGTTGGAAGGACACATTGGTACAAAGGTTGAGCATTCGTTGAATTGCAAAAGGAACATATTTCTCCGCTGTGTTTTTCCACAAGTCTGTTGTGGCCACATTGTTGACTTCTGGTGCACCTGTAACCTCTGCTGATTTGTTATGAAGTGTAGGACCTCCAGGAAGTTAAGGATTAGCCAAAGGTGGACCCCAGATCTTCACTTCAAATTCTTCTGTGTGTGTGTGTGTGTGTGTGTGTGTGTGTGTGTGTGTGTGTGTGTGTGTGTGTGTGTGTGTAGCTCATGTGCATGTGAGTCTGTCAGTGTGTGTATGTGTGTGAGTGTGAGAGTGTGTGTGAGTATGTGTGTGTATGTGTGAGTGTGTGTGTATTATCTCATATGCATGTGAGTGTGTGTGTGTGTGAGTGTATGTGTGTGTGTGTGAATGAGTGTGTGTGTGTGTGTGTGTGTGTGTGTGTGTGTGTGTGTGTGTGTGTGTGTGTGTGAGTGTATGTGTGTTTTGACTGTCCCCCTCACATTCCTGAGCTTGAAATTGGCACATATTTTCCTGTCAGCCTCCAGACTCTGTATCTGTTAAAGGACAAAAGACACCGATGACCTCTTGCCTCCTGTTTCTTCAACGGCACCTCACGTGTTTTCCCGAGCTGAACAAAAGCCCCAAATTGCAAAACACTGAAAAGTCTTTGCAAAGGACTCCTTCTTCTGGAAATGAACAATGACCATTGTGGTACGTGTACCTGTATACTTGTCAAACCAATATTTAATTCAGGTGCTGTGCAGCTGACAGGGCATGGCAGTTATTTAAAGAATGGCAGCACTGAAGTCAAAGCCACAGAGGCAGGAGCAGATAGAGGTTCAGGAGGATGATCATTATTGACATCATAGAGAAAAAGAACAAAAACAATTGTACGGTTTGTGAGAGTCAGCTGGGCGGATGGCAGTCAGTGGGAGACTCATGTGAGGCCATCAGCCGAAAGGGTCAGTTTTTCTGGCTCATTTCCACCAAGTCATAAGACAGAGGCCGAAGTCAGCCAGGCCCAGGAAATGAAATTTAGAGGAAGCAAGTTCTTATTGCCCAATCCCTGCAGGCCAGCACTATTTTGTGCTTCTGTCAAGTGGAAAAAAGTACAGAAGAAAACATTGTATAAGTGAAAGGCATGACTGTTAGGATACCGTTGAAAGAGGGCAGAGAGATGCTGT